>JANIJI010000015.1:917500-1145000 GCA_024500535.1 Leptonema lineaticorne | reverse complement strand
AATAACAAATTTATTCAATAGCGATGTCGAAATGGCACAATATCGACGAAAATTATTCTGCTCTGTGATTTAAAATCTGTCTTTTTTCATTTCGTTATTTAATTATTTCAATAATAATAATAATAATAATAAAACTCTGTCAATTATCAATATGAATAAAAACATGAATTCGACTAATGAATAAACCGTACAATTAAATAATTGAATCGATATAATTATTCCGATCGAAAATTGTATGTTTGAACTAATTATCGTTTTAGTATGCAATTTAAATTGTCCACGCAAAGTTAATTGCATTATTGAATGAATAATTTATAATAATATCGTTAAATTTGAACGGGTTAATTTATTTTCAATTTAATTATGATTAAGAATAACATTTTCCCGAAATTTTCTATTACATCATTTATTAAATTAACTAATTTTTTTGGGGGGTTAAACAAGAGTTTAATTTATATTTTTTTAGATATATGATTTATGTCATTAGAAGTTCATATTTTAAAATTTTATTATGCGCATGATTGTCATCTTAACGTAAAAATTCAAATTCAGAAATAAAGCAGATCGTAATATCTGACGATTCAAATCTTTTTATTTTTCATTTTTATGCAATTTTTTTTTCACTGGTTGCTTTCATTTCTGAAAATCTCCTTAATAAATATTTAATATTATATTTCTGGAAAATGACAAATACCCTAAATTATAATATTTTAATTGATAACTTATTTAAATTCTATGTTTGATTTTAAATAATTGTAGAAATTCAGTAATATGAGATATTATTATTGAATTTCTTTGGTTATTTTTCGATTTTACTTAAATACAATGATTTGATGTAATTTAATATGTAATTATAGCGTGAGAAAAATATTTGCGTTGCATATTTTTTTTAATTCTAATACTAAATCTTTCACTTAATTATATCTTAAAAAATGATTGTATTAACTGAAATCCTATTTTATTTATACTGAGAATTAGTTCAACTAAATAAAATTAACACATTTGTTTTCACAAAATCATTTTTAAAATTTTCGCTTTTTGATTTAAATTTCATTGAAATATTTTTATTTTGTAAAATTTTGATAATAACGCAAAATAAAAACAGTTTAATGCGGATTTCTATATATATATATATATATATATATATATATATATATATATATATATATATATATATATATATATATATATATATTCGATTAGAAATATCTTGCATTTGAGCACAATATTAAAGGGCCATTTAATATAAAAGATGCAATTCCATTTTTTTTAAATGTCAACATTCATAGTTCAGGTGCACTTTTCAAATGGCACGCGTTTCCGTCTAAAACACATAAAAATAAACATTTTAACCGATCTATTTGCGGTCTATTTTTATTTTGGAACACGTCAATTGGCTAAAAACATTAAACCGAAATAAAATTTGAGATTGAAAGATGGAAAAGAAGAAGTAGAGAAAAGAAAGAAAACACACGCAATAATCTCGCCGCTGCACTTCGGAAATCAAAGTGTTTATATTTATTTTTTTTCAGCATCGAAATGCAAAAGAATTGTGATGTTGACGATGAAAATTATTTTTACGATTTGTTACCGATCGGTTGACGTCAGACCTGTTCAACTTGTAGTTCGAACGGGGCCGCATAGATCTATCGAAATCGCATCTCGTTTATAAGCGTTTAAAATTAATTATTATTTTTTTGTATATAAAAGAAAATATAAATAAAAATTATATAAAACTATTTCAATATAAATAAATGTGTATGTATTATATTAGAAAATGTCTTAAAAATGAGAAATGTTTATATCGGATATTTTGTTTTATTGCTGAACATTTTTACGATGCCGTGAACGTTACGAGATTTCAAATTTTAGATTTTCAGACTGAAAATACACTGGCGAAATCTGTACGAAAATCCGCAAATAATCTTATTTATATAATTCCATTTTCTTAATATAACATTTATTGGTTTTTTTATACGGATGTCACAAAAAAATATAATCGCAAGGTTTTATTTACATGACAGGTTGTATACAGAAAAAATATTCGGAAGGTGAAAATATATTTATTTTTTTCCATTAATCCTCCTTTTAACTGAAGTCATGGATTTATTAGTCACGTTTTTTTTGTGAGATTTTCTTATAATACAAATAAAATATCAAAGCTTTTTTATATATTTGATAAATATAAGTAACATATTTTTTTCTTAATATATGGTATTCATATATTTTTTATTTATCATTTGTTCATTTTTTTTTATTAATTTTTCACATTTTCTATATAATATTGTAAATCATATAAATCAAAATAACTTTTCGACCGAAATTACACAAATAGTTTTTTTAACATTAAGACAAAAATATTTATTTTTTTTGAACGTATATAAAGTTTTAATTTAATTAATATAATTTATTATTTAAATAGTTTGATTGATTAAATTCAATGAAATTGTTTAGAATGTGATTATTAATTTATACAATATATTTTAGGATTATTGCGTTTTTAATTTGTAATTTAATCCCATTAATGATTTTTACATCATTTATTAAATTAACTCTCTGGCATTTAACGGGTTAAGGATTGCGTAAATGCTAGCGCTTATATCTTGAACACAACGATATTATCTTTAAATAGATAACCGAAAACGAATACGTCGAACAATATATTCCAGGATAAAATTCTTTACATTTAACATCTTACACTATTTATGTGCGTGAGCTTATCGTTCGTCACGCATTCGAAAAGCAATCTAAATCCGTGGTTTATATTGATTTATTTTTATCACATTTATTTTATATATATGTGTGTGTAATTTTGTTTTTTCATGTCGAATCCGAAGACCGCACGACTGTCATATCACATATTCAATTAAGATGTATGACACGTAAATCTTTTCTTGTCATCAGATTGAAAATATTAATTGACAGCCCACAAAACTGTGACCGCAGCCGCTTACGATGCATCAATTCAACCGAAATGACCTTTAATAAAAGTATTAATTTTTCAACGCCCACAATATTCACATTTTTATGAATCTTTTAATAATGTTCAAACGTCGTTTTTATATATAATATATAAAATACTATTTTTAAACGAATATTGATTGTGCGCACGTAAAGTTTGATATGTTGACATATTTATGTTGCGATTGCATCGCACATTGCTTTGTCTGACGATTGAATAAAATTCGTTTTATATAAGCATGGTAATCTAATCTTTGATCTTGGTGTGTCATTGTTTATCAAATTGAAATCTCCGAAGATATAATTCGATAAAATTAAAGGCGTCAATAAAGCAGTAACGATCGCACAGCAAGACACCATCTAAAACAATGATACCAGAATAAATTCATCTAAATTAATATTTAATTTAATTTATATATCACTTCTTTATATAATTATATTTCATTTAATATGTACCATATATATGTACTAAAATAATTATGACGTGTGATGTTAACCCTTATAACGCCATTGATAAAAATTATATCAAAAATTGTTCCAAGTGGTAAAATTATTATGTATGTACGAATAAACACGCGTATTTACAGTATAAATATATTTATGTAGAGCATAATGCATCCACCGAAACGGTTGGTTTTAATATTCAACATTCGTTTTTACGGCATTGTGGTGAATCATGTCCTTTGTATGTTAATACAGAACGAATTCATGATAATAATTTTGCATGTACGCACACATGTTAAGGAGAAAAAACTCTGAATAAATCGGTTTTATTCTCGCCATATTCTAGACGGTTTTATCGGTTGAACGTCGGAAAATTAACATTTCTCCTTTATCGCGAATATATGACGCCGGTAATTATCGTTTGATTAAAGCGTCTGGTTATATCCTGAAAATAGTCTGAAACGTTGTTTTCAGCAAACATGAATGACGGACAATAAAAACGATTCGTTATATGCGCAATGGAAAAAGCTCTAAAGCTTGATTTTCAGCAGCGGATTAAACGACAGATTTTTTTTTTATTTGAATTTGTTTCCTAGTTCTTTTTCTAGAATAAAATAGTGTTTCAGAAACGATATTTATCCTCAGTTATGAATTATTACAATCGAACTTTGAAATTACGGCCATGAATTAGAATTTAATTGTTCTATTATTTCGCTTTCTTGATATATTTAAATGGTCGACAAACTTTTAGAAATTTTTGTAAAAGATTTAGCCGATTTCATTGAAAATTTTACGTTTTTTTTTGTTCAGACGATGACCTAATTTATAAAAAATGGTGCATAAACACATTTTCTCGCGTTCAAACGCCGTTTTTTTATTACATTGGATAGATTTTTTAAATTTGTTTCTATATATTTCATCATAAGCGTTATTTGATGAAACGCACGAATTTCATTTTAAGCAGATATTATGCAATATTATGACCTTTATCTATATAAAAAAGTATATTTTTTGTAATAACCTATCATTTCCGGGTCAACTATTAAACTTCTACAGCAATAAAGTTTATTATTAAATTATTATACAAGTGTAATTCTTATAATATCTATATTTTATATGTAAAAAAAATATTTTGTCGAATTTTTGTAGTATTTTTATACTTTATATTACTTGTTTGCTTTTATATAATGATGTCTAAATATATTTTTTTTTATTCAAATATCTATTTAGGGTTTATAAATGTATGTATTCGTCTTCGTCGGATGTTCTGTATTCAGTTCGAAATTTGAAAAAATCCCAGACGTTTTCAATATTTACAGTTACATCACAGTCGGTTTACAGAATTTTGAACTGGACAATACGGATGTTTCTTTGCAATCTAGACGTAACGATTGAATCACGAAAATGCTATTAAATAACATTGAGTGTTAACCCGTAATTATATTATATATATATATATATATATATATATATATATATATATATATATATATATATATTCTTATATATTACATTATAATCATTAAAATGTTAACTTACTTTATTACTATTATAAATTGTATTCTTTTGTAAAAAAAAAAAAATATTCTTGATATATAATTGCACTATTTCTTGGTAACTTTTAGACAATTTTCATTATATATATATTTGTATATGTGTGTAGAATATTAAATGATGTATAAGTTAACATCGAGCATTTTTAATAGAATCATGATGCATAAATATAAATATAAATTACCGATTGTAACAAATTTGCTACAAATGGAAATAATAGTTATATATATATATATATATATATATATATATGCAGGTATTGTGGTTACGGCATTTGGTTAGATTAAGAGGTCGTTGACTTTCAGGAAAAACAATAGAAAACCGCATCGCTGTTGAATTTGAAATAAAAATGACCAAAAGCTCGTTTATGATGTGCTTTATATGATGTTATGTATTTTAATTTCTTGTGAATTCGTTTTTAGTTTATTTATTGAGGCTCTTAGATTGAATGATAGATTGTAGAGGTTGAAAACAACTGGAATAGAGTTCGTAGATCGCAAGTTTGAAACGTCGGTCTACAAACGACGTGATGAACTAAAAACATTTCTAACATTATAGTCAAAAGTTGGTTACAGAAATTAAATTATTGTACATAATATATTTATATATCATATATATTCGGCATTGAATTAAACAAACAGATTAATATTGTAAATGATTCTTAAACTTTTTGAATTCGCATTTGATTAATGATTATTTTGTTGAAAGCCAGTATAAAGAAATTTGCAATAATTAATTATCTTATATCTATTAAAGATTTTTAATAGAAAATTGAACTTCGTAATCGTCGTGTTAATATTTAATTTCAGTTAATTTATCAACATATCAGTGAAACTTTCATTTATATTATCATTCTTTTCTCTATTTGACTACTTATTTCAAATCACTTCATTCATCTACCATATATTTGATTGACTGATTTTTCATTTTTATTCTTAATTTATGAATACAATTATTCTGATTGAGTCACCTATTTTTTAATATGAACAATATGTCATATCTAACAAAACCTAATCCGATTTTACTGACGATTGATATTATCAAATATATTTTATATACGATAGGCCTACTTAGATTGACAGACTGATAACATTCTGATCGTCTACAGCTCTATTAAGACCATATTAAAAAAAAGTGAATTATATATATTAAGGTCTTTAACTCGTTCGTCCCAGTTTCAATATTGATCCTCAAAAAAAAAAGAGCGGCGTTGATCGGTGCACATATGAGATTGTGGAAACATTTTTTTTTTTGTTATGCAAGAACGTCGTGGCGTCTGCGAGAGAGATCGTTGGCCTCGTGAGACAGACAAAACGACCAGAAACAAAAATAAAACTTCACGATGATGTCGGACATGGTCACGCGTGCCGGACTTCACCAATAATACAATTATCATGCACATAGTCGACGTCAATAAAACACTAACATCAATAATAACAACGACAATTCTATATAAATAATCATAATCATAAATATAAACCACTTTCGATTTCGTTATCGATTATTGATATCGCTTTCCGCAAATGACACTTTCATTCCATTTATATCATTGTGTGAAGTCTTCGCATAACATCGACAAAATTCTTTCAATCGTATCGTTAATATTTTCACTCATATTCAATTTTTAGTGCATCGTAAAATGATGGCATCTAATGGAAAATTCTTAATGACATCAAATGATATTTTTAGACCAAATGAATATTTGTAAAAGTACTTCACTCATTGTACATAAAACGATATCTATTATAATATTATAGTATATTTTAACATAATCGGATTAGTCTATAATTATAAAACTTCGACTGTTAAATTGTAGTCTTAATATTTAGCTAAGAAAATACTTAGCTAGCAATTTTCGCTAGAATAGCATGTCTGGCATATTTCGAACATACTTGAACTTGGACTTGAAATACTAGCCAACATATGGAACATTTTAATGAACTGTCAAAAAGTTCAGCAATAACCATAATAAATATATAATTTATATAGATATTTTAAAATATTCGCAATCATTTAAGAATCATAAATATTCAATAAATTTTAAATCGTTGTCAGTTTTAAATTTTTTTTTTTATATATGTATATATATATATGAATATGTTTCATGAGGAAATGTAGGACAACATAATAACAAAACTTAGTACACATCTGCAATTTTAATATCGTTTTTCACTGGAAAAGCAATATGTGCTGTATATATATATATATATATATATATATATATATATATATATATATATATATAAAGTACAAAACGATTTTCTTTGAACGACTTAGAAGACTTGTCAATTGGCACAAATGTCTTCGAATTGCAATTGATGCGTTCATTGTTATCGTTTTTGACGGAAATTCTGTTTATTTTTCTATATATATATATATATATATATATATATATATATACGTGTGTGTGTGTGTGTGTGTGTGTGTGTGTGTGTGTGTGTGTGTGTGTGTTTACCGTGTTTAAATTTGCACTTTTGCGTTTTTGACGTGGTTTGTTTGTATCGTAAAACGTCAATTTTCTAAGAAAATATTTATAGGCTTGACCAAAACTGTATCAGTATTTATTTGATCAGTATAAAATAAGAAAATTAAAATTAGCCAGATTTTAAATATAACACTTAAATTTATATTTTTAACTCTTTCTTTCTAAAAAAAAAAGAGCACGCGGTTTATTTTGATTCTGAAAAACTTGTAAATTTTAAAATTTCAGATTTCAAAAAGCTCACATGGTTGAAATTTAAATTTAATTAAAATTTGGTAATATTGTATATGTAAGTTGATTAATCATTCTTTTATTTTAGATATGTTTTTAATTCATATTCATACAAACGATGTTGTATTATATATTTACAATAAATTGATGAAATATAATGCACCTAAAATTACTACTTAGTAATTAAAAAGTCACACTTTTTTTATTCGCACACGCTCAAACACACACACACACACACACACACACACACACACATATATATATATATATATATATATATATATATATATATTATGTACGTTTGTTATGATGTGAAATTAATGATTTTTTTCGCCTCCCCATGGGCGTTTATTTTTTTAACTCGTTTGCCTAATGGGAAAATCCAACAATTTTTATATTAATGATTTAAAACACGCGTACGCTCTATTAAATAACTTCATATTTTTATTGTTTCTAAAGTTATTCCTGTTTTCATTATGTATATATGTGAGTGTGTATTTTTTGTTTTAGTTCTGAATTATTCCCGTTAATGATGCAAATCGTTAAAATTTTCCACTTACTCGTGTTACGTTTAATCGTCAACATCAATCTTAATTACAATTTTCATATATATATATATATATATATATATATATATACATATTAATGTATATATATAATTAATGTGCTTAATCATCAATCATTATATATATAATACATAAATTGATTGTATTTTTTAATTTCCAAAAATATCTGAAAGGAAAAGGAAGTAGGACAACAACTTTTTGAGTACAAAAACCTGCACATTAATGTATTTTCCTGAAAAATATTGATGCTTTTTTTTCTATATTACATTTTCAACACCAATAAAAATATTTTCATATTAAATAGTGGCAACAATATATAAAAGTAAAAAACAAGTTATCTCAAACGTTTTAAGATTATCAATAAGTCCACTTTCGCTTATGAAATTCGTATATCATCATTGAAGTATATATATATATATATATATATATATATATATATATATATATATATTACTAAATAAGGGATGTTATTTAGAACGCTATTAGTCCTATAAATATAATACGTATATACAAGTATACGTATTTATAGTTTTCATCTATGTTATGAAGCAGCAAAATTGACGAAATTAAAATTGATTGATAAGCGCAATTTATCATGCGTCTCTTGCCTAACGAAAAATGCGGTTCATAAATTATTTCCATGTTAATATATTAAACGATTAAGCGGCAGGCATTTTCAAATTGAATACTATGGGCCACGATCAACTAAAACGCATTTCCTACAATGAAATACGCAAAGTTTCTATAACTTTTTTTAATCGAAAAGAAATAAAAATTAATAAAATTGTCAGTTTTTGGTTTCATTTTTTTTTATATTTTTATAATTATATTTTATTTTTTTACTTGATCTAGTTATTAGTTTTATATCGAAATCATTAGATTAGAAATATTATTATATTTTAAATTCAAATATAAAATGGCATAAAACGTCAAAAGGCATTAAATGAGGTCATATTAACACGTGAATAATGAAAATAAGTGAAATAAAATAAAGAAATTTCTATTGAAGTGTTCAATGTACTTTGTTTAAATTAATCTATTATTTCCGCTATAGTGTCAAATTTAATAATACTTATTCCAAACCGAAAGTTTTACTTTTAAAATCCATATGTGGGTGACAAGACCCTCACGGACATATATCATCATCCAAATATAAACAAACGTATTATGTAGTATGCAATAGTAATATTTTCACATTCTCAATAGTTCAATATAGGCAAATGTATTTGAATTGACCATTCAAGTGAAATATTTATATAAGATATAGTTAAAATACGATTCAGAATATTACATAATAGTTTTAATGTTGAAAAACACTGATCTTTGTTCGATATACTAGCACACTTATCGGTATATTTTTCCATTCACGGACAAATGGGAAAAATCAGATAAAAAACGAAGGGGGGGGGGGCAGCAACGCGTGCAAGAAAGGAATGAAGGGCGTGGTGCAACCAGACGTTTCACGGTACGCCGTAACATGGTGAATTTTGCATGAGTCCAAAAGGAAAAAAAGGGTCACGGCGAAGGGATCAAAGTGTGCGGTGAATGTGATGAACCGTGATTCAGACGAAGGTCCTTGGCATCTTCGGGGGGATCGTCTGGTCACGGAGCGCGCTGATGGATGAAGGTCGTTCAGGTGTTGACTGTCTCGTTGTCCTTGAGCCGATTCGTTTCCGATCTTTTCTTCTGCTTTTTTTCTTCTTCTTTTCGAATACTGTACAATGAAATTTTTCACGATCGTCTTCCAGTAAACGAAAGAGAAATGGAAAAAAATTACCGAAAATATATCCGAATATTACATATTTATCCGCATGTATTTTGCGACCTTCTGTGGCATGCTATTTAATATCACCGTTCTATTTTTATTTTTCTATTGTCGTTCAATTTATATTTATATATACGTTTTATTATTATTTATTATTACAAATAAGGAGTGTTCCAAAAATATATAAATAAATACACAACATTAAAAATCTATATTATTCCAGACATTATTCGATTTTTAAGTATTAATATTTTTTAATATGACTTGAAAATAACAAGAGCCTTATTTTAAAATATATATATATATATATATATATATATGTGTGTGTGTGTATGTGTGTGTATATATATATATATGTATATATATATATATATATATATATATATATATATATATATGTGTATGTATATATATTAATTTGAACCTATTGCACGCCGGACGACTATACATCAGTTAGACTAGCCATTTTTCGGCTCAACTTTTGAGCCGAGTTTACATATTAATTAGATTATGTGGGCCGCGCTTTATAATTTATAAAAGATACAGAGGGATCCCCGGGCAATATATCAAATTTTATTAAATCATAACGCCGCATTGAAAAATAACGATTCATAATTTTTAAGTATTCACAAATTGGCGGCTCAAAGAATCCCAACAATTTTATAATATTTTTAACATTTCTAAATGTGTTTTGTCTAATTTAAATTTATGAACTGTTATAAAGAGGCATTCAAATATTGGCGCCAATAAAAAAGTTCATTCACATATTTTTGTAATACAGATAATTTTATAGTTATCACATCCCTTATATATATATATATATATATATATATATATATATATATATATATATATATATATTTGACTCATATTTAGAATAATACAATAAATAGTTAAAAAATATTAAATTGAACCTTCGTTTTATATTATATATTCAACGGATTAATGCCTAACATTTGCTAATGATAACTGAGAGGCTGGTCTCTTTAAATTATCTGTATTAAACTGTGTTAAATTAGCATGCATATTTTTTTACCCTTTTTTAATGTAAACGTGACCTATTTGATCAAAGCGAATAAAAAAAGCTCAGTTTTCCATTTACTCCACCCAACATTTATCTTGGTAAACATTTTTTTCAATTAACTTCGACGTCACGGAGCACATAAAATAGTTCATAATTTTAAATAGAATTATTAAAAGTCAATATAGGGTTAAAAAAATCTGAGTAATGACGGTTTCTAACGCTATTTTTACTATATATTTTTATTATATATATTTTAGAATTACGACGCAATAAATCGATTATATATATATATATATATATATATATATATATATATATATATATATATATATATATATATATATATATATATATAAACATATTAAATATTAATTCAATTTATTTTTCGCGTAATCGCTAACCCTATATACTCAAAGTTCCGTTATTATTGTAAGTGATAAACTAGGCGCGATAATGGAATTTTTATTACATTTACATATATTGCATTGCTCGCACGTAAAACTATAAACTATTAACGTTTATTTATTTTATTTTTCACGTATAAAGTACAAAATGTTGTGATGTCATATCCATTTTTATACGATGATTTTATTTCATACAATATAAATGCAAATTTTTAATTATTATATTTCATTATATATATATATATATATATATATATATATATATATATATATATATATGTAAAATGTTAAATGTGAGTCATTCCATTATGCATCTTAATCTTGTCTTGTTAATGTTTTATAGTTGTTGTTGCGTATTTAATAATCTGAAATATAGTTGTATGCGCAATTTCGACCAACACTGATAATGCCATGGATGCGAAGATGCGAAGATCAGCCAGATTTTAGCGGAGGCGGAGTCGCGCTCTTGAATTTTTATTGCTCGTGCATAATCAAAAATCATATAAAACTTCGCTATATTTTTCATTGTTTCTATAAATATGCAACAATAAAAACCGACATTGAAGTCAGTGGTTCTTGATTAAAAATATATCACTCTTATTTTATCTGTATAATTTATTCGTATCATGATTATGATTGTGTGTTTTATGTGTTGTTTTTTTAAAAAAATTCCATCAGCTTTTATCCTCAGCATGTTTCATCGCTGAAAACAAAATATTCTCTTTTCATTTTCACTCGATTGCACCATTTGTCACTCTTCCTTTGTTGTCCTTTCGTTTTGTCTCCGATTGCAATTTTTCCAAGCTTTTCTTTCTATCAAATATTTTTTTCCAAGTAATACTGTTCATAAATCTTTTTTCATTAATTTGTTTTGTTATAGATCAATTCATTCTCAAAATTTTAAATGCATATTTTTAATTCATACAAAAATATATTTTAATTATTCTACATATCATATCATCTACCATAAATAAGTATAAAAAGTATACGGAAAAATAGTTTGTCAGGATACATTTTCATTGCTTTCATTGATGCAGATGTTTTTTAGTTCTGACATTTATTACTAAATTATCGTAACGTTGTGTAGAAATTTATTTAATATTCAATTTATTAGCTATTTTAACAACGTCTGTTACCAGCAATGTCTGTTTTTACCGTGATTTTATAATTATTTCTTTCATTTGTTCATAAAAAAATCATATTTATAATTTATATAAATCAAAGAAAAAAATGATTATAAATATTCGCGTTAACATATTTCGCGAATTATTTCTTTACACTTATGTAATCTAACAAGTATAAGTACAAATATATATGATAAACGTCCAATATGAATGGTTCGTCTATAAAATTACATCATATTTGTTCATACGAATTGAATTATCTAAACTTTATCAATTATTACCACATGACCTTATTCCAATTGAAGTCATTTCTGTTGCAATTGACGTATCTTTAACTAGTCAATTTATATATGGTATTCGGTTGTATATAATCGCTATACGTGCAATTTTATATAATAATCCATCCTTATGTTTTAATAAATAAATATATATATATATATATATATATATATATATATATATATATATATTATAATACAGATCATATATACTATAATAAAATTTGTTTCAGATATATTTTATTTCAAAAGTCCTTAATACTCTTTAAGACTTTTTAAAAAATATATTTTTATTTAAAATAATATATACTCTTATAAATCGCTAGCGAAATATTATGTGTATGTTAATAGTTTTGTAACGCTTTTCCAAACTATTGGAATTCAGCAATATCTCCACAGAGTTTTTAGTAGTTATTCAGAAAAGTGTTTAAAAATAAACCTATTATATGTTGGGATATTTTAATCAAATTAACCCTTTTCGAACAGCGGAATGCCCATGTTCAACTTTTTCTATCAAATTAAACTTGTATATTAATTTTGACAAATATAAATAATATTTGGTTTGCTCAAAAAATTTGGAATTTAATTTTGTTGGAACTATTTTGTCTATAAATATTTTTTACATTTCGTATAAATTTAATGGTCTGTTACAGTTGGACACATCTGTTTGAGACTATTGAGATTTGTTAAAAATTCATATTTATTTGTTAGTACAAACTAATAATTACAATGTAATTCTTATTTAAAATAAAAATAAATATACAAAATTGACAATTAATAAAACCATAATTTACATTTTTATATTTTGCCTAAGGATTTATAAAAATAAAAAAGTAGTATATCTATATTAAAGGGATAAAACGTCATATTTCACTTGACACTAATGTAATACATCTGAAATTGCGATCTTTTTTCACTATGCATATTTTATATATTTATTTAAATATTGAAATGTTTAGAGATAATATATGTTGTTATTCAGTGAAGAAAAAAATAAAATATAATGAATGTTCTCGATTTTAATTTAATATTATGTCATTAAATAATATTTTGATTTTTAATTCTCGATGACGCTTTTCTTTTTATACGCATAAAATATACAAATTTGACTTAAATAAACTATGACAAGTGTGTTTCGATTTTTCTAAAAAAAAATAGGTCAAATAACATTATAATTATTGATTCATAATAAAAAAAAATACGAATTCGTTAATTACTATTTAAATGTCCTAACTTTCGATTGTTAAACTGAAGTTGTTAGTTGTTTTGTCTTTATTAGTTGTTACAAACAGGTATTTTACTATATTAATACTTTAAAATAGTTTTATAAATTCGACGTTTTCGACCGCATATATTATATTTTTAATATTTTAAAAATCGTCTAATTATATGAAAAGTTTCTTAACTTTATTGAAGAAAGAATAATACAAAATTATATATTTTATAAAAGAATAATAATGATGTTCCCATTCCTATCTCCTTAAAGCTCCCGAAAATTATATTCCTAATGATTCAGTATTTAAAAATACTTCCGACTTATAATTTGTATGTATTCTGCTAAATTTGTATGATCATTTACATTTATTATAATGCGCGAAATTTTGAAAATTATATTTGTAATTAGCGCGAATAATGTGCGCCTTTTATTAAAATGTTGCCAATTGCGAACTGTATTAACAATAATATTTATATATAATAATCACAGATGTATGAAAATATATATTATACATATATTGAATCATTATATATAATTTATTATATCACATACTAAATTCGCTTAATTTTTATTTATCGTGTCGAAATCTAAAGGGGAACAAGTGCATGGAAGCGCAATTCGAGATCGCAATGGAGTTACGTTGGAACGCGGCCGTTATCATCCACAATGATGAACGGGTGGCTCTTGGACTTCGTTTGAAGGTACTTGAACAAAAGATTACAGTGTCTGGACTTATCGGGATTCACAAATATTATATTTTTTTTTAATTTTTATTTTTTTTTCATTATTATTTTACATGATGATGTTTGCCTTTTGATTATTTTGATTATATTTTCGTCACCGTCCACCACCCCCATCGCAACCCCTTCACGAAAATAAAATAAAAACGAACGAGGGGGGCCCCATTGACGAAATTTCGTTCGGCACTTATCATATTTTGCCAGGTCGCGCATTCTCAATCTGCTGTGTCATTTCCAATACAATATATTTTAAATATAGATAAAAATACCACACGCAATGATGATGAAATAGTTCCATTTAGAGACTATTGAACGATATTCTTTGTTTTGTTTGAAATATGAATGATATCTTTTGTGGATGAGAATTGGCCGGATATAAAACGAATGAACTCGTTATATATTAATCTCGTTTATTCTTTAATATAATGGTATCATTTATATGCAGAATTGTAATTAGAAATTATTTATTTATATATTTTTTATTTAATATATATATATATGCAATTGTTATTTAATTTAGGAATAATGTCTTCTAAATATGTAAAATAAATACATTCATCAGTATTATGAAATAGCATTAAAAAAGAAATTGACCACATAAAAATCGATCACATTCGAATATTTTTATAATTATTTATTAAACAACTTTTTAAAATTGCATCAGAATATTATAATAAAATTAAAATCCCTAAAATAGAACGATATCTTTAAAATAATTAAAGTTTGTCGGCTTACTATCGCGATTAACCGAAGTACATCAATACGAAAAAGAAAAATATAGGTACGTATATTGTGAAAATATTTTATAAATTGTAATCAAATTTGAGAACGATCTGTTCAGACACTGTAATTACTTCCATTCAAGGCTGACCTTCCGGATCCATTGTCATATATATATTTTTTTTTTCACCATCCAAATCAATGATGTCATTACTAATGACGTTTCGATGCCGCGTTCCGTTGATTCGCGACGATTGTATATACATATATTTATAGTATTTGTTCATTTATTATAATTAAGGGTTGTAACGATTTGGGAATGACACTTCAGATCGATTGCATTTTTCTTTTCAGCATCTGGCATTTTTTAATACCGAGCGAAAACAAATCGACGAATAATTTACGATTCGATCGCGGCGTCAATTTTTCTCATATCCAGAAAATTCGGAGAAAACTTTTCAGGAAAAAAAATAACGCCTTATTTATATACATATAATTAAAAGCAGACGTTGTACAATTATTTAGACGATTTTCTATAAATGAATAATATTTGCGTAATTTTATAAAAATTATATTTATTTTCGGTATTATAAATGAAATAAAACAATTTTTTGTATTATTATTTTTATAAATGTTTATTTTAGTTTTAATTTTAGAATATATTTTATCAGAATTAATCTTATAATTATAAAATATCTAATTATTCTATTAATTAATTAAGTATTTGTATTTCTGAGAAATATATCAAAAGATGTTGTATGTATACTCTGTAAAGTTTCTTTTTAAATATTATATATATATATATATATATATATATATATATATATATATATTAAATATAAATATATAGTAGTTGTCATCTAAATATAAACGACCGACAGCATATTTTATATTTTAATATCGAACGAATAATTTTCCGCAAGAAACGCCAAGCTTTTCGTGGATTTTCGCAATTTTTCCGTTGAAATCAACGATCTTTCTTTGATGTTTGAATTTCGGATTCGTCTTATATTTTCGGCGAAATTATATTTATAATTTATTATATAATTTGCAATGACTCAACTACGTTATATACATAAATTGATGAAAGTGAAAATATTATATATTTATACAAATAATATATATAATACGATTAATGATATATTTAGAAATATATTTATATTTACTTCGAAATATTAATTATTCGGTATTCAAACGAATTATGTATGAAAATATTATTTAAATTTTCTTTATTTTAATCATTAAGAAATTATATAAACCAAAATTTAATTATTCAATAAATTAATCTAATTACAAATTATAATTCAAAATAATAATTACATACATATTAAATAAAAAAATATAGTTTTTTTTTGTATATTTTGGTTATAATTTAATAAAATATATGTAATTGTTCTATTTTCTATATTATTTTTTAAATTATACTAAACGAATATTATAAATATTTTACGATAATTGTATAAGATTTCATAATTACTATAAAAAGATTAAAAAGAAAAAAATACTGATAAACAGAATTCCGATGAGTGATTATTTATATATAATTGTACTAATTTATATATATATATATATATATATATATATATATATATATATATATATATATATATATATATATATATATTGAAAATGTGGATACTTTTTCACAGGGTCTCCTTTGGCAGTTCCAAAGGATCAATGGTAGAAACCCTTATATACGAGAGTCCTTTACAAGAAGAACCAGAAACTACTAGTCCTCAACTCCCCTACGATACTCCGTTCCCGTTTCCCGAAGACATCGGAGAGCAGGAAGAGTAAGTACAATTTCAATATAAACAAGATTAATTCTATATATTATATGTACGAAGATCGATCACGTTTTCACCCTCCCCAATAATGCAGAAAATCATACCGTTTATTTTCATTCTTCGAGGGATGTTGCAGTTATACGAGTATTTATTATATGTTTCAAGTTCAAAAGTGTACTTTATGGCAGATAATCTTAAGTGGAAATTAATGGAGAATATATATATACATATATATGTGTGTGTGATCAAAATGGTCAACAATTCCATAGATTAGATATTTTTATAAATATATTAACAGAATTGTTTTTGTTATTATTATTACACGTTATCCTTTACTCTAATATTAACCTTCAAACTGGATGATATATTTATAATTTACTTAGACAATAGAAAAAAATAAAATCAGTCTAACACAAAACTGATTTTCGTACATTAACGATAACCATATAAAAAAATATACTTATAAATATCATAAAAATTGATTGATTGAATTTTAATCATTTTTTAAGTATAAATACTTAAATTTTGAATACACATACATAAAACGCACTAATTCGATATTAAGATTGACTTTAATTCATTTTACGGAACAATTTGAATAACGCTGTCAACTAACTATATAATTAACGATTTACAACGCATCTCAAACAGTTTTTCATATTTTAATTTAATAATAATAATCATAAAATCGTTATGTTTGAAAGTATTCGATTAATCTACGGGGATACGCCTTATTATTACTACAACAATTTGTTTGCTTTCTATTTTCAGATTTTTACTATGTACTAAAAAAAAAGAAAAACGTTCGAAATATTGATTTTCGTTTTATTTTTTATGTTGTTGCGACATACTTATTGTGCTCCTTTGTTCCAAATCTATTTTACGTGTATATATTATTACTATTATTATTAAAGAAAAAGTCGTTTTATACAATTTCTTTGTGACAAACGATAATAAATGGCGAACGTATAATAATGATTTTAAGAAAATAATACATATTTTTTTTATTACAAACGTTCGCATTTCTTTTATGAATTGATCTAAATTAACGTCATAAAAACGATTTTAGCGAACGGTTCATTAGAAGTGTAAATATTATACGAGATATATCACAAAACGGATTATATGTGGAATGACGCAAAATATAATATAAAATGATAACTTTACATTTGATGATAACGAAAAAAAATCAATAGTTTAAAAAAATACGGTTGAACTAATATACATTTAGATGAAGAGTATCAATCCACTGATTTTATTTTCTTCCTATTTGTAGAACAGATTATTTATATATATATATATATATATATATATATATATATATATATATATATATATATATATATATATATATTATAACCTAAAATCACTGATATTAGATCACTTTTGATTATGCTATTTGTATGTTCGTTGGATGCATGTAATATATGTACATTTTTTCCGACAACATTTGGTCAGAATTTCACCATCATCTCGCACATGACTATTCCAAGAGAGACCTCCATATTCTTTTATGGTTTCATCTCGGCCAAACAAGCTTCCATATTAGTCTGTCCGGTGATTCCATTATCATGCTCGGCATGCCTCTTAGCTCTGCATACATTCATCCATTTTCTATATATATATATATATATATATATATATATATATATAATATATATATATATATATATATATATATATATATATATATATATTTCACGGTTTACTATTATTTTCACTTTGAGACTATTTATAAAATTGGTGAACATAACTTTGGAACTTAGCGGTTAGAAGTGACCGCTTATTATGTCGAAGGATACGATGAACGTTTTCTCTTTTATATAGTTCTATATTTTCGTTATTATTAGTATTTTAGAATGTAACTATATTTTTGATAAAACGATTTGTTATTTTATGACGCTGATGATACAATTTAAATTGCCCGTATACTAGCTTGCGAGCCATTTAAAAGGTTAATACTGTTTTTTCTATAGTATAAAAATATTTTTTTATTCGACTTTTAAAACATTCAGCATATTAAATTAATTATTAAAGATTATATTGTGACGATAATTGACATTTGCAACATAATTTGCGCCTATCGTATGGAATTGTGAATGATCAAAAAAAAAAAAAAAAAAACAAAATGGGGAGGTTTGTTGCATATTTGCACGCTTTTCACGTGTTTCAAATACATCACCCTAAGTGACATAATTACTTCGATGGGAATGTAGGGGAATTTATGACCAATATATAAGGTGTTAACCGCACGCAATCCGCCCTTGTCACTAATTTATAATTTTAAATCTACAAATGACAATGAAACATATTTTTTATTGATGCAAAAAAAAAAAGAAATTTATTAAGATTGTTTTCAATTTATTTTATAATAATAAAATAGATAATTTGAGAAATTTTGGTTTAATGCAAATATTTCGGGTACTTATTATTATTCATTATGTTGAAGATTTTATCGCAACATTAATTTCACAAAGCTCATAATAATGGCTAATGCACTTGCTTAAATACCAGGTTTTGATTGCAAAGCATCTTTGCGCGCATTGTTATCACCGTGAAATATCATTAAAAGTTAGATAAATTGATCAATTAACATTAATTTTGATATTATATATATATATATATATATATATATATATATATATTAATTAATTTCGCCAGAAAGATATATTTTAATTTAGTTGTGAAGCAAGAATTATTATTATTATTTTTATATGGAATTCTTGTGTAAAATTCACAATCGCTTTATATTATACAATGGAAGCAGCTCAATAAGATTACTAAGGGACCAATCCAAATCGGTCCAATTAAACGACTGGTCCGATTAATCTAAAATAAAACTACAAAATTGATAGATATTTTAAAAATATGTATCCTTTATGTTAGACGTAATAAAAGCTGCTGGATTTGTTAACTGGTGTGGTCCCATTATTTATCAATTATGTTTTATATTTCAGATTTTTTAGTACCTCACATAATTTAAATTTATGAAACATTTTTCTATCAAAAATATAATTACAATATATAAATCGATTAGTTCATAACATCCAGCATAATTAAAAAAAAATCGTATTATTTCGATTACCAGACATTTTTTTTATATTTTTACACCTCCCTCCTGTCTCAGACGATTCTTCTTCATTTTTTCCATTTTTTAAGGTGAGTCAACGTCTCGGACAAGGTCTAATTTGTAGAATGCGTTCCGCGTTTCAACTTTGTGAGAACCAAAAGACTCTCCCACGTCCGCTGATACCGCCGATATAATAAAACCGTTGTCGAACATTCCTTCTGTTCGTACTGAGAACGGCCGACTCGGATCAGCGCAGCTGTCTATATATTATTTATATATAACATATTATACATGCGTTTTTGAAAAAAAATTTTCTGGAATCTGGGAAATTGTCGACTTGCAAGTACCATAGGTTTGCCTGGTACTCTTTCGATTAATTAAACCGGTCGTCGATTGTCGACAGGAAGTGTTCGCTCTCTGGCACTTGCTCCAGAGGTAATTGTCGTTTCGTATTTATATTTCCGTCGCTGTCTCGTGTCGCAGTATAACGTTTTGCAAACTTCCTAGGCTATTTAATAAGTGTCGATGTCGTCGATCGAAACGAATGAAATTTCCTTCACGTTGACTATAGCTACTAAACATGTATTACATGTATGAAATTTTTCTAGCTTTCAATTGAGATTAGAAATGATTTTTATTGTAAATTTAAATATTTTCAAATAAACTATCAATTCTTAGACAGAAATTTCTTGTTGATGTAATTTTATTGCATTATTATTGATTTTTTTTTACGGAAAACGTGAAAATTGAAAAATCTATAATTATTTAAAGCACATTATTTGCAATTTAAATAATAATACTATAATTTTAAAAACTATTGAATAATAAACCATAATTAACAATAAAATTAAAAAAAATATATTTAAAATATATTGAATCCATTCGTTGTATATAAAAAGTTTTCATAGGAATTCTCATATTTCAATCGGTTTTAATACGATTTAGATTTTATTCCACTTACATTTTTCATTCATTTTCGATTTTTATATTACTATTTCTCAAGTTCTACTTTATTATATTACAGGTAACCTTCGGTACCATTCTCTTTCACCCCTAGTAATCGCCCTTCATTTTTTTTATTTTCTATTTTTTTTGATACGAAAGCTTTCCACTTCATTTATTCACTGCTCGCAATATTTTCATATAACCATTATTTCGTTTTTGCATATTTAATCGCTCAAAATAATAATAATAATAATATATTGAAAAAAATATAATTTGATTAATAAAATAATGTTAAAATTATATTTTCATTATTTAATATTTTTAACTTTTCTGAGACACAAAATTAGCTATTTTTAAATGAAAACAAATCGACCAAACCCTAAACAGTAAGCAAATGACTCATCAAAATTTTCGCTCATTTTATTTCAAAATATCCGAAAGGGTTATCTTTTTCCCTTTTACGTGCGCCTCGTACGCCCAAGTTAGTATTGCATTTTAATACCCTTAAAAAACCCCCCTTTAATAATAGTAATAAGAATTATTCTCGGTTTTCGTTTGTTTTATAGAAAAGGGGGAGCCGATGCCGTATTTAACTTTCAAAATATGTCCAAGGCGAAAAAGATTAAGAGATTAGTTCCCGATTTATTTTCCTTATTAACCATCGAGAGTTAGTGGAAATTTATAATATGATTATTTTTTATTTACTATTAAAAGACCCCTTGTGAAATATGAACCAAATCGATTGCTCTTAATGTAGATTATACATTATTTTTTTTATTTCAATTTAAATATTTTTATCGACAATTTTCTTCCATTCAAACATGAAAATTTAAGTACAAACATTTTATTTTTTTTAGTATGAAACATAGAAAATATAAATTTCTTGAACGAATTAGAATACATATATGAAGTTATTCGATAAATATTTTGGCATTAATTATTCCTGTATACTAAATATATATTTTATAAATTATAAACATAACTTACATTTTTAAAAATGGTGTTTATTTTTACATTAATTTAGATGACTATTTGTTTAGGGTGTGACTGTTTTTAAATGCATATATATATATATATATATATATATATATATATATATATATATATATATATATATATATATATATATATATATATATCAGTCTGTGATCGTGAACTATACAAAAACGTTTCAAACGACATATTGATTTCTTGTTTCAAAAAAAAACTGTAATTACCCTGATATATATTACTATAATATAAACTGAAAAAAGTCTGCTTTCCATCAAAATATTTATTTCCAAAGATATCTATATTTTTTTATTACATTGACGCGTAAATAAATATTTATGTTGTCTTCTTTTCGACCACTTAACATAACAAACGTTACCCACATTTTAAAATATATATCGAAGGGCTCATCGTTAGCGTAGTTACTTGGATTTTATCGTAAATATATTTTTTTTCTTTTTTGAAAAGTTTGCGGTGTCGTGTTGAAGGGCAGTTAAATTCCAGCGCGCGATTATAAACATCTCATTAGGGTAGTTTTTTCCCTTAATGCTCGATATCGTTCCGAATGTGACGTGAGTAATTCAAATAAAGTCTATTTTTGTGGGCAAGGCCGAAACCGCGCCCTTATTTGGGACAAGGTCCTTAAAATATTGCCACGCATATTTCGGAAAGGATTGAAAGAACTCCCAGAGAAATTGTTTCAACGAACCGATTTCGTTTCAAATACTAATTAAAACAAAAAGATTTTATCGATAAATTTTAATGTGTATTTAGTAAATTTTATGATATATCTCTAGAGACTCGTATTTCTTAGAGGTATGATAGATATTTCTAATGATAATTATAAAATAAAATTCGGATTTTTAACAACTAAACATCATTTAAAAATATCGACATAATATTTTCGTATGCTTTTACTAATATTGATTATTTTATTGTCAAATCGTCATTAGATACATGTTTATAAATATATTTGACTTCGTACAAAAATAATAAATAATGTAGAAAAAATATACAAAAGACGTATTTTGTTGAACGTTTATTTTTTTATAATTTTCGAAGAGTTTTGTTATTTGTTTATTTATTTTTTTCAACATTATTATCGCGTGACCGACGATGGTTAACTCGATGTAAATAAACCGAACGCGATCGCCAATTTTCGCGCCTAATTTTTTCGTCGGTTTGACTTGGATTATTCGACATTGACACAATTCGGAGAAAAATTAAAATTTCGAAAATTACCGATATTAACCGCTCGCGATAAACGCGCCGATTTTCATCCCTCATCCCCCAAACCTTCCTACGATCATTATGCGGCAATTTATTTTGCCGGTTTTTTTTATACGATTTTCAGTTCTTTTATTTATCACGTCGTAGTAAAATGTATATTGCGATAGTAAAGATATGACTAAAAAATATTGGTTTTGGTTTTCATCTTTTACACCCACTTAAGAAATAAATTATCACTATGCAATATGTGAAATCCTTATTGGATATTTTTTTATATTGTAAAAAAATCTCGTAACGTCAGTTATCGAAAACATGTGTCCAATGTGATAACGTTTCATAACTTTTTTTTTAAATAGTGAAATAAAAAAATAAAAAATTATAATACGCAGGTCAAAGTTAAATATCGTAATGTATTTTTTCATATCTAGAGAGTGTTAACACTATGAATGTTATGCCGTTATTATATTATTTGTCTGGTCTTTGTATGCGAATGGTGGTCGACGGTGATCTCATAGAAAACAACAAAATATTTTTATACCTGTCAACAATATATATATATATATATATATATATATATATATATATATATATATATATATATATATATATATATATATATATATATACGCCCAAACCACGAGTATGTAAAAAAGGCGAATTGTCACGCTTTCATATAATACAATGTGCATGTTTAAGGGATTAAATGTTAAATATGCACGAACGTTTCTATTTGACGTTTATCAGTTATATGTTTTTAATTACTTTATGTAATATTGATTCTTAAATTATTTTCATAGTTATTTTATTATCAACGATTTTCAATAAACGTTTGATCAAATCGTTACATGGAAAAAAAAATATATAAATCTATTTCAGTTATTTTTTTAATAGTGAATTTTTACAGTTATATGTTTTTTTATTATGATAACACTTTGTGTGCAGTAAACGATATTTGTACACGTTTTTTTTATTGTATATTTTCAAGTGACATTATTAATTCTATTGATGATGTGATTCCATTGAATATCTAGTTGATAAAATCGATTAAAACCATTCAATTCGAGTTTACAGAATGCGAGAATTGAAAATAATACATTGAATGTTTTTTTCCTGATTTTTAAATACGGTCACGATTTACGAAAATTTTCAATGGGAATCGAATTGTATATCGCAAAAAAAATACTTTAGGTCAATTTTAATATAGTTAAAAATTTAATCTAATACTCAACTGTTTGAAATATACTAGGTATTTATTTGTGTAATACACATTATTATCTTTTTTTTTCGAATTAGTATATGTGGATATGTATGAAGCGTGCATTATTTTTTTAAAGACATTGAAAATATAATTTAAATACAAAAATATTATGTTCATATTAATATAAACAGGTGGCACAGAAACGTATAATTAAACTTGCCCACCGACAGATTCGCGGCACTGAAACGGTTAATACAATTATAGTACAAACCGCCCACAACCAAATATAACAGAAAAAACACAATTTACGTATAACGAGCTTTATTATCTTTACTTACGCACTGCCATATATCATAATTTGAACTTCTTTTTTTTTGGCAACATGTATTTTTGAGAAAATTTATCCGAAAAACCAGTAAGTTCTTTGCTGCATATGTATGTATTAAATTATTGTATATGTAAATATATATATATATATATATATATATATATGTGTGTGTGTGTGTGTGTGTGTGTATAATTTTATATACGATCCGTAGTTTTCGAACCCACGCCGGCAAACAGTGGATAATCTTCTCATTTCGGTCATTGTTTTGATGATGGCTGACGTCTGCTGTGGCAGTAGTAAAAACCCGCTGATGTAAAACGTGTAGGATCAGATGCCACTAATCCCAATCTCAATTTTCCAATCTAAATAATGACCGTGTTCGCCTGCAAAACAAAGAAAAAATGCGGACGCGATGATTTCGCAATTTACGCGCGTTCAATATTCAAAGACGAAAAACGTACATGTTCGCCGTTTCGTTGTCGATTAACGATTTTAATCGATATGCGAAACTCGATTCATACATATAATATATAACATATACCAAACTTCGTTACTTGTACGCGAAATATTCTTTAAAATAATTATTACTGTTTTTGATCGATTGATATCAGTGATAAAAGTTCTATAGAAATATATTCTAAATATCCATCTTTTCATATGTCAATTAAAAATATGACGTAAAATATTATTATATTTATATTATATAGAATTATACTTAAGAATGTTAAAGATCTATGAAAATTTAATAATTATTATAAATCATATATATAATCTGCATATTCGATCAGTAATTAGCAAACTGCAGTCCACAGATCAAATAAATTGAATTAATTTTGTTATTTTCTAAAAAAAAATAGTTTACCACCACTATTATAGTTAATCGATATACGACGTCATATACTTAATTTATTATTTTTCCTTATATAATATTTACCGAAATATATTTCGACGAAACGCATTTCTAAACGTAAAAATAATATTTATCATTTATATTATACGTGAAAATGCACTCCATTAGAATATTTACATACTAAATAAATCGACGTTAAATAACGCAATAAAATACAAAAAAAAAGAAAACAATTAACATAAAAACAAATTAATCATTAAAATGTCCGAAGATAACGTCCATTTTGTTGCGGACGCAATAAATCACGTTTGTTTAATTGTTTGTTTATGATAATTCGAATGCGTGTTGTCACGAAATATTCACCTGAATAAATTTTATTGAGCTTACGCATTGCATATGGATAAATTTGAAGACGATCGGGCCCGCCTCGTGCTGTAGAGCAGAAACGATGACCTTTTTCATACGTTATACAATTCATATTTCATAAATTTAGATTTGCGATAACGCAAGTTTTTTCTGTTTTTTTTTTGCAATTTTACGGTCCGTTTGTTGACAGACAAACAAACTGACGGACGGACATTTCGTATTTTGTTTTCATCGTTCATTTCTGTGATCAAAAACCACGGCGTTTTCTTCGATGTTTGCACGGTTGACGACTCTAGAAAAACGTCTTTTTATTCCCGATCCAGGAAGTGGTCTTGCGACGGTCATCATTATCATCGCTGTCGTCGTCGGTATCGAGGTTTTGAATTCTCAATAAAATAATAATGCAGTCAGAATCGGCATCCACGCCATCCGGATTTATCTTTACGTTTTTTTCCTTTATTTCTTTTTTTTGTTAGGGATATTTTCTTATTTCTCCTCTTTATTTTCTCTATAATGTCTGCCATTGGTTGTTGTGCTATCGACGTCGTAAAATTTGCAATAAAATGCCGCGAAAAAACCTTGAAAATCTAATTACGGACCTGGATTATAGAGCAGTAGCGACACACACTCAAACATTACTATCATCATCACTATTATCCCATTTTCTTCTCGTTTCATAAAATATTTTTATACCATTTTTATTGCTACCGTTTAAATCATTTAATACCAATAGAATAATATTTATTTATACAAAATTAACTTTAATATAAATTTAAAATATGACTATTGATCTCGCTAAAAATCTGAAACTGATTACAAATCTGAAACGAAATGAAAATAAAAAAGTTTCGATAATGACATTTATTACTTCTCAGCAAAATTACATATTTTAATAGCGTAATTTCAATTTCAATTGAAAAAGAACTCATTTTACTCAAGCTCTAAATTACTTTTGTTTTATATAAAAGTTTAATTGAATAAATTCCCTTTAAATAAAACTCACACACACACACACACACACACACACACATATATATATATATATATATATATATATATATATATATATGTAATTAAAATGAGAATTTGTTTTTTTTTATTTCGATATCTATAAATCGAAATTCGCGTAAGTGGTGATTTGAGTGTAGTATTTATATAATAATAACAACAAATTTAACATTTTATTATATGCGAAACATTCTAATATTATGTTTTTCCGGTTATATTATGTTATATATATATATATATATATATATATATATATATATATATATATATAATAAGTATCCTTATTATATACGTACACAATGTGACCGTGACCTTTTTGTTTCCCCATATAATAAAGAAAGTTAATATATTATATTTACCTTGAAATTATTTCAATTCGTGGCGTTTCATATTCAGGGCTATATTTATCATAATATAAATTTGAGTATTATCCTTAAAATAAAAGACTAAATATGTAGAATAATAATGAAGTTGATAATATATTGATAAATGAATGGGATAATAATGATAAAAAAGTATTTTTTCCGATATGTTTTAATGAACATTGTGTAATTATTGTTTTTATAATAAAGTGGGCGGCGAAAGCTATTTTTCAGTATTCGTTTTCGTATTTCTAAATATATTAATCCAATTTTGACTTATTTTTCACAAATCTAAAAATAAAGTTATAACATAATAACCTATACTTTATTCATAATTAATTTTGATAAGCATCAATATTAAAATTCTATTCAAGTACAGAACAATTAGATTCGAACTATATAATGTTTCTTTTATTTGTCAATAGTTTAATAAATTTATATATCTCCGTCGAAAAAATATTTTCTTATGTACCCGTTTTAGTAATTTTATTGATTTTATTAACAGTTTTGTGTCATTATAAAGTCATGTAACAGTTTTTCATATTGGAAAAATAAATATGTTATATTTATTTTTCCAATACGAAAAAACAAATATATGTAATATATTAGCATTTAAAAATAATTTATGATATGATGTCAAAACAAAATACAATTACTATTCGTTCACGAGTCGCCCTTGAAATTTATTCAATTTTTAAACTTTATAAAAGTGAAATTTAAAGTATTTGATTAATTTTGATTGTTAATTTCTATTTTAGCAATTTTTTTTGTTTTTTCTAATAATCGTAATCTTAGCATCAAAAAGTATAAATATCGATTTTTCTTTGGTATTCGCAAATTTTGTAAACATATTTAATTCACATTCAAGATAATAGATGACGCTAATATCGCCGTTCATTATAAACAGTTTTATTTCTGTTCTTTTAAATTTTCAAATAAATTATTCATTAGTCAAATATTATAATTTTTTATTTTTATTGATTTATTTTATTAAAAAAATTTTTATCCTAATTTTTTCGTAAAAAGTTTGTCGAAATTGAAATGTAGGTCGAACATTTATTCACTTGGAGCTAGTTTGACGATAATACAGTAGCCTGTTTTACCGGCAGCGTTGCGTCGTGATGACGCTAATATTCAGACGTTTTAAACATTTTTGATTTAGTGGAGATTTTTTTATGTAAAATTTATAGTATAACTTTGTACTTATATTGTGTTTAAAAAAATTGTGTAAATGAAATAATTTAAAAAATAATAATTTTTATTACAATATTTTTAAATATAATTAATTAGAATTTCGTTACGGTCTTTATTTTTAACAAATTTTTAAAAGGTTTCATCTATTCATATTTTCATAGAAATTATCTAATATTATATTTTTAATATTTTGAAATAGTGTAATTCTTTAATTTTTTTGTTACTCGGTTAATTTAAAACATATAATTATTATATTTACGATTTGTACATTAAACAAATGAGAAATAACACTGAACCGTCATCGTCGAATATTCGAACACCGAAACAAAAAAAAAAACATAGAAAAATAAAAGGTTTAGAACACATGCGTGCGAGCAGGTGGGGGTAACGCGAGCTTGCGTTTGGCGGCTTCGCTCGATAGTTGCGAATGGTGTTCGCGTTGTATTCGTACGCTGCGTTCGTTTGTTGACGGAAACGCACGCCGCCGTGTCACGTCCCCTCCCTCCCCCCCACCCGGTTACGATTCAACCCTCTCGTATCTCGTCGCCGTAGCGGAAGCCGCCCCCCTTCGCACCAACCCCCCAGTCACAGGTACGTGCTGCGCGCGCACACTTTTTCATATATGTTTTGTTTCACCAAACAATCGCATCCCCCTCCGATGTGAACCCCATCGCCCGCCTTTCCCCCCCTCCCTTCCGTCCGGATTCTTCGCGGCGCTGAAAAGTGTCTAAGACGTTTGCGCGTGTTATTGTTATTAGTGGTCCGAAAGTTGTCAAAATTTTGAACATCATTAATCGTTTTTATTTTTTTTTAATTTTCAAATATTTTGTCGATGAATTAATGTGAAACACTACAGTTTCGATTAAAAAAAAAGTGATCACGGAGAATTGGATCATATTTTACGATGGCGTTGATGATGATGATATATAATTAATTTTTCTTTTTTTTACAATATCCAGCTAAAAGATTTTATAAATTATATTTTTTCTTTAAATTGATCTTATATAACGTCTATTTTTTATTCTTCTCAGATGAATTTCTAATTTTGTATTGCGGTTTTTCCATATCATCGTTGATTGTCAAACCGCATTGCTTTCGATATCAAATATATGACAAGGACTAGTGATAGATAGATCATATCTATATTAATTACATTTAATATGTGGTGATAACGTGCTATCATCCATATTTTGTGTATAATATATTCAGTCGCAGGATATTAAATTACTCCTAATAATATTAGTTAAAAAACTGCGTATTTTATTTTTGTAATAAAAGACGTCTTCGAAACTTTTCAGCATACAAAAAATAACATTTTCTTTTATCTCGTAACAATTTTTATCCATATTCTCGAGTTAAAAAAAGTTTTTTTGATTTAACGGAAATACATTGTTTTTAATCATAGAGAAAAAAAAATTATTTTAAATCAATATTATCTAATCTTAACGATTCTTAATTCAAGTCTTTAAAACCAAAACTCACAAAAATATTTAATTCTAGATGCATTTTGTTAGTTATTTTTTTATTATCAATTTTAAAAATAAAATATTTAAATTAAATATAAAAAATTAATTCAATAATGCATAAACCCGTTATGTGTAAAATTTCTAATTGTACATAAGTTACGATCTTTAAAATTTTTTATATAGCTTATTAATTTATATCAATTTTATCACTTATATCAAATTTATCTTCTTAAATTATAATTATCTAAATTTAAAATTACAGTTGATTTTCCATGAATAAATAAAGTGATAATTTGGTAAATAAAAATATATTATTACATTTTAAAAGACATCTACTTGATCGATCGTTCAAGGGTATATATGGTATATTGTATGATTTGATATAATTATTAATATATAAAATAAGCTGAATATATATAAAAAGTATATTAGATTTTTTAAATTAAAAAACTGAATATGATTATTTTTATTACATATTTTTGTTTTCAATTATGTTTTTCTTTCAATTATCTCTTATTGTTAACCTCCAACTCGTGTATCTGCAATTTTTATATCTATAAATAACATTATTCCAAAAAAAAACAGTGTATAAAAAACTTTGTCGTAAAAATATTTATCCGTTAAATTAAAAAAAATATTAAATCGAGAATATCTTTGTGTACTATATGTGCACGTTATTATAAAACTAAAAATTGATTATTTCTATATATATTTCATTAATAAATTCGTTTTATATATTTCATTAATAATATTATCTACTAATTAAAATTTTTAAATCATTGTTTTTTTTTATATTTGTGTAATTATCGTTAGTTCTTTGTTTAATTTTCTTAACATTTATTTGTGTCAGTTTTTTCCTAATTTTGACCATCTCACAGTCTAATTTTAAAATTTAACTTATTAAAAATTAATCGATGTTTTAAGTTTTATAATAATGCGTGTATTAAAATATTTCATTTCTGTTATGCAGTTGTGCGAATTATTAAAAAAAACATATTTTAATTATGAAATTTCTACATGTTGTATATTAATGTATTTGCAATATATATATATATATATATATATATATATATATATATTTGGTATATGGTATATATATATATATATATATATATATATATATCAAGATATTTTGATTTTATAAAAAATGTTTTTTTAAAAGTGAAAAATTAGTTCTATTATATGAGTATATGGTTAATTTTTCAATAAAATCGTTAACCTTTAACATAATTCTATTCGCTTTCTGAAATATTAGAAAACCTTTATATATATATATATATATATATATATATATATATATATATATATATATATATATATACGATTTTCTATTATTTTCTTTTATTTGCTGTCTGAATTCTGAAATAAATCACCAAACGGGTTATTGACCGGTTACATCGTTATTCTTTTCTTTGTTTTCGTAAGAATGAACTGATTCTAGGTCGCTTTTCCTCTTTTTCTTCAGACGGACGTGAGTTGTTTGAGAAACCGTTCATTCGAATTAGTGATTCTCAAAATATTTACTAATATTTCTCGTAATAAAAACGATAGATAAACGTCGGTTTCATAATTATAGTTTGTTTTTTTCTTTTTAAATGTTCTCTAAGAAAATCTCATTCTCAAAACACTTTTCTGTTCTTAATATATCTATATTAAGAATTTGAGTTTTTTAATGAAAATACTTAATATGTGAATAAAAAATATTTTATAAAGATGATATTCGTGTATTTCTTCTTATTAAAATATTAAAAAAATATCTAGACATCTAAGAATTTTAAAATATAGTAGTATATTTTCAAATTTGAAATAATATGCTGTCACTGAATTATCACAGTTTACAAAAAACTAGAATTGTTTGTTCTTAGAAAGAATCAAAGATAAACGAAGCGTGAATGATTAACAGAAATTACAGTTAAAGTTAAACTCAGAAAAGAGAATATTTCTAGATCCGTGTAAAGAATTTGGTTACAAAAATAAGTCACTTCTTACATTCGTTTACATCATTGGAAAACTATCCAGCTTCATTACGATATACGTCTTAATTGCTTTACTATATATAATTTAACTTAGCACCTCAGGCGCGTCTGACCTCCATATATTATAATTTCGTGGTTTCATAATTATATATATATATATATATATATATATATATATATATATATGTACATATATGCAAAACGAACTCATATCACTTTCATATGCCGTGTACTTTAATTTAGCATAATTTTTCTTTGATTAAAAATAAAAAAAACGTATTTTAGTAGTAATAACATTTGCATAGATTTGTTACATTTGATAGAGTAAAGCTAATTTTAGATATTTTCTTGTTGCATTGGATGTAATGTAAAATAAGCGAATAACACTTTAAATATCTATGTCAATTTCGCTTCAATTGCGTAATTATTCCTTTTTATCCCAGGGGTGTAGTATATTTACATTGCGCAACTGTCTCGACCTTGTTACGCCATTATTTTAGTCCCGACACAATTATTATTTAAGCGATTACGTCACTCAACATATTATATTTATTTTAACTTTTCATTGTCATATTTTATGTCACTGTTGTAAATTTAAATAAATTAATGCGAAAATTTGAGAAAATTCGGTACATCGTTGTGTGTAAATTATCATTTTTGTATTATGATGTATCTTTTTTTGTTTATTCTTATTTAAATTATTTCTTTTCAACATGGAAAAGAATATTTAATCTAAAAGACAATTGGGGTATTTTGAAGGGACAGTTTCAAGGTATTTACTTTTAACTATGCGTATACAATGAAAATTGATGTAGAAAAGGTCAAAAAGTCGATACTTCTTTATGGTATATTACATACCATATATTATTTATATCGAAACAATAAAATTAGCCGTATTTGCATATTATATTTCCAATTTTTTTCACTGGTAACTTAAATATTTTTATTCATTATAATTTTGTATTTATATTATTTATTTATATGATATAATTATATTAATGAAAATATGATGTTTAAATTGTTCTGTAGCTAAGGTGTTTCGAAGTTTTAACTTTCACTCAGTTTTATTAATTTACCTTTAAAAAACAGAATTAATGCACCGAATGTAGTTATATTTAATCATCGTTATATACCTCCACGTGTCTATTCATAGCATTATGAAAAATTCCCTGTTTGAAACGGTGTAGTTCAGTCATTGTATTGCAGGTATTGAAAATTACAAAGAATACAATACGTTTCAAATCGAGGTTAGATCGTCGCAGTTCCCTTCTCTTCGTTTGAAATCTCAAAAATAAAAACTGGATTTCATTTTAAATCTTCACATTCTACGTTTGTTTGTGATATTAATATAACTAAGAATATCATATCGTAAAATTTCATTTATTAATCTGATATTATATAATGTAAGAACTCGAAATTTATTAGATCGATTTAATGCAAAGTTAGTAATAATATCCAAGTCCGAAATTATTATTTTTCACAATTTTATTTGAAAGCTTATTAGAAAATGATGAATTTAATGGTGACTTTGTCAAACTTAGTTTATTATAACGAATGTTGAAATTTTATTTTCACGATTCTATTGTTGTGATTAGAGCTTTTTTATTTGTTATTTTTTAAGTTATTTAATTTGTACATATTTGTCAATTATTTTTTGCTGTTCTGTCTTCGGTAAAAATATGTTTTTCTATTATTAAAAATAGTTGAATGTTGTCTGTTTCAATGTTATTTTCGTATATGAAAGCGAAATTGTATATAATATGGAAGGGTGAATAGAGATGCATTAATTTCATTTTTGAACCGCATGAGTTACAATAATTTTATTTCTGTACTCCACCTTGCGGAACAATAAATATAAAAGTTCTGTTTGTCGAATTTATGAATGTTTGTCTGCAATATTATCATATTTGCATTTGTACTACAGTTTACTTTCGGGATTATTAAATTGTATTAAAAACGATTTGTGGTTGAACGTCGTTTTTAATTGAACATTTGTGTGTTATGAATAGAATCATAAACTATAATTTGTCAACATGTCAACTTATTATCGTTAGTAAGAGATAAATTTGCACATATGGATGCGGTTTGAAAAATAGCCTTTAATATATTTCAAATAATTCATTCATTTTAATTGTTATTCAAGTGCAAATTGCTATATTGATAAACTCATTTTTTTATATTCATAATTATCGGTTAAATTATATATATATATATATATATATATATATATATATATATATATATATATATATATATATATATATATACTAGTATATTTATATAATTATCAGATCTCCAATTATTTTTTCCACTTTCTACTAACTGGATATCATTTATATACAAGTTGACGTCTACAGTTTTATGATTGATGTTGTTATTTAAAATTTCGACTTTTTAAAGTGATTCCGACCATAAAAGTCTTATTATTATTATTTTGAATTATGAAATAAAATGAATAGCATAATAAGATGACGGTACATAAATTATATTTAAAATATACGCCAGTTTCGAATGGGTAATGCTGAAGTTTTAAAACCGTCACGATTTTTGCATACGAAAATAACCGGTGGATATAATTTATTGTATAATATATATATATATATATATATATATATATATATATATTCATACACAAAATTAATTCAAATAAAATCCGACTTCTTTGTCATTCCATTAATGTCCTTTAAAGAAAAAATGGATATATAAAATATCGAGTTTCATCATTCTTCGTAAAAGAATATCCTTTGCTCGTTTAAATAGGTTACTTTCTAAAATTATAGCTTGAAAAATGCACATTTTTGAAGAATTTTCACATTTTTATTTATTTATATTAGATCGTATTAATTTTATGTAGCTCACGACCGAATATCGTGATTGTTTCTAAAACCGTGAACGATTCCTTTCCGTTTCTTTCTGTTTTATACCAATCAAGGAGATGTAGCCACAGTAAAAGACTGTTTTCTTAACTAAATCAGTTCACTTCGTTGCGGATCTGTCTCTTAAACGATAAATTTCAATCGCTCCTGCGACTACTAATTTTTCAAAATTCTACCATCTGCCAAGAATGATAAACCTAAAAACTTGAAAATTCTTTGTCAACACAGTGGACAGCCTAATTTTTATTATTTTTGCAATCATAAACAACGTGTTTTTTTATTGTTCACGAAATTCTTAACATTCTTCTTCAACACCGCATCTGGAATGCGTCAATTTTCTCCCTCTTGCTTTTTTTATCTTATGAATTTCTCTAACTGCACATTTTCTATTGCAGTACAAACTTTTTGAAATTTATTCATCGCACATTCCGTTATTCTTACTCTTTTGATCTGGATGTGTAAATAATAAATTAAATAATCTATCCATTTAATATCATAAACTAAATATTACTATCAAATAAAACGATTATCGTAAAAATTTTCCAAAATTGTATAAAATGGTTTTTTTTTATTATTAGTAACGCGACATATTTGTCGCGGTCGTGCTAACGCGACATTTTGATTCGGATACTGAATTTTAATTACCGCATTACAACGTTGCACGTTTTTAAAGTTCACTCGTTATTACTACGAAAATGTCTTCATCGTAACAATAATAATAATACTACGTGTAACTTATATTATATATTTTTTCTTATTCTTTCCATTCTTTTTCACGGAGTTCAAGTCAATTAACCTTTTTTCGGTATGCGAACCGCATTTAAACGCAATTGTTCTTTTATACGCACGACAAACGTGTCCGTTTCTCCCTATTAAGAGACGAAAATTGTACCATATTTGTCATGTTGAATATGTAACTTTTAAGTCCCTCTGCCCTGGGGGTCAGCAAGTGACAACCTATTTCTCCTTGGTCATCAATTTGAATTGAATTCACTCTCAGAATCATCATTTGAAATATAACTGCAGACGTGATTATAATTGTAAATATATACTTTGTTTATAAAAAATATAATAGAAGTAAAAAATGTTCTCTATATTCTCTATGAAATTTTAATAAAATAATTTATTTATAAATTACTTGTTTTTGATCATTTTAATTTAAATGAAATTATACTGAATTGAATGTATTAGATGTAAATTTAGTTTTAAGGGGATAAATATAATAATTATTTTTTATTAGATAAAGGAAGGATTCTAATTTTCATGATACGAGCAGTTTATAAAATGTTACATTTTATTAAAAATACTAAAAGTCGAATTGCCCATAACATATGTATTGAATACAGTTATATGGTGAATGTATTACACATGACATAATAGAAGCATCGTACATAAAAACGCGAACTATTTTCGTTCATGGCCATTCAATAATTATAATTATTAACTATTGGATGATAATTTTCATATGAGCAATACGTGATAATTTGCAAACATTATATTACTTTCTTTTTTAGTATTTGCAACCGCTGCTGTTAATTTTTCTGTTACTGGTTTTCTTCTATTACTCTTAATTTAATGATAATTGTTTACTTTGTTTTTTTAAGTATTTTACTTACTTTATACCAGTAATTCTTAACCTCTTTAAAATCTTACAATATTTACATTTTTATGAGTTTGCGGAACTCAGTCGTAAAATAAAACAGTAAACATATTTTCAATTTGTATTATATTCAATAAACACTTTTTTTAGATTTAATGTAAATTTATTTTCCATATTTCATAGGTTAAGAAGAACCTCTAATTTTTACAATATGTTATTATTTCAAAAGCAGTCTTTTTAATTTTGATAGATTTACTTACGGACAACGCTTTAAATTTCTATATATGTAGAATATGTTCACAAACATTTAAATTCATTGTTTCTAATGTCTATAGTTTATAATCATAAACTGAAAACATCTGAAAGTCATTAAAAAAAGTATAAAAACGTATATAAAATCTGCTCGAATAGTGTTTTATGTACATTTTTACGATGACGATTTTTTTCATATCATTTACCATTATTCCCTTGAACTATGTAAAATCCGAGATGGTTATGATCGAGGAAATTTTAACTAATTCCTCTTGTTTTACTTATTATTTCAATTAAATAAATGAATTAATTGGCTAAAAATGTGATTTAAAACGTATTCAATACAAAAAATAGTCTAGTATTGCATATATTTGAATTGTACAAATTGAAAAAAATATATTTTCCGAACTCATTACAGAATACTTATAGACACATGAATAACTTTTTCAGATCATAGATCGATCCACGTCACAATACACGTTCGTAATGTTTGTATCTGTCCGCGATTTACAAGTTAATATTGTATAAAATCAAGTAAGATTTATGTTCCCATTTGCTCTATAAATATTCGATAACGATTCAAATACGATCGTTCTCTTTTATCCATTCTATGCTAAATAATGTAATATATAAAATATATTTATAAAGTATTCGACTGTTTGCAGAATTTTTAGTTTGCCGGTATTACGTGCATGATATAGGTGACCCGCATCATTTTTTTTTTGAATTTCGGTGTGACCACGTATGTTTTGCTGACCCACGCTGGCGTGCCTCAGATAAAATATTGCGTTTAATTTCTGTGACCTCTGCTTCAATTATGACTCGACAAATGCTTCATTATACGTTACCGTCTTTTTACTGGCGTTCTGTGTAGCATCACACATTTGTACACATATGTTAAAAAATACTTCACACGTATACCGTTATTTACTATTTTTGTATAATACGTATATATATATATATTTTTTTTTTTCCGAGTTCTTGATCATAAACGTAATATTTTCTTGTCATTTTTTATCATGTATGCTGAAAATATATACTATTTATATTCGATGTGAATTCGTTTTTATTTTATTCGTATCGTATTTATTTATAAGTTAGTCTTTGTTCTTTATATTATCACCGTTCTTAATAATTTTTTTCTTGCATGTCATACAAATTTTTATACGACACGATGTATAATAAAAATCGGCTATTGTAAAATTCTTATTTATAACATCGCCAGTCTAGTTTTGAAGTAGAATTATGTATGAAGTATCTCATTTTTTTTTATAAATTATATATATCGGGTAGCGTGTTTGAGAAATATTTTATTCAATTTTTAAATTAAAATTTGAATAGCTTCGAAGTCATTTATTTGATACAGCAAAAATGTCTTATTTATTATGCAAATCCATAATTTTCTTTCTCATTTGATAATTACTTTATTTTTTTAATATTCGTTGTTTTTTTAGTATAAATAAATAAATATAAATCAGCACAACAAAAATAGATGAAGATTTCTGGTTTAGATCGCTCGACTTGTTCGAGATTGTTTCATTGAGAGTCGTTTTCGCTTGTAAGGATGATGTCATAGCGGACTTTGGGACGCCTTCAGACACGCCCAATTGCTGAAAATCATACACCCCACTCGACATTGTTACCATAGGGCAAGTTGACCTATTTTTAGTACGGTGTGGAAAAAACCTTTATACGTAATCGCTGAAAATCACGACATATTTGTCGTATATCAATTGCTATTTGGGAATATAACTTGTTTACCTTGTTTTCAAACATTAATATATATATATATATATATATATATATATATATATATATATATATATATATATAACAATAGTTAGAAAAAATGATCCAAAAATTACTTGTTGATTATATACAAAATATTCAACTTTCGACATCAGCCTCGAGCTGTTGAATTTGGCAAGATATCTGATTCTCGCGCTTACATATTTATATATTTAAATATACAAGTGCATTACAGGTGTGTGTGTGTGTGTTTTTCCTGCATTTCATATTCAATTCATGAAATAATTATGAACTTTAAGCTTTCCTCTATAATTGTACAATGCTATGTGTATTTGCTAATGTGATTATATTATATATTATTGTCAAATCAATATCTGCTATGTGCAAAAAGTATAATTCTGACATAAATTAAGTAAATATTCTTTTGACAACAATGATATTAAATTTATACACACACGTATGTGTGTGTATGTGTATTTTTCATTTTATTACAAAATTCACATTTGGTGTACACATGTTTATGATGTACATGTGTGTATATTTTCAAACACTGTATTTATAATTTTTATTGTCATTGTATTCGTTGAACTATACAGTTAATATGTCTTACTATTTAGATCGAATTAGATTTATAAATTTTATTTTTTTTCTTTCTTTTTAAAATATCATTTATTAAGGATAAATGAAATCAACACGGGAACGGGAAAAATATTGTATAACAATAGATTAAACATATTTGGTCAAAAAAAATATTAATTTCTTAATGTATCCGCGCTACATTTAGTAATATTTTCCACTCCAAGCTTTGAAAGCAGTGATTTAAATTTATATGGCGCAAGGTTAGAAATTTGTATTTAAATCAGGAGTTCTTAACTTTTTTTGTTCTATGAACTTTTTTAACAATTATGCAAAAGGCCACAAGTTTCTTTAAGAAAGTGTATATTAATTACTTATTTTTTCTAAAAAAAAACATGATTCCTAGTTTGAGAATCGCTGATCTGAATAATGGTTGTTTATGATCAATGATACGAAATTAAATATTTAAAATTTAGTGTTGCCAAATTTTGCCGTAATTTATTCATATATATATATTTAATGTTTATTAAATTTATTTACGTTGAAAGCAGTAGGAAATAATTTAAATAATTTATTAAAATTCTTATTCGTTATATTTGGGACAAGGCCAATTTTATTTATTATGACATTGATATGATGCTAATTATAGTGTTTTAGCGAAAATTTTCACATTTCCCTTTTTAAAATTCTGCTGCGAACCGTTAATTTATAACATATATTTATATATTGTAATTATTCAACTAACAAATTTTGTTTGATCGATAGTTTGTTAGTGCTTTTTGTTTTTCAGTTTTCTTTCAAGTTACATTTTGACAACACGCACGGCTAATTTTGTACAATATATAAAAAATGCGTTATAAAAGGGAAGTAAAAGCATGAATATACATAATGTTCCCTGTGGAATGACTAATACGTATTTGTTACTTGAGAGACTATTCTTATAAATAATTATGTTCATTAATGTCATTTCAATTTTTACATTTCATTTCCTTTTAATAACGGATCATTAATATTATCTACCCCTCAAATATCGTTTTATTTTCACTTTTGTAGGAAACACTACTAATTATTATATTATATTGTCAAATTTTAAATTGTGATTTTATTCTCAATTTTTAATATTATTTAATTGTCAATAAATTATTTTATTAATATTTTTATTTATTGTAAAAACTTGAATTTTTACTTATTTAAAAAATGACTTATGATTGATATATTTTATGATAAAATAACGAGCGATCTAATTTACATTTTTATATTAAAATTTTATCGTAATCGTTTTTATTGTGACTAGTTATTTTTTTTCTCAAATATAAAGTGATTTAGCAAGAAAAAAATAGACCATTTCACCCTTTAACGACAGACCCAGTTTGCGCTTTTTCGTCGTTCGAAAGTTGCTTGTGGCATTTGCTCTGAACAAAAGGTTAATTCGAAGTTTATTAACGAGCAAATCCGTTGTTTAAACGGAGAACATTTGCCCTTTTTGTTTATTATAAATATTATTTCATTCGACCCTCCGCTTTAATCGACGAATTAGAAAAAATAAAGACGTGTTCGTCTCATTAATAAATTTTGACTATCAGCATAATAAAAAAATATATAGTCAATAGAGTGATTTATAACTATTATAATACTGTAATAACTTTTCTTATTACATCGATTTGTCAACTTTGATTTAACAAAAATGAAAATTATTAAAATCATTCATTTAATAATAGTAATCTGAAAAAAATTGCTTTATATCACTGCAAAATGTATTTGCATAATTTCTCATTGTTATAAAATGAAAAAAGAAGGAATGCTATTGGTATTTATCTTATTAATCAGTAGCATAATTGCTAATGCCCATTCCCACGAACATTGCTAATCGATTTTTAAATACTAAGAATGTTACTTTTTATTTCTAATAAAAAGGAGTTGGCGTGTAGTTTTATATGGAAGAAAATATGTGCAGTATTTGTTCGTGATTCAATGGCATTGATTCTACTTTTTTTTTTATTTGACCTAGCTTTTCACTGTTATAGTAAGTTAATGAATGCTTGTAAATCTGAAAGACTTCCCTTTTTTTTATAAAATTTCCCTTATCTCTTATACTTACGTAACCGAATTTTCCTTTTGGAATTTACTGTAATGAATTTTATTTTTACAATATTTCTACAACTATTTATCTAAACAAAATATGGTTTTAAAGTTATACTAAACCTTATGATTAAAAAACGATAATTTAAAACTCTATGTGAAAAAGATGTTTTATTTACTCGCTTACTCTTCATTGTTTGTGAATATCATTTTATCTGCCAAGTTTTAGAAACGAAAAATGGTTGAAACATTCAACAAATACTAAAAATAAATTACTTCCGTTTCGTGAAAGTGTTTTGTTTATGCGGTTAAAAGCATTCTACGGTCGATACTATTTTTTTTTCTACTTTTAACTGCAGTTTATAGTGTTTGTTTATCTAATAATAATATTGTATAATAAGCAAAGTGCTCTATAGAAAATGAAAATACACGAAACGTAAAATAATATATCGTAGTTTAGATAATATTTTACATTTGAATTTTGCTTATTTTTATTCATAATAGTAAATTAGATATTTTATTGTGAAATCGATAACTATATATAATATCGATATTATTATACAGTAGCTTTGATTCATATTAGAATTGAGTATAAATCAAACGGTTCAAATGCATATTATATTAGAGTTCATAAGTTACAACTGTCATTTAAATCAAATCATATTCACTGACATATATTGAATTAATACAAAGTTTTATATTCTTACACAGATCACATTATATCGAAAAACAAAATTAACTTTACTTATGGTTTTATTAAAATTCTCTCAATACAAGATTACATTTACAAGAGTTGTTAATGTAATCTTACATTACGTTATTATTCAACACGAATAGATTTCATCCTATAGGTGAAAATTTATCGAGTATTGTAGTATTATTAAATTTATATATATGCTCATATCGTAGCATTATGGTTGACGAAGTATTTTACCCTTTTTGGTTAACTTTCATCTAGTATGATTAATTTATGTTTTAAACATTTTCCTTCGTGGAAACGATTAAATTTTCACCGTGAACTTATGATAAAACCGTTGTCGTTTGAAATTCTCGGATAAGTTCTGGTTTTACTCACTTTAAAACATTTAACTTTTCATGCATATATCCTTTGTTTTCGTAAAATTGAAAGACATCTTAATAAAATTAATTCTATTCCATTAAATTTAACAAATTAATCGATGTTAACACATACATATTGATGTTTAAAAATAATCTTTTTTTTTTAATATTGTCTATTCTTTGTAAATTTTACTTTGTTGAAAATCGAATGTCTGGTAGTCCATATATATTTTCTATCTGGGTTGATGTAAACAGTAAGATACAAATAACTTACTTAACATGCTAACGTTTTTAAATTCGAACGAATATAATGCACACACACACACACACACACACACACACACACACACACACACACACACACACACACATATATATATATATATATATATATATATATATATATATATATATATATATATATATATATATATGAGACGATGAGCTATAACCCACTCGTGTTTTAGCAAACGGTCCGTTGCATCATCGTAAAATTACACAATCGGGCCCAATCGGTCATTTATCTCCGTAGTTTTTCACTTCCCTCCTTCAGAAGTGGGCACTCGAAATTCAATTCGTACAATTTTCTCCTCCTCTCGCCTCTTGATCCCGTATAGTTGTTAATGTGCATTATAAACATTATCGCATACAATGTAATGTGAAAAAATATGTGCTGCGTAAATAAATATTGTTTTTTTTTTATATTCTTTCGTACTAAAGATCTATAATATAATGTTTTGTGTCGCTTTCGAGAATTATATTTGCTTTGTACATTGTATAATTAAGCGAATTTATGGTATTTCTTTTTTATGTGCGAATTTTTTACATAGTAATTAATATTCGTTTCCTATTAAATTTATTTTATATATTTACGAATATCTTAAAAATATTTTTTTTTGTTCAGTGTTATTAAAAAATATTGATCACTCAGATTTGTTCACATACAATATGTGGAGCTCGTGCTGTTGTAGTATGTATATCAATGAACTTTTCATTGATAGTGGGCTATAATTTTATAGAGGATACCAACCAACACGTTGTTTAGTTTCATTAAGATAAAACGAGCGTAAAAGAACTAGCGTACATTTTTATTTTCTATATCGGGTACACGTTAAATATTTATTTCATTAATATTAAATGTATATAATTATGTAATGTTCGTATTTAATTATCTCATTTTTTATGTATTTCACATTTTATAGTTTAAAAAAATATATTTTATGAAATATTATATATACATATTTGCAATTTAATAAATATTTATTGTAAAACACTGTTATAAAATTTTCTTTCAAAAAAAATGTGGAAAAATATTTATCTTTTTTTCATCATAATTTACAAGCACTGATGCGAATGTTTTGACCTGAAAAATTTAATGCGTATTATATTTTCCATTGTGTAATATATATTTTTGCATTGCGATAAATAATAGCCAAACAATACAAATTTTATAATAAAAAAAAAACATTATTTTAAGCACACGTTCCGCCCATCGTTTCAGATTTCGGATCGACAAGGCTTCAGACTATTTATTCTCCGGTTCTTCCTGAAAATTTTTCAGTAGTGAATTCGTGAAGTGAATTATATATAAATATTTTTTTCATTGAAAAATTCTTACGTATTCACCCGTAAACAGTGTAATGTGTTTGGTGACGTGATCGTTCTTCAAATCATATATTTTTATTATAATTTATTTTCTACGTATGAATTTCAACTTTATGATGACTAAAAAGATGAAAATGGAATAACATAAAAAAACGTAAGTATATTATTCGCGTGTGATTTATATATACACGAAAATTTCCATTATATTTAATACATATCTTCGTCATGATTTATTTTATTACTTATTCGGTCGTACTATCTATACTATTGCATGACACTCCTTATTTGCGATAAGGAAAAGCTTTTGTTCTTTTCTACTATTATGACAGTTGTAAGAAATATTTTATAAACTTCATTATCACATGAGTATTTGTATAAAACAAACAAAATAAAATTAGTGTACAGTGAAAATTCAATTCATAAGTACAAACATAAAAATTCAAATTGAAATTTGGAATAAAAATCAACTTTGCAACTATTACTCGTTACTTGATAATAGTACGGTCAAATAAGATATTTTTGGAAGAATGTCGAGAGGGCAGAGTTTTTTTACGGAAATGTATACTAGACAACGAGGTTAATAAATGCTGAAAAGTTGCACCCTGTAGAGAGGGAGCTTCCCTCCGAAATTCACGAAAAACCTCCCAAAATTTGACCATTTTTTAGTTTTTAGGATTTTTCTCCAAAACTATAATTCGGATTGAAAAAGTGCCGATGAATAAATTATTCCTCATTAAATTCTACAGTTAAAATGTTCTATTCATTATTTGCGTAATTGTTATCAGTTTCTCGTAAAAAGCGCTCGAAAATAGGCCTAAAATGGACCTCTCGACCAAAAATTCTCGTCGCGCGATTTTACCGACGATTATCTCAAAACGGATCAATTTTACGGGGGTATCGAAGAGGAAAAAAGTTGTAGAGCATATCCTCTTCTATTATAATCATTTATTATATTTTATATTAATTGTTTCAGTTTTCTTAAAATTTCAAATTTCCCGAACTCGATCCGACGATTTTTTACGTCACTCCGACAATCAAATGCATTTTTCGGGAACAAAAAAAGCGAGAGTGTAAAATTTTTTTTTGTAAATATATAAATAATTTTAAAACAAATAAGAATCCGAAAAGCAATATCCTCTTTAGAGGGAGCTTCCTCCCACATTTACCGAAAACCTCTCAATATTTAACTTTTCTTCAGTTTTTCGCTTATATCTCAAAAATTATCACTCGGACTAAAAAGATGTTTATAGAAGAAATATTCCTCTTAAAATTCTACATTAAAAATGTTCTATTCATAATTTGCGTAATTGTGTTATTTTTTTCTAACGAAGCCCTCAAAGTAGGAGATGTCGCGTTAGCAAAAAAAGTGCTTTTGGAGTTCGCGATAAATATTTCGAAATCTATCAATAATCGGCTATTTTTATTTTATACATCATAAAGAACAGGATTTTCTCTATACGATCCAAAAGTGGCGCCCGTTTGACCCCCCTGGAACGGTTTTTGCGCGCCCTCAAAGTTAAGATTTTTTTTCGCGATTGCACGCACCACGTGCAAAATTCCATTGAATTTTGGGCATACTACCTGCTATGGGATTAGTAACCTTTTTATACCTAAGAATGTATTCGTGAATACTTTTTTTTGAAATTAAAACTTATTTACTATTTCGATGTAAATTATATATTATATCAACATATATATTTAAAAATATTTATTTAAAAATATAATAATTTTGTAATAAATTTTTATTTTCAAACCAACGCACAAATATTAAAACATTAAAAAATAAGTATAAAAAACAAATAAAAAGTATTATATAAATTTATCGATAAGTGTACCATTCGTCATATAATAATAATTCGTCTATCGCATTATTAGTGACAATTAAAATCCACTAATTGATAAATTATTTTGTAAATCTGTTAATTGATTCTTGCATTGTCATCGAGTGTGAGAAAGTATGCAAAGTTTTAGCTCAATCGAACATCGGGATGTACTCAAAAAATCGATTACAAAATTCCGCTGACAATTGAAACTTCGTGCTAGAACAAATAATTCGTGTAAAAAATATATTTATTATTTATTGGTGAAGCGCGTTATTTCAAAATCGTCTATAAAAATTTCGTGTAAAAAAGAGTTAGGTGTATGTAAATAATCATCAATATTTTTACTGTAACAAACTTTATATTATTTTTAGTTGACATCGTTTTGATTTTATTCCTATTTATTTTCATTGCAATAAAAGGTTGAACATAAAAATAAATATTTATTTTTTTATTATTTCAGAAACTTTCTAACAAATAATAAAATATTTTATATTGAAAATCAAAATCAACCGTATTTAATTTGTGGTATTACAATTTTTATTCGAGAAATCTGAATATAATGAGTGATATCTTTATGCGTGAATATTCAACCACAAATATTTAAAATATATATTAGCCATGAATTTGTTTATTTTTATTATTTTCTGAAATCGATCGTACGCCAGTAACATACCGTAGATTTCTTTATTAAATCGTAAAAAATCACTAGTTCGGTTTTTACACAGGCGTATATGTTTACGTTTATTTCGAAATAATCAAATTTTATTCCGATGAAAAAGAAAGACAGACGTTTAAAATCTGGCACGAGTTTCAAGGATTTACAAGTTACGGTTTCTTATAAGTTTATATATATATATATATATATATATATATATATATATATATATATATATGTGTGTGTGTGTGTGTGTGTGTATGTGTATGTGTATGTGTGTTTGTGAATTTTGTACGTTTACGATGATAATATTATAATATGATTTTATGTGTTTTCTTATGAAATATCAGTCGACCTTGTTCTATATTATTATATTCATCGCGAAAATGGGGCGATTTTAGAAGGTATTTTAATTATACCTTGGAAAATCAGCATTTTTCATTTATGAAATTTCATGTACTACTGTTATTAAAAAGTAAAGTGAAATTGTCATTTAAAACTCCTGGGCTAGGTAGGCAGGTAAATTGTAAATTTTTTCCTAGGTTGGTAGGACAGTCTAACATTTGCCAAGCGTCTGTTTGTCACAAGGTTTAATTATCTCCGAGTTGCATGTGTTTTTATAAATTTTGGTTTCTTCATCACGTTTTTTGACACGATTGAGGAGATGAAAACCGAATCGAAAAAGGTCTTGGAAGGCTATACCGGAAAAAGACTGTTTTGATGACTGGAAAAAGCGTTGGCAAAAGTGCGTTTTATCGGACGGGAATTACTTTGAAGGGGATGAAATTGATTACGAAGAATTAATAAAGAATTTACATTTTATAAACAAATTCATCTTACTTTTTTTGATCACAATGTTATTTTTTTCAATTTTTTACTCTATCTCCAAAACGTTTTAAAATAGTTAGTTTGATTCTAATTATTTATTATAATTTTTCTTTAAATATACATAACTAATTTTTAATTTTTAAAAATTTTTAGAAAATAATATTTGGTTGATTATTAAAATCTTCTTTAATAAAGCAGGTTGGATGAAAAAGTTAAAGAGGATTATATGCGGCCCGTAAACCACCGGTTTAATATCGTTATCTTACATACAATGGATATTGCCTCTATCTTTTTTGTATTTTTTTATTATTTATCTATTTTATTTACACGTAAATTAATATATGTACTTGGTTAATATCGAAATTAATATTCAAAAATTTTTGCTCTTTAATTATTTTTTTTATTAACTGATTAGTTAACTTCATATTTGATATAATTTATTAAATTATTTTTTCATAATATGTTATTTTGTATTACTATTTTTTGTTTAGTGTGTTTTTTTTTGCAAACTATTAACATTGAAATATTTTATAAATATATATTTTCACCGAAATATATATAATATTTAAACGATCAATTTTTTATATATTTTAAATGTGAAACCCTAAACTAAATATATTTTAATTTGGCTCTGAAAGTTATAAATTGCATGGAAATTTCCACAAAAACTGTTGCATAATTTTACCACTTGTTAACCCTTCGACAGATTTACCCTTGTAAATGTCAATGTTTTTCCACGTCGTTTTACGCGAGCTTGTTTCCATTTTTCCTCGCCGTTATTGTGTTCAATTTTCTCTTAAGGTCACGCTCTGCGAAATTTATATATATATATATATATATATATATATATATATATATATATATATATGGTACATGTGTGTGTGTCGAAAAAAAAACTACCATTTGGCTTTTTCACAAGCAAATTTTATTCTCATTCTTATCGTTAATATTTTTTCTTTCATTTGTTTCGTGTGAATATTTCACAACAATAACCATATAATGGGTCGTTGCTGCAGTTGATTTTTTTTTAATATTCTTATAGTATGTTGAATGTTATTACATTTTATTAATTTATTTTAATTTTTTAGTTATTTATTTGCGAAAGCTTGAAATGTTATCGCAAAATATTGAATTTTTAACGTAAATATATTATGAAGAAAATATTTATTTTAGTTAAGTGTTTTCTAAATTTAAATACAAAAATTATGTTAATTTTCCAAAATGCATCAATAATTATAATATATAACGCTTCCATTTTTTTTCTCGATAACATAAAAAATATCATCAAAACATTTATTTCATAAAAATAAATTCATATAAAATTGTGCATTTTCTTTTTTTGTATGTTATCTGTCTTTATATTCCTTTGAGAAAGAATTCGAGCGGTGAAGTATATAAAAAATGAATTAATTCAAAACTACACTCTCGTTTCTTTTACAATTCCACTCCCTTAACATTTGAAGTAATTTTAAGAATTCTCAGTTTCATACTTTTCTTAAACGTTTACTCTACAGCACTTCAGATTGTCGCAGTTATGTATATAATGAAAAAAAAAACCTCGTCTCGGTCATATAAAAGTCGTGATTTTTTTTTTACTGCTTTTAGCTATTTCATTTTTCCTCTTTTCATAAGGGTGACTTACAACGTCTCTCAATACCCGGTTCATTTTACTACCCTTTTTACATTCAGATTTCCGTTTGACTTGCATAACGTTTCTGAACTGCGTCAAAACTTTCCTTTGATCGTTTTGTCATTATAGAAGAACGAACTTTCTTAGAGAAAATTTTCATAAATATTTAAAACATTTTTTTCTTTATTATGTATGGTATATCAATATTTAAAAATTAATTAATGTTATATCAATATTTAAAAATAATAATTTTAAATATTGAAAAGTATCAGTAATTATATAGTATAATATCGATATCAATTTATCTATGTATTGATCTAATAGACAATTTTTAATAAACTGACCCACGTTGTTTTCTATATAAAATGGAGGAGATCCTTAAGTTTATGAGATATACTTTTAATTACATTTTTTTGTTATATTTTGTGATATATTTAAATTTAAAATAAAGAAAAATTTCTTGAATAATGGTAAAATCCGATAATTAATTAACTTTTCTTGCTCTTTTATCTTGAAATATTAAAAAAAATATTGAACTAATAGATTTTTATCCTTGACATTTAAATTTTTTAATAACTTTTGCACTTTTACTTCAATTTTTAAATCGCTAATTTAAAAACACTTTCAAATATGTTTATTTTTTTTAGTTTTATCTATTATTAATTACTCGAATCTTAATGAAAATAATAAAAGAGTGAAATATTCTTACAATATTAAAATTACTGAAAGAACATATTTATAAATTCTACTTTCATATTTTCTAGAACTATAATTCGTTCTTTCACTATTTCTTCGATAATATTTACAGAAACATTGTCCGAATTTAATGAAAATTTACCACATGTCAATATCGTTAATCGGCTTATACAACAGTTGCGACACTAACGTAACATTTGACACGTTAACGATAATGATTTTCGCATATAACATACACATGAATAATTTATAAACTTTAACATCGCCGCTCTGTTCAAAATCTAATCTAAATCAGCTATTCGCAAATTTTATTTATCCTTTACCGAAAACCCGGTTTTATACTCGTAAATCGAAATATCCTTATATATATATATAGTGATTACTATCGACGCCTATGTAAATATACGTTGTAATTAATCAAAATAATTGATTTCTTGCGTGCTTTGCTCCTAACAAGAAATTTATTATGTTCAAAATTTTAACTATTATCTCGTGAACAATTACAGTCTTAATATAAATGCACTAGTGCGTGTTACGTCATTTCTTCTGTACGTCGCACTTTAATATTTTTTAATTTATTTATTTTAACCTTTTTTTTTAATTATTAATTAAGAACGGAAAATTTTAATCCATTATTATTTTCTATAAGAAACATTCCTTTTATATAGTGAACAAAAATAATACAAAAGAAAATGCTACAATTTTATATGAAAGCATTTTTCAAATTACACAAAATTTTATTTCATTAGATTACTTATTTATTACTTTTTCAATTTTTAAATATCTACTATTTCTTTAAATATCTTTATTTATTCTCGTTTTATATTACTTTTTAATTCGATTATCTTTCATCTATTCAACGATTTCTTCTTATTACATGAAATAAACATTTTTGTTACTCAACGTATGTATTGAAATTTAAATAAATCTATGTAATTTAATGATTTACAATTTATGTTCACGTTTTGCGATCGTAATATTGAAAGTATTGCTTTTTTTGAATTTCTTTCAAACAATCATTAAATATTAATACCATAATTATCGTATTTCTATACCTGTATATTCGATTAGATATTTTTAATTCATATTCAAACAGATATCAATTGTATAATTTTGACTAATTTTCTATTCTAAAAAAAATTGTTTTTATATTCCTACAAATATATAGTAATTTTAAAATGAATATGACGTTTACTTTATTGAGTCAGCACAATATCTGCATTATTACACAAAAAAAAAATTAAAATATTTGTATTATTTAACCCAGAAATAACGAATGCATGCAAAATTGAAATACCAATGTGTGCATGACTGACACGATTTTTACCCCCGTTGCATAAGTCATGGAAAAGACATGACATAATCGATCGATAAACGTTACCCCCTCATTCTTTTTTTTCTTTCTCTTTAACTATCATTACGAAGTAATTTTACGATTTTAGTACAGGGAGTTTTTTCTTTACTATCTCATTTCGCAACTGTTGCGTCAAATCCATATGTCGATAGCCTGTCTCGTAACGTTAACTCCTTTTATGAACGTGACATCATCGACTCTTCTGTTTATATTGTATTATATGCGTGTGTGTGTGTGTGTGTAAATGTTGATTCGTTGTTACGAAACAATCTCGCCTTTTGAATATCGAATTTTGAAAAGATGAATGGAATAAATGTACCGTTTTATTAAATATAATCTGGTAGTCTCCTTTCGCTAAATTAAAATTATTTTTGAATCTGACTTCTGTTTAAATTTTAATTATATGAATAGTAGAAATATTCACGACAATAATATAAATATGTCAAAACTGGATGAACTGATAAAAATTGTCAGTAATAGTTAAAAATTAATATTATTCGTAATTGTAATGTTCGTTCGTTTTGTAATTGAAAAATTACTATGAATAACTATGTGATGTCATACATGCAGTGCTATTGTTATTACGTCGTTTTGTTTTTTTTTATAGTTTATACAATTATTGCGGCAAATTTTAGATCTCCGTCGTCGTTTTAAGTATTGTTAAACGAAATAATCGAAAAATATCGTACAATTTTATATACGAATTTATTACTTCGAAAACCAGTTTTTCGTCGTCGATTTGAATGCAGCGAGAAGAAAAAAAACTTAATTTTTATATACTTATAGAGAAAAAAAACGGATGTCGTAATATTTTGAAACGCTGCTAATTGATAAAAAACTATCTGTAAGTTTGAACTTGGGTCACGTCCACATGGATACTGATGAAATTGCATCACCGAATTTTTAAATATTTAAAAATATATATAAGTATGTTTTCTCTGAATTTACAATATTCTACATATATTAACTTAGTTAGTTATTTATATTTTTTATTCTCTGATTTTATTTATTGATATTTGGCTTATTTAAATTAGAAATTATTCAAAATATTAATGATGTATTCCATTGAAAATGAATTTTAATACAATTCATTATTGTACACAATGTAATCACATTAAAAAGTCGAAATAAATTTACATTTATTATTAGTTTCTAATTGAAATTTATTTTTTTTGTCGAATGTTTGTAAATCAATAAAAATAGAAAAATATTAATCGCATTTTTGAAATCAATTTTCAAATATGAGACTATTATTTATATTGGCCTTTTTTGCTCACTTTTTTTGGGCGTGTTTATAACGTTCAACTTTCTGCCGATATTTGTTTTATTATTATTATTATTATTATTCATTTTGTATTACAACTAACTATGTATGCATCATGAGCGACCTTCAATCGATTATTTTCGATAATGAGTGCGAAAATAAGTCGTTCTACTGGAATTGCATTATGAAAACAATATCGTGTAGAGAGAGGTGGTCACACAGTGGTTCCGCAGCCGCGACGCACCTTCAGTTGCCTCAGTGGCATCATGTCGTTTACTTGTTTCCATTGTCCATAATAAACCAGTAACCGTGACTATCGTGTACACCTGTATAAACCGATGTTCGATTACAAATTGACCGGTCTGCCGTATTAAAATCGTTTTCTGTTAAATCGTCGACGCGTCGATTTGGCATAGAATACGAAATCGGCGTCGTTTTATTTTCGGGCACGTAGTCAAGTTCAATCGGACAAGATTCAATTGCGAACCAATAATAATAAAGACTACGTAATCGCTCCACAAATTATGCGTATGTGTTTTCATTCATACGTTTGTAATCGACTCTCGATATATAGAGTTGAAGACGACTTTTGTTAACTTCAGTCGACGTCCGCTCTTTGAACGGACCGATTCTGAAGAGATGGTTTTTCACCGAACTGTTTCGTAAACCGTGTAACAAGGCATCCGAACGAAACGAGCGTTTATAATTGTGATCGTGCGATTTTTTTTTCACTTCTTTCGTTCGTTTCGATTTATAACGGTATCATGGGAACTATGGAACACCATCAACAGGAAGACATGTAAGTGCTAACCCAAATGAGCATAATTTGGATTTTGTCCTTTTATCGAAATAATACCGAATGAATCCTTAGAAATATCTTTTATGGGATTTATTTGTAATCGGTTGGATTCAGACGCTTAATGTGCGGGGACGTATTGGATGGGGGGGTCATAAGAGGTTTGAATTCATATTTGATTTTTATTAATTACTATGTAATTATTAATTGTTCTATTTACTGGCCAAGATATATTATTACAAATATGAAATGATTGATTGGACAATAATATATTTATAAAGTGTTACATAATACTGCAGATATTGAGTTCAGATTTCTGAAAAAAATAGACAAATAATGAACCTTTAGTGTTTCAAATTGGAAGTAATCCTACTAAGGGAGAAAAATTTCAAAGGAAGCATTGAGAAACTAATCCGATGTCTTTTCCAAAAAAAGTGTCAATGACACGTTACTATCATCCTCAAACATGCGGTTTGTGTTCGAGTGCTTTAATAAATCTCATCAATCATATTCTATGTTTCACAATGATTTAAACATGAAAAATCTTTTTTTTTTCATTTTAAGTTCAATTTCTAAAAGTTCACGTTTTTGTTTTTAGTAATCCAATATCAAATGTGAGAAAAGTAAATTTTTAACGGGTGAAATCATAGATGAAATTAGTTTATATTTTGTAAGCAAAAAAATATCACGTAATATAATGAAGTTATCGAGTATTGAACTTATTAGCACGAAATCTATTTGTTTTAATTCTCTTAATCAAACGAGACGTGTAGAAGAATCAATGTTAATTATTTGTCGCTATTTTTTTTCAGATGATTGTCGCTTGAGATTTTTAAATTGACTTAATTCGAATGATATCATACGTGTAACGATGATTCCGAAGCGCATATTTTAACACACTTTGATGATAACATAATACGTAATGCAACGAATGTTGCGTCAAATACAATACATATTATTTTAATTTTCTATAAATAATTACTGCATATAAAATATATACGTATCGTGTAAAGTTTAAATAAGGTAACCAATAACACTGTTTAAGTACTTTTTTTTAATTATTTACGCCATTTTATAAACTGACGTGCAATTTCAAGTTCAAATCTCGGATCGATACGAATTTTTTTCCGTAGATTTTGAATAGCTTTTTTTGAATGTATCAAAATTTACTTTTTATCCTAGATCAATTTTATATATTAGAGCGTTTATTGTTTTTAAATTTTAATTTTTAACAGCATTCAAAAATTAAATATAAATGAGCATTGATACTTTATTTATAAAATATGTCAATGTTGAAATTTGTCGCTCAATATTGACGATTCTTTCCCAATTAATAAACATGTGTTAAATTAATATAAAAAAGGAAAAACAGCAACAGCTTCATTTTAAAAACCTTCGGTATTCATTGTTGTTCAAAAGGTTGCTTGCATTCGTTTAAACAGCTGAAAATGTCAAGGTTTCTTTTTCTCTTTGTCTTTCTAAAGAAAACCGAATAATTTCGTTCAACCTTTCTTTATATAATATAACCTTAATATTCACATACGAGAGAGCCGAAAGGTACATATGCACGAAATTTTATCATTCACTCAAATTTATTTATTTTTCTTTATATGAATATAATCTTTTATGTATTTCCATCATTCTATATATGGTTGTATAGTGTTTTATATTTATATACATCATATTTCACAACGACACTGAAATTACACGATAGTGCTATCTAGAATTTTTTTTTGCATAAAATAGTGTACCATATGAAGGAAAATCATATAAATGCATTTTATATGAATATCCAAATTTTATTTATATTACGACTCTATTTTATATTTTAATTTATTTATTAATAAGGTAATATTTTAATCAAATTTTATTTATATCAAATTAACTAATAATAAACAAACAGCAAATTTGGAACACGTTATAATTTGTGCAAGGAATATTAAATTTAATCATTTAATTTAAATAAAATTTACAACCGTATATTACTAGTGATTTTTACGTCATAAAATTTTACCTGTTCGGACCGGTTACCGATTACCGGTTTTATATACATATAAATATTTTGCATCGATTTATTACAAACTAATTATCGACGCTTTAATGTCGGATTAATTACCATTATATATATATATATATATATATATATATATATATATATATATATATATATATATATATATATATACACTATACGTTTTAATATATTAAAAGCAAAGCGATTGGATAATTCGATCGTCGAAGTGCACTTAACTGAAATACTGATCCGCGCTACAAAATAAAGGCATGTCACCCCGGTTTATTGCTCTATTAATCGGGGTTAATTCGACCCCTCAACTTTATACTTTACCCCAAGTCGTGTTCGTTGGGAAAACATTGTCGATTAAGTGAAACGACTAAAACAAAAAAAAAAAAAAAAGCGGTAAAAATCTTTATAAACACACGTGCATAAGTGCTTTGAAACTTTGATTCGTTCAATGTAATAATCTATTACGTTTTTACGACTTGCAATGCATTTTAATAAATTAATTAAAAATGATAGTTATTTTTTCTTATTATGTGTTGCTACATTTTAATTAGTCGTTCAGTGTGAATATTATTGAAATTACAATTTTGTTATATTAATTATTAAAAATTAAAATATAACTATAAGTCTGAACAAATCACAGTTATAATAAGATATGTTATTGTGTTGAAAACAGCAATCACATTATTATTACATATAAAAAATATAAATTGTTTTCATTTTACGCAACATCTTTTTTTTCTGTATTCGTTGACGAAGCGCTACATCATAATTTTTTGCGCAATTTTTAAACTGTATATTTTGTTACATTATATTTATCGAACTTGCAGCCGGTTTTTAACGATTTAATTTATTATCGAAACTTTTCGGATCACTTTCTCTAGTCTCGGCTTGTTTCAGCTTTCACTCTCGTTCTACTGAGCAGTTTTCCATATAAAGTTAAATGTGTAATACTAAATAAATATGCGGACTTATACAGATAAGTGGTTTTCAGTTTGTCCCGATCAACATTTATAGTTTTTCCTTATGCAATATTTCTTATTTTATAATTTACGTTTTTTTTCTCGGTATAACTGTTTTAAATAGGTCAATTATATTGAATATCCATAATACAGTAAAATAGACTTATATATAGACGCATAGTATTAAATTTGTGTTTGAAGTTTTTAAATCAATAATTCTTATAATTTCTCTTCAAAATTATAAAATTGTCCTTTATTTATCTCCAAAATTATAAATGTACGTGTTTTGAAATTTTGGTGTTTGTAGTTTAAAAGCTTTGATAATAAATTCTTTAACTTTTATTTCGTTCTTTTTTTTGTTATATAATATTCAATATGTATATATACACAATAATAATTATTTAATCCTCCCAAACTTAAATATAATCTTAAATTAAATATAATAGAGGCTAAAAACCTAGTGAAATAGTTCATTTTCTGCGTGGTTATTTCCGCTTGTGAAGTAAAATGTTCCGTATATTTAATTCAATATTTTTCATATTAAATCAATTTTCCTAGAAATGAAATTACCAACAAATATTCATGATTTACGGAATACCAGTAAATAATAACTGCATTGAGTTAACGTCAACTATAATAACAACAGTTTTTTTTTATATTGGTATCGAAAAAAAAAGCGATTATTCGCTTTTGACCCAAATGACCAAAGTCATCAGAAATTATGTAAGTGCACACTATATATGTGCTCATATAAACGTTATACGTATTTCAAATGTTTATTTAACTTCATTCACTTCGTTTGTTAAACGATGAATTATGCATAATGTTTCGTTTTATGTTTTTTTATTTCACGCTGCGGCTTTTACACTCTAGTAGAAAAATAAAAAGCGACTACTAATTGTAGTGCTTAAAAACCGCTGCCTTTTATCGGACGATAGCTGGATACATTAGCTGACACACCTTCGAATCAATGTCTCTCTTCATTGTGTTTGTAAAATAATATATGGCTATAAGTGTCGTTATTTCATGCAATATGTTACGCCTTAATTAATCGATCACCTTGGCGTTTAACAGTTAAGTGTTTGCCGTGATTGCGTTTTAAAAATATTTTTTTTTCATCGATATTTTTATATATAATCGGAAAATGTCAGTAATGACAATGATATTTCTGATAAATTTTTTATCAGACATCTATCTTAGTTCAATATTTAGGTTCTAATATAGCAAGCAGATCGTACGTTACTATCATATTATTTAATCATATATATTTATTTACATAGTATTACTCTATTGATTTTTGAGTGTATTATCAATATTATTATACACAGATTAATATAGATATATTTAATAACTTAGGGTTAGGAATGTTTATAATATTACTTATGTACTGTCTGTCATGTTTGAAATATTATTAAAGGAAGACAATGACATGTCATGAGCTTCGTCGTAATGGATATTATTAATCGTAATTTATAAAATATATACGTACACTATTATTATATAATAATGTATCTTATATTTGTTAATATATTTTGTTATATAAAATATTTTGATTAAATTTTAATAATTTTTACATATACCGTAATAGTTTTTTTTTGACAAAACATCGAATTTTAATATAGCCCTACAACAATTTGTTTGCCCTGTTAATTATTAATTGCATTTATATTGAAATTTAATATACATTGCACGTTCATTGATCGGTTGGAACACTGCGCTCATTTTCCTAGAAAATCAATTAATAGGTCATCGGTTATTATATGTCTGCAGATAACCCTTCAATTTCAGAGTTATTATTTTATTTCTATGTCACTCGCAGATGGAATAAAATTGAATTTATTGTAATGGCGCGTTATTAAATTACGCCTCGTTATATTTGATTTATTTTTATTGTTTTACTATCAAGTGCCGTTTCGGAATTTTCCTCTTGAAATTGTAAAGTTTTCAATGGTGACATTTATGACAGACGTTGAATAGAATAAACGTGAACGACGACTTCTTACATAATTATATATTTATCATATAAGTTATACATATAATGATCGTTTTCATTGCAGAATTTTATTCGAAAATTATATATATTATTTTTCATAATATAATATTTTACAATTTTTTACATTTAAAATTATTTTTTTTTTTTTTTATAATTTCCGACCAGTTTATATGTATGTTATACTAATTATTATTATTTTTTTCTTCAGATCGGAGAGGTCTAAAGTCCGAGTGTCCTTTTACCAGAGTGTGCGCGCACAAAGTGTGGCCGAGCAGCAGTTTTTAGACCCACCGGAAGCTGCACCACCAGACTCTTTAACCATGACTACTTCTCCAGATCCCGTGGTCTACAACAGGCAAGCAAGGTAATTATTTTTTTTTCCAAAAAATATATAATATATTTTCAAATACCGATACGTGCAAAAATGTTCCACCATTCAACAAATGTGATAGCCTTTTGCTCATGAAAAATAAGATCAACAATTTTTTGTAACATTGAATCTTTCTTGTAACTATTTAAAATTTTTATACCACTTAAATGTGAATCAGTGAAAGATGATAGTACATTTTTCTTTTGTTTATATAACAATTAGTTGTATGTTTTTATCAATAACAAATAATTATCTGTATTTTAAGAGAAATATATTTTCGATGTAATATTGAATTTATTACTCACTTAAAAAGCTTTTGAAAATTTTCATTTTCCTCTATTAAAATAACGGTAAAAAGTCAGTTATTTTTACTTTTCTCCATTGTCTTTACTTCTCACTGGACACGTGATGTTGCATGTCGTCGAATAGACTTAAATCGGTAATTCTTGAAATGTAATGCCATTCAAGGAAGCGTAATCATTGTGTTAGAATCGGTTTATCTGTTTCGTGAATTTTCCTATTAAACACTATGCACGAGAATGTTTTTTTTTTTTTTTATTTCATTCAATATTGATCCTTAAATCTATTTATCAATTTAATGATTGATTGTAGTATCGTGATATTATCGGTTAGAATTATAGTGATCTAGGTAATTTCACGACCCGGTTTCTCCGGTGAGTGCCTTTAGAATCCATTAAGTTCACTCACCTGGCCCTCTCTTTGTATTTATTGCTTTCGTGCTCCAAATTGATTTTCTTATCGAATATCGTACTTTCGATGCCGGTTTGAAACTGTAAAATTCGATTTTTGCACAACAGCTTTTAACAGATTGAATTTGTTTAATAAAAGTTTCGTACATTATGAAATACTTCTTCCGATTTTCTAGCAATTAGATTGCTTTCATGAATCTCATTTACATATTAAAATAATAAATCGAAATGTTGTGAAATATTTTTGAGTTTTTTTTTAAATATATAATATAAATATTACAGCGTGAATTAAATCAGAATAGATAATGTTAAATTTATTTATTCAAAGCAACAACGATTACCTCATCGTGTTTTTATGTTGAAGTCATCGTTTAATTTGTGTAATTGTAATTGTCGATTGGTGCAGTTTTTTTACGTAACGCTTTTAAACTGAAATTTCACATGAGTCGTGACGTGTGATATGTTATATTTACGACAAATGCGTTAATCATTTTTTTCCTGTTATTCCATTCCTTCATTCTTTATTTATTTCTTTGTAGCTTCGACGATTTGTTAAAGTTGCCAATTTTAACTCTAGTCTAGACGACGACCGGAATGTTATGGAATGAAAACGATAACCGCACTAATAATAAAAATATTATATATAAAACCTTCGTTTACTATTATTTCGAAGTAATATGAAAAAATCGACATAATCGAAAAGTTTCGTACATAAAGAAAATGCGCTTCCTGTACGAATCCGAATGTTCCCGCCCATTTTTTATTTATATTTATTTTTTGTGTTGCCTTTCGTTTATTATTGCTGTTATTTTATAGCGTAATAGAACTGTACGAAGTGTCGTGCATATCCGGTGTTGCTATAATTAGTGTTGTCGGCCTTTTACAATGCCAATGATAGTAGATGATGGTGATGATGATGATGATGATGATGATGGCAACATTGGGCATTCAAAGTTTTCGTCGTTAATCAGTGCGGAAACGCGTGTCGGGCTCCATAACCAAAGGGCAGTACCGTTATTCGGTTCAAACGCGATCGACATCATCGTCATCATTATTATCATTATCATCGTTATTATTGTAGTCATTATCAGCGCTGACGCTGCTGCTGTTATGACAGTTGAAAACGTCAGATCTCATATAGATATTTAATGCAATTTTTTTTAAAACAATCGACGTTGCTACACTAATTTCCTGTTGCATATCTTTCTTTTCTTCATTCTTACAGTTGTTCCGGTGATTATTCTTTTTCTTATTCATAATACAATGATTTTAACATTTTTATCGATTTTTTTATCAACCGTAATAATTCTATTTGAACTGTTTTTTTTAGAGATTTATAGTTTATTTTTTTATTGTCTTTTCAATATAAATTTACAATGTATATCATTTCATATATTTTATACATCGAATTTCTAATTTGTTAAAAAAAATCTCACATATTTTTATCTACTGAATTCCTCTCTATTTATAGTTGTGCACTTGTTTTATTCATTGAAACTAACATTGATATTGCACTCTTGAGTGCAAAAATTGAATCATAGAAACATTTATTGTTTTAAAACTATTATTACATAAATCATCGTGAATAGTTCTTAACGGATGTTTTAATTTAAAATAAACTTGTGGTAGACTGTCTTATATTTTTTTCAATCATTCGAAGAAATTGATATAAACGAGTATCTCGGTCGATGTAGATAAATTTTTCCAGACGCTTATAGAATTTGGCTGCGAATCAAGGTAATTTAGTTATAATTGAGTTCTAAATTTAATCAATTGATGTTGAATTAGATATGGATAATGCGTTTCATCTTAAAAATGTTTATTTAAGAATAACTGAACACTAATGTACTATAAATCCATGATCTAAAAATAGGGGGAAACTGATGGGTCGATGGCTACACATTTTTAAGTAAAAGTGCTGATTATAAATATATAAAGTTCACAGATTTTTTATCTATAAATTACCATTAAATTTGTTTTCTTATATGTTAAATTGTTTAATAAACTTTTAAAGGACTGAAAGATAAGGAAATAGTTTATTGTTAATGTTATAATAGAAAGTTTACTTACCTTAACAGACAATTTCAGATTAAAAAAGGTACTTTAAGAAATAGCGACGTAATTAAACTGATCAATGACAACAATATTCGTTTTGTAATCTAGTCTAGAGTGATTGATGATCTAATATCCGAAACATACTATATTTATTACTGACACTTAACACATACAAAGCTATCGATACCATTATATATATATATATATATATATATATATATATATATATATATATATATATATATATATAGTATATGTTTGTGTGTGTAATGATTCTCAATTTTTTCGAATTTCAATAGATCATTTTTATTATGAAATCTTTAGTTATAATACATAAAATAATGTTATTATGGATGTATTAGATTTTTAGATATTTAGATTTCCAAATGTGTTTTGTGTATGATACAACGGATTTCGAATTTCTTTTGAAATTTTGGTATTATATTTTCAGAATAAAAGAAATATTTACATCAAGTCTATTATAATCCACCAATGATATTTATCGGTTATATGTTATTTTTTACCAGTAATTTTATATTCACGCAATTTTTCATACACTATACATAAAAATAACACGATGAAAGTACTTAGAAAATATTTGATCTGATATAATTTTACTATAATTATATATATATATATATATATATATATATATATATATATATATATATATAATATTTCATTAGTTTTTGTGTCGTGAATAATTTGTTTAATTTGTGGCGACACAGTATCGTCGCTAAGGAAAAGCTGAATAGACGATTGCATGAGGCGCCATATAGTCTGAAGGCGCCTATGGTCGTCCAATTTATTTTTAGTTTTTGACTTTCTCAATTTTTTTTATTCGGAAAGCTATTATACAAAATAATCCGGTAATTATTATTACAATTTACATTAAAAAAAAACTAAAATATTATTTAATTTTAAAAATATTAAATTTGAAGTATAAAACCTACATACACATACATATATATATATATATATATATATATATATATATATATATATATATATATATATATATAATTTGATGATGTTATAATTTTAATGTTCATCACGTTTACAATTATGTTTTTATTATGCGCACAACGAGTATGTGCAAATAATTTACGGAACATAATACGCTCGCCCTTGTCCCAATTTTCGCGCACTTTTATTATACTGTAAATTAACACGTTAACGTCTTCTGTCACATGGCACATACGAGCTTCTTCACAGCGACCACGCCCTCGAACGTCTTCAAAGCTACTGTAAAAATTTGTTTCTATTTATTTTTCCTTTGCGCCGATATTGAACTAATTTTCGCGTTTTTTTTTTGTTTTGCTACTGTCATTTTTAGATATTATTCATTTTTTTTCTGTATTTGCAAGATATTTCCGTTGGCCTTCGGCCAGACGTTGATATCTCATAAGAAATTTACACAGATGGTTCGGCTCTGTGCGCAAATCATTATTTATTCGTAAATGTAACATCGAAGTTTTTCAATATAATTTATATGTTCAAAAATAATCACCTTTTTTGAAATATTAAAAATATTTTATTTATTTAATAAATCTCTTTTAAATTACCGGTCTATAAAATGATTTTTACATCATTATCTAGACGCTCACTCCTAGTTTAATCACTGATTTGGAAAGTATTCGAATTATCAATTATTTTATTGTTACAAACTTATAATTATTTTTAAGAAGCCCATATTTTTTTTTAAATGTCATAACTAAATTGAATTTTATTGCACTGTAAAATATTACCAAAATTTAATTTTCGTTTTAGATTTATAGAAAATAACACATTTTAAAAACACATTATTTTACATCCACATTATATTACCGTTATTTATCATTTTTTGGTAGAATGGTAAAGTTTTGTCATTTATTTGGAGGTAGCAGAGCTTGAACTAATATTTGATTTATTTTTTTTTCTTCATCATAAAATTGAGAATCTGATTTACAATAAGCTCTATTTTGGTATTGTTTTCGTATATATTTTAGTTTATTTTTGTCATCGATTTTATTATTCTATCTGAAAATAGTTTGATTTTGTTTCAAGTGAAAATGTACGAATGACTCGATTATGATTTTTTTTCATTCAACACTCGAAGTTAACTTTTTAAAGTGCATACTTACATTTTCGTAACGTTGAGATGAGCTCTTCTACAACCATCGGATGTTGTCAAAGAAAGGGATCTCGATATAAAGTGATCCTTATATTATCTTTATCGATATACAATAACCTCTTAGAGCCATCTCTTTTAAATTCTGTTAAAAAAATTACTATATTTTTACTAAAAATATTGATCTAGTTTCCGTAATAATAGATCAACAGTTGATATTTTTTTTCCACGTATTTAGTATTGCAGCAGTTTAATATATATTATTATATCAGAAATGGGTTTATTGGAACATATTGTTACCTAACAATAAATTGTTTCCGTTTTACAAACGTTTGTTCCTGTTTTGACCTCGCTTGATCGTCAACTGCAACAATGTAGTATTATTTAATACGACATTGATAACACTTGCATATTGACATAGGACAATGTCAATTGTTGAATTCTGTTTTTTTTATCCACAATTTTGTTTTCTACTTGTACTCAATTGGTCGAAGTATACACGTTGATTATTCGTTTGCAACGTAAAAATCTTTTTTTTTCATATCAAGAATATCAATATTTAATTTTAAATAATTGTTGATTCTCGAGTATTCTTTATGCGATTCATATTTAAATTAAAATTTATTAATTACTTGTCAAGGAAATCTACATAAAAACGTAACAAGCGTCATCAACATTTTTTATTCTTACAATTTCAACAATTAATAATAGAATCGTCAATTTTCTTAATCCGAGGAATAAATATCGACGTATCAGCATTTTTGATTTCTGTAATTTTAAAGGCGATAGAATTAATGAAGACAAAGTTATTTTGTAAATTAGATTGATTATAAAATAAGGAGTTTGCTCTTACTACGAATCATTGGAGTGGATATTGACCCAACGTTTTAGTGTAATATATAATAATTTTAAATACGGATACTCTTATTTTATGATTATTATTCGTATTCATTTTTTTTTATCTGAAAATTGTATAGTTCAGATCGCGACCAAAAAAATATCGAATATTAATTACAGCTCCACGAAACTCGGATTCGTGACCCATTTTTAAAAAAGTATGCAATATAAAATTGCGTTCGATCAAGTACCATAAACATCGCGCAATACTCGTACAGAGGAGGCATAATAAATAAATAAAAAATAAAATACATATTGTAAAACAAACGAAACGGTATCGATACGTTCCGAAAATTTTCTCAGATGCACCTCTTCCGGTTCCGTTCGATTTCGCCGCCCCCAAACGAAGACGGGTCGGTCCGGAGTCGACGGCCGCACATTCGCGCACCGAACGGCTGTTTCCACCCCCCGCCGTTCGAACGGGGGGCGCGTCGGTCGCGCGGCTGGAGCGAGGGAGGGGGCGCGATGTGCGCGGCTGTTACGTAAAACGCGCTCCGTGCGATCAGTCGCGTATCGAACGCCGGACCGGTCTAAGGTATCGGCGCGAACGCGCCCGTTACGCGTTCTTGCCCGCGCCCGCGTTTCTTCCGTTTGTTTCTTCAGCCCTTATTTTTGTTTTTTCCTCCGGCCCGTCCCGTCCCGTTCCGCCGCCTCTGATTTCCCGGCGCGATTTTCTTTTTTTTTTTCGAACGCGATTTTTCCCGCGCTTCTTGGAAAATTTGCACAAATTTCACGCGCGCAAATCCGCCCTCGAAAGCCGCTTTTCTTTTTTTTTCTCGTCACGCCAAAAGCGCGTTCTTCATTCATAAACTTTCGATTGAGCGTTTAATCCTTGTGTGCTTATTTATTCTATCATCTTTCTCTCTTTCGTCGGCTACTATTATTGTTTTTTTAATAAAATTTTACACTTGAACATTGTTTGACCTGAATAAATAAAGCGCGAATTATTTAAATCTATGTATTTCTAATGAGATTGTGGTGATTAACATAAACTTTTTTCACAGTATGCTTATAAACAACTAAAAATATTATATATGCGATTTTTATGCTTTTTCTTTTCTATTATTTTTTGTCCTCAAATTTTCTTTAATAAGTCTTCGGATTATTTCTTTTCATTCCTTCGTATTTATATTTAGCACTGATTAAATATGTTTGCTTTTCAACTCTTTGTATATATATATATATATATATATATATATATATATATATATATAACGTGTTGTTTATTTCTTTTATATCATACTTTACCTTTGAAAATATTCGTAAAAAAAAATTTTTTTTAAGTTTGTAACCGATTTTAGGAAATATTGCACTAGATATTCATCTGATATACAATGTTTTACAATATATAAATATAAAACGTCTACAAGAATATTTGATTATATTTTTATTATTATTACTATAATTGAAAAGAACTCACAATTTGACCGTAAAATGTACACTGAAGTTGCTGATCGAAAACTGGGTCGTCTCAACTATTTCAAGTCATCTAGAATCTTCTGCTGAAGATATTAAATGAATTTATATATTTGAATGTGTACACACACACATGTATATATATATATATATATATATATATATATATATATATATATATATACACACATTCCATATATATAAATATACACGTTGTTTTTACAATTAATTTGCATATTTTTTTATCAATTTCATTATTTACATTTCGATGGTGGCACTAATTTTTTTAAGCCATCAAATTTGGGTCACAAAACGGCTCTTCGCACAATTGCGTATCCTTTCGATTTTTTTTCAGCACAACGAATTTTGTAAACGCGATAGACTATACATACACACACACACACACACACACACACACACACACACATATATATATATATATATATATATATATATATATATATATATATATATAGATGCGAACGAGTACATAAAAAATATATATTTTACAAATTACAAAAGATTTAGTTAAGCAGTAATTATAAATTATTTCGCTTTTTTTTTTACATTATATTATTTTATGAAATTTCTTGTTGAAATAATATTTTAAAATCTCAACACGGTCGAATGCCAGTAATTTTTTGAATCATTGTCGCACATTCTTTGGGTCAGTAATTATCATCTATTTCATTTCACAATTACAGTTAACTCTAATCCGTGCAAAGTGGGCGTGACAAGCTTCTAATTCATATAAAACACGTAAATTTTATATGTTTGTTTTTCTTTTTTTCGATTTTTAATTATGTAATTTTAAATTATCGTCTCGTATGAAGATTAAACGATGAAAATACCTTGAATGACTAAATCTTTAATAAGATAAAATTGGACTTTATTTTTCAACACGTATCAAGGACATAGTCAAGGTTATAGTGAAAATTTAATTAATACGATTAATTACATTTAGTTTCGGTTTCTTAATGTAGCTTTACGTCTTATAATAAATAAATTGCTGTTATATATGTACAAATATTGTGTACATGTTTTATAAATACATATAATATTAGTTTTTTTTTTGGTAGAAATATTTAAATTTTAGTCATATTGAAAATTATTATTATTATTATTATTATTATTATTTTGACTGCGATTGACCTTTTCCAATCTTGATATATGCATGCGTGATGTCATGCGGTTATATCTAGTTTTAGTTCAGGATCATTGCTCGGTGACTGTTCCTCCGAATTTAACGGTGTGAATTATTTCTTATTTTTTTTCTGTCCATTTATTTGTATTTTTCACGATTATTATTATTATTATTATTTTCGTGATATCCGTTCGTATATGTATATGGTGAAGCCGCTTAATAAATTTATATAAATGTATACCGTATGATAAATAACGGCATTTCACTGTTAACCAAATAATGTAATACGTGAACCGAAAGACAATTCATTTCGCCGTACGATAAATTAAATACAGCAGATAATTCGCGCCCGCTAATCTTTTCTTCTTTCTCGTAAAATTAGATTTCCAATTGATTTTTTTTTTTATTTTTATTTTAAAGAAATATATCGTTTACCTAAATAAATTAAAGTGTTTAAAATTTCTTATATATTAATTTTAATCATAATGAATTCGTCTTTTAAAAAATATCTAGAATCACCGATGTATTTTTGATATATTTGTGTTACGGAATTTTTCCATCGGTTTTCTTGATTTATAAACATCATTTTCTCTCAAATTAGCGTATGACACACTGTGTGGGTGTCACCTTTGGTGAATCGCTAAAAAAAACACACGCGACTTATTAAAATTTGACGATTTTTTTTGTAATAATGACATTTGCTGAAAATTAATACGAACATACATATGCATATATGTATATTAATTACTTTTATTTTTTTTCATGTCGTTATTTCTATACCTATTTTCGTATTATTTACTATTAAAAAAATGTGAACACAAACTTGACCGAAGAATAATTTGGATACATTCCAAGTAGTATATTTTGGTTGACGCACTCTGTATCTTGTTAGTTACTATATGGAATTATCTAAATATAACTTTTCCAATATATATGTATACGCATATGTATAAAAAATTGATCAAATATTTTCCCATATCCTTACATTATTATTTTTTATTGTAAATATTTGGATATTTTTTTAATTTAAAATTACTTAAGAATTTCACTCTTGCATTCACTTTTCAGCTTTCAATGACAAAAAAAATTATATTTAGAATATATATGTATATATATATATATATATATATATATATATATATATATATATATATATATTTTATATATATATGAATATAAAATTATTTTTTGATAATAGAATTAAGAAAGTTACTTCTGATTTCTTTTAAGAAAAAAAATATGTTATGCACATATATATTGAGATATTTTTTCCTTCATGAGCCTTTGATTAAACTAAATCAAATATTATATATATATATATATATATATATATATATACATATATATATACATATACTAAGATTATAGATTTTACTCTGATATAATATTTTTTTTCTTAATAATGAATGCGACAATGCGAAGTATATTTTCATTATATTTTAAAAGTAATTTTAATATTTCTTTAAATATACATTGTCAAATTATATTTGCTTATTTATTATGTCGTTTCATATAACTATATTGCTTAACTGTGCTTTTTTTTCCTGTTTGCCCTTTAATTATTGAATGTATCTGTAAGGATTTCTTATGGACCTTGTAGGTTTATTACATGGAAAATACGTTTACAATAGATTTATTAATCGATCATTAAGTTGTACAATGAAAATTTTTCTTAAATTAAATCAAAAGTTTAAATGATTATATGACTATGGCTATATCACATGGTGGAATCTTGTACTATGTCATTAAGGGGCCCAAAGGTCCCGAAAAACAAATCAATGGGTATGTATGCTCATGAAAAACAAATATTTTATTTTATAAAAATTATGTTTTTCATAATTCTTGATTTATCAAATGGTAATTTATTTTTTCTTTATTGTTCACAGCACTGAAAGCGGTTGGGACAACCCGTTTAGACCAGATGGAGACTTGAGTAGAGAAGCGGACGAAATAGTTTCTCTGATTAGGGGTGGAAAACCTATTACGCCAACCCCTGGAAGTTCCGTCCCTTTGTTACCATCATTGGATGAGACTGATCGCGACGCGGCCAATAATCATGGGGTACGTTTTCTACTCTTATCGGAATTACCATATTGCGAAGATTACTACAAAATTTATTACCTATAATTAAAATTCATTTTTATTTTTTTAATAGACCAATTATCTGTTTTCAATATTATTTTTCAAACAATATGTTTATTTTTTAAATACTTTAATATTTATTTAATAGTGTATATATTTTTTTCTAAAAAAGTATACGATTTTATTTTGTTTATTTCATTCGCTTAATTTCAGTGATATACAATCTAGTGATTTTAGGTACTTTTTTTTAATACTCTTAATTATCATTTAAAATATTTTACAGGTCGCCACACCGATCACACAGTCTCCACAAAAGCAAATTAATGCAACTAATTTACAAGCAACTCCTCCAATGAAAAATGGTACTAGCAATGGCAGCGGGGCACCAGTTGAAGAAAACAATATACCAGCAACAGGAGCTGTCGATATACAACACAGCAGTCCTCAAGAGCCGCTGCATCCAGAACATGTGATCATTAAAAAGAAACCGAAGTGTGAGTGCTGTGTTATTCAGTAAATTGTAATAAAAATATGGGAAGAAGATAAAAATATGTCTGCGATATAATTGTATATTTATTATATGGCAATACATAAGATATTGTGAAAGCCTACTTATTATGAGAAAAGATAATTAAAAAAAAATATTTGGCGTAGTTCAGATTGCCTAGTTTTACAAAATTTTGCTGAATTGTAAATGTGTCGTAGTTATAATATATTTCGTGTTTCAGATTTTAATCAATTCGCTGTATAAATGTCAATATAAACATTATATTAACATATTATATATATATATATATATATATATATATATATATATATATATATATATATATATAATATGTTTTTCAGTAGACAATCTGAACTACCATAATTAAATAACCATGCTTAATACTTTAATGTTTTATACGTGTGTATATGCATATATAAATTATGTATGCGTATAGACAAAGTTGTTCACAATTTTTGTTACTGGTAATTTGCATGAATATAGAAACAAAAAAAACATAAATGGAACTCTATCTATAAACTTTCTTCATATATCAAAACATATTTTAATATGTTTACCATCGCCATAACATAAAATTCTGAAATAAAATGAAAATATACTTAACACTTTAATAGCCGATTATCAAATAATTGTTCTGTTATAGATACTTTTTACTTTTGGTATGAGAATATAATGATTTCATTTTATATAAAAAAAAAAGAAATTTAAGGGTGGTATATACGATAAAAAAAATACGATGCACATGCAACATTATAGGTCATTAAAGTGTTAAATAAAATCATCATTAAAAAAGCTGGCTGTGTCGCACTTACATATTTTTAAACAATGAAGCAAAAAAAAATGATTATTTTAAAAAGAATGAAAAAAAAACATTTTTCTCTTGTGTAGATAATAAAAAATTGTAATTATGAAACATGCAAAATGTAAAATTTAAAACGATATTAATATTTCAGAATTTACAGATGGAAAATAGTCTATTGAATGCTACGATGTTTTATTTTATCAATGCACCTTTATTAGATTAAACGACAGAACTATCAATGCATTAACTTCCGTGTAGTAAAGTGTGCTCTAAAAAAAAAAATACATCGATTTTCAAAAAAAAAATGAAAAGAAAAAGGATGCATCGACGCTAAAAAGGCTTCAAAAAAAATATATATTTTCTAATTTAAAGAATCGCGCTTCTATTTTAGATTCGTCGAACGTTTCTTTAGCTAAAAATAAATAAATAATAATAATTAAAGAACGCTTAAAAATTAATACTAGATCGCTGATGTGTTTATACGTTTTTCATTGTTGAATATTTATTATTATTATTATTATTACTACACGCGAAATTTGCATTTTTATTTCCGACGTTTGTAATCAATGATTCAACTACACCGGTAAAATGCCTTTTCTCATCCTATCTGATCTTTTTCTAGTGTGTAATAAAAACAAATAAATATATATATATATATATGTGTACATATAAAAATTGACATCATACTTCGCTTCAGATTTTTCCCAGCTTTTTATTTTTCGTTAACGAAAAGAAAAAAGAACATTCCTAAGATTATTTTATTGACTTTTTTCCTTACGTTTAATATTCGATTTTTTTTTGGTTGGATTTTTATCATTCAAGTCATGTTGATTTTTTTATTCTTTATTATATTTTTCAAACTCAGAATCGAATTATACAATAATTTAATATGTCAATGATATATCAGAGATTCGAATCTGGGGCAACATTTTTTTTCTTATGTATTGACAAAAATCTAGATATCTACTATGATCGCTTGTTTTTGTTATTTTTTTATTATTGAGAATCTACGTTTTTTTTACTAATATTATTGTAATAATTATTTTTATCATTTTATACCAATATACTTGTGGCGTTGAGTATTTTCTAATATCTACTAATTTTTTTTATAATGACATCTATCTTTGTTTTTCATATTATATTATATTATTATTATTATTATTATTATTACATTATATATTTTTCAGCCTTTTTATATACATAAAATTATAATTTCTTTTTAAATATGAACTGAAGATGTCAACAAAAAAATAAATAAAAGTTAGAAGAAAAGAAAGAGCTTGGCGTCTTTTTATAAAATACAATTATATGTTAATAACCATAATATCTTATTTTTATTGTATACAAACAAAAAATAATAATGAATATTTTTTTATAATTTAATTACACAAATTGTGTCATGCACTCTCAAGTATGTATGTGTGTTTGTGTGTATTTGCGCGCGTGTTTTAATTCATGACGCAATTTTTGTATACTGGAACATATCCATATGAAGTTACTACCATATATTTGCATATTTGAAGTTTTCGTTTTGTTCCAAAGTCTTATTTAACATTAACTGTTGATGAACTATGAAAAGAAAAAAAATATATATATATGTATATATTTTAACTACAATGATCAGGAGTATTAGACGATCTTTTTAATTGTTAACTCTTACAAATATATAATTAATATATATATTGCATACAGAAAATTCATAATATTGGACATTTATATACATGTGTTATATTTTTGGATAACTTTAATGTTTAAAAATTCTTTTTATTTTTATTTTTTTTAAACATTGAAGTGCTAGAAATGTATTATGCTTGTAAATATTGGTTCAATGCCGTGAATCGACTGTGTATAGATCTAGTTATTGCAAAATTCAGTTGTTTCCTTTGATCAAGCTTCGTCCAAACAGATAATGAAAAAAATATATATATGTATATTAATTTAAGATCTGTGTTTTTATATATATATATTTCGTTTTGGAAAAAAAGTGTTTTTTTTATAAATATAGCGACCTGTGAAATATTAAATTTGATTCTCATTTTTATTTTACTTTTTTTATATTTTATTTTATACATAAATACAATTTTCATATGTAATATATTTAATAAACGATGGACATGATCACATTTATGTTTACACACACACTAATTGTATATAAATATACAGTATGATTAAAGTTTGGAAATTAATCTATTAATATTATCATATACATGATATTTGGTATAGACATTCTAATGATAATTCCGTTAGAATGTGGTCTTTTTCTGAAAATATTTTATTTTATTTATAATTGTTTATTTTAAGAATGAATTAACAGTTTGGAAAATTTTGAAAACTTAATCCATACAAGTATATATGTATGTGAGTGTGTGTAATTATATTTAGTAATATATAATATAATTTTTATAACTGTGTATCTTACATATAAAATTCTAGATCTAGTAAAGTGAATAGAAATGATATTATATATACTATTTGCACATTAAACAGAAGAAATGATCATGTCTAATAAAATTTTAAATTTTTATTCGAACGTTTTTTTTTTCAATTACAAATAACCTTATATTATTTTTCTTTATTCTCTATTTACCTTTCGAAATATGTTGACTGAAAAATGTTATTTAAAATCATTAAAAAAAACGAAAGTCTTTGTCAATGCATTTTTATACAAAAATTATTAATTATAAATATTTAATTGTATGCGTCAAGAATTGTTACCGAAATAGTGTTCTGAACTTTTATCACTCTATATATATAAAAATAATTATTTAATGTTACATTTTATATAAAAATTGCATATATATATATATATATATATATATATATATATATATATATATATATATATATATATATGTATGCATGTATGTAGCATGCTGTCAAAAATCTGTGACCTTAGTACTAGATATGTATGAAGGGTGAAAATGTGGCAACAATTATACCTTAAATTTAAAAGCACCAGCCCTGTATGTTATATTTATAGGCTAATTCGCTTTCTCATCATTGAATGATATATAACATACTTGCAGTGGAAAATAATTAAAAATTATCGTCTGAATAATAAAATGCTTTCATAAATTATATAATATAAACATTTGATTTATATTTATTTTAATTTCATTTTCATATTTATCGTTTTTTATATATTTATATAGAAAGTAGGAAATATCGCGACAGAAATACATACAACGTTCATTATAGACGTAGCCCGACAGTGAAAGTGTTAACATAAAAAAGATTTATCAGGTTTAAAAAAAACGGATGATTATTTACACAATTCGAAAGAAAAAAATTAATTGCGTAAACACAAAAAAAAAAATTATAATGAAGGATTCACAGCTAATTTTGTAGAATATATACTTGATGATGATGATGATAAAAATGTATGGCCATTACACAGACTTCCACTGTATATATATGTCAGTGTGTTTGTTTGTATGTATGTTTCGAATGTGAGAATTAATGAAAGTGCGTTTGTAATAATTTTATATTTGTGATTCAGTTTAGCCGTATGAAAGCAGATCACAACTTACATCTGGTGCTATTTAACACAATATTTTGTACGAGCTCTAGGTATGATAATTTTCTGATGTTTTTTTTCTTGTTTTTTTCTAAGTCTATGGAACGATATATATATATATATATATATATATATATATATATATATATATATATATATATATATATATATATATATATATATATATATATATATATATATATATTTAATCAGAATTTATATATGCGGATACTATACTATTTTTTTTTAATTATTATTATGATAATAATTTTTGTTCGTTTGACTCTTAGAGAAATGTTAATGAAAACTCTATAAATATGAATTTCTCGTGTATTTTATTTGAAAAATAAATAAATAAATAAAAAATATAAATAACTGATGTATGTACATGTATGTAATGTGAGATTTTTGGAAAAATCACCCCAAAATTCAAACTATGAGAACCACTCTGATAATTATAAATAAAGTATATTTTAAACAATGCTTTTATTTACTGTTTTTATTCCTTTTTTTTACCTCTTATTATAATAGATAAATATATTAACACTAATTATTCATTATTATCGTTGTTAATACACACGAGTCTTGTATTATTTATTCGTATCGATAATAAATTATTGCTTCTTTCTACATAATTGAAGTTCTTCACGTTTGCGTTTGATGTACATTTTTTTTTAGATATCTAGATTCATTTTTATATATGATTTTAAACTATTAATATGATGAGAAACAACCTGAAATAATAATCATAGCATTGGAAAATTTAAGCCAACATTTTGGATATTATAAAAAAATGACAATAAAATCCATTACAAAATTGTTTTTTTTTCTATTTTTTTTTTATTTTTAAAATTTACATACAATAATACATATAATGTTTCATAGGAAAAAATCTTGCAGCATATCAGTAATTTCAGGTTATATATATTTATTTATATATAAATATATATACATCGTGTGTTAAAAAGCAAGTAATTCAAATGTATACATTTAATATTCGAATTAAAAATGATATGTATCATTAAAATATTGTCACGTTAAAAGTATTATAGATCTAGTTAATTTCATTATAATAAATTTGAAGAAAACTTAATATTAACTAAACATTGTCATATAATGATTGTCATTACTTCTAAATACATTATTTGAAAAAAAAATGCAGTACATATAAACAGGTGACATATTATATTATATGTTATATAATTTAATATGTTATATATATATATATATATATATATATATATATATATATATATATATATATATATATAGTGATAAATTTTATAAATCAAATAAGAATCATTTGATAAGAAGTGAAAATTAAAATATAGAACTATGAAATGGGTTTAGAAATTAAAATAAAAAACTCTACAGAAAACACAAATTGCTAATGCAACGTAATTTTTATTTTACATTTTAATAAGACGTTCAATAATATTTCAGAACCAGAATCTAGTTTTTTTTTATAAAAGCAAAATACTATTAGATATATGAGAGTATTAAATTATATAGTAAGTATAAAAAAAATAGAATTATTAAATAAAAAAGAACTAGATTAAGAGCGTAAAACATTTAGGAAATTGGTTTCATGTATTCAGATGTATTACTATTATTATTATTATTATTACGATGATTATGAAATAGAAACAGACCCTGAAAATGTTACAAAAATTAGGCACTTTATGTAATAAACGAATCTCTCATTGAGTATTGTGCATCCACATTTAGTAAATTTGAAAAAAAAAATCATTTTAATTCTACATGTGAGCCATAAATTTTTCAATATTTAAATCATAAACGCTACAAATTAAAATATTGCTATATAATAGATTCTGAATATAAACACATTAAAATGTAAGTTGTAATAATTTATAAAATATAAATTTATATTTTATAAATTTGTATAAAGGAATAATCCTACTTTTAGAAAAAAAAATATGTTATTGAATTTTTTATTGACATATTTTGAAATATAGTATATTTTTATATAATGTATATAAAATGGCACATTTATATGTTTAACAACCAGAAAAATGTTTTATTTTTTTTAATTTTTAAATAGATGAGACTTCAGAATATGGTAATAATTAATTAAATTTTGATTAATAATTATCATATAAAAATCCGTGATTATGCTAATATTAAAAAAAAATATCTCGTATAAAATATGTTATTGATATGGCATTTTGAGTGATAATGTTACTGCTGTCGACAATATTCTCGATACGTCCATCGGTGGAAAATTTTGTAAAAGCTTGACGTTTGCAGCGAAATCGTTGATCATTATTTGATCTTTTAGAAGCCTGAGGAGTTCAAAGACAGTGTTGAATATAAATGAAAAACGTTATTAAATATTTAAATATATATATATATATATATATATATATATATATATATATATATATATATATATATATATATATATATACTTACATAACCATTGCACAACAGACATGAATCAAAAACTGAAATCTGTTACTATCTGAAAATAATGAATCCCATATTCTTTCAACGTCTGGTAATGGAAATTCTTGTGACAATAATAAAGTTAACCATCTGAAAATAATGATTAAAATTTATAAAATATGAAATTAATCATACACTTTTTAATATAATATTTTTTGTTAAATAAATGTACCGAAAACTATAATATTGAGGTTTTAAATCTAACTCTACAAGACGACTCCATACTTCAGAATCGTGAGCATAAATCGACTGTTCAAATTTCTTCATTAGACGATTTACACCGCCTTCACTTTCGTCTAAACTTTTTATAAAGAAATCTCTAATTTCACTCATGAGATTTGTAAAACAGAAGAAACAATCCGCTTCTGCGAATTCTGAAACATTAGAAATAATAAAATATAAACTATATCCCATATATATATATATATATATATATATATATATATATATATATATATATATATATATATATATATATATATATATATATATATATATATATATATATTGAAAGATTAATAATATGTAAATTTTAATATTTACCCCTATATGATATATCAGGATCACTAGCAAATGTATGATATATAGGACCGACAATTTCGTTCATTCCTTGAACATATCCTTGTCCGGGATTAAGTTTTGCATATATAAAAAGTATTCTTTCAACAACTTCCCAATGAGCTTCGCTACCCTCATTCATTGATTGATAATTTCCATTACTATTATAGCCTCCTCGTTCTCTACTAATCTATATAAACATATAAATACTTGACATACACACGAAATTATGTTTTTTATAAAATAAATTTAAATATTACATACTTTGGATGGACCTAAGCCTTTCCTTTCTACATCACTATAAGACAATGCAGAATGTTCTACTCTTTTATGAAGTCTCTTAACACCGTTACTGTTAATTACCTGTTAATAACGAATATGTATAGCAAATGTTAAAAATAAAATTATATACAAATATTAAAAAAAAACATTAAGCAACATTTTTTTTAATAAATCTGAAATATAAAAATAAATTGAATTATAATATATATTTTTTCATGCGCAGTATTGAAAAAAAAAGTAAAAAATCAATTAAAAATATGAGAAAATAAACTAATAATATTATTTATCGCGAATAATAAATAAAATAAATGTTAAAACATATTATTTTAGTAGATCGCTGCAAACAATAATGTTTATATATATATATATATATATATATATATATATATATATATATATATATTATTAAAAAGTAAATAAATACAAATACTCTCTCAGCATTCAGCGAAGATTAATACACATATTTAATTGCTTTACAATTGAATATCAATCATTTCCTATATTTATGAAGATTTTTTCTATTGAAAAATATAAACAATTCTTTTGGATGGGTTCAGTTTTGAAATTTTTATCTTATAGCGTTCGCATATTATCTATTGTCCTTTAAATCTCCTGTATTTTTTTCTAATAAGTTTGTAGCATATTAAATTTTTTGATCAAATTATATCACGCCTCAATTGAAATTAATCAATATTATTTATATAAATAGAAGTCACGGTAATAAATATTATATATATATATATATATATATATATATATATATATTATTTAAAATTTGGTTAAAATGCATCTTTGATTATTTTTTCTGATTCCAAGAACTCAACTAAACTAAATTTAGTGACAGAAAACCAGCAAATCTTGAAAAATCATTAATAATATTATATATATATATATATATATATATATATATATATATATATATATATATATATTTATATAAAGTATGTACATATTAGGAAATAGTAATGTCGCTTTATATTGATCGAATGACAAATAGCATGTAATTAATATATAAAATTAAAATACAATGCAACATTAAAAAACTGCCGATAAACATTTAAAATACGCTTGCAATAATACAATGTAATAAATATGATATTCAAAATATCGTCATTTTAGCATACCTGATCACATGGAAATTCTGTTGCCGTTTGGAAAAATGAGATTTCTGGACAAAGGCGACGCACATCTTTATCAATTTGAAGTAGAACTTCGTTATCTTTAAAATATGTGGACCATGAGCTATCGGGGCTGACATTTAACGGATGGTCATCTTCACCACCACCGGGCGACACAATTATTTCATCTATAAATATTATATCATTATATGCAACGTTAAAATTTTATTTTATAATTTTTTTTTAAATTTAAATTTTCACCTATAAACTGTTTATATAATAAACGCTTTGTTTTTAATGTACTAGCACGTGATGATGTATCTAATGGCAAATATGATAATAAATATTTCCAACATAAAGGACGCAAACCTCGTTCATCAGGGATCCCTGAAAATTTTAAATGTGAAATAGTATAAAATAATATATTTAAAAAACTTAAAACAATATAAAAATTTACAATATATATATATATATATATATATATATATATATATATATGGTATATATATATATATATATATATATATATATATATATATATATATGGTATATATATATATATATATATATATATAACTCTTTAAAATCAAATGAAAAAAATTATACTTTTTCAAAATTAATAATTAACAATTAAAAGGGCGTATAAAAGTGATAATTATTGTTTATGTGTGATATTTATTACAATATAAATGAAACTAGAGTTGATAACAGCATTAATACATTACAGACTAATAATATTAAACAGGTTATATATTATGATTTATCTAATCATACATTAGGTTGGATGATGTATGTTTATAAAATATCAAATATATGAAGATATGTTATATATATAACATGTTTAAATTATTGAAAAAAATAACAGATAAATGTTGAATCTTAGATATTATAAAATGGGAATAATATGATTAAGGAAAAGGAAAATTTTGAAATGGGAAATTTTTATAATATCACCTCTAAAATAACTACATGATATGAAGGTATTATTGTCTAATTTATAAGCAATCTCTATTTTTAACAAAAATTTCCATATATATATATATATATATATATATATATATATATATATATATATATATATATATATATATAAATATTAGTATAAAGATTTATTGTTCAATAAAATATTTGTAAAACGATAATTAACAAATGTAACAAAAACTAATATAATTATCATTTCATTTAATAGGTTCAGTATAATTCATGTAATGCTGTATTTTTTTTAATGTTATATATATATGGTATACCATATACACCTACCATTAAAACATAGCTTTTGTAATTGATGTAAATCGATGACATCATCACTCAATAGCGTTTCAAATTCCTTTATTCTGAAACAGCAAATACAATTTTGCACAAGTTTGAATTAAAATCAAAGACACTTATAGACAAATAAGTAACGTTACGATCTTAATGTTACATATAGATATATTTAACCTCTTTGGCTTCGATTAGGAAAAAATTGCAAATGCTGTGTTGCATTATTCACTAATAAATGTCAATATTCATTGTTCAATTGAAGACAATTATGCTGGTGCATCAATAATCGTTAAAATATATAAATGTTAAATCAACTTGTTGTGCTGTTATGCAGATATAAATATATTTTTCATAAGAAATATTACTTATAAAAATCAAGAAAATAGTTTAATAAAAAAAAAATAGACGTAGTATCAATGATTCTATAAAGCGTTATTGATATATTAAATAATGAAATTGACTATTTACAATAGATAAGATATATTATAAGGTACTTTCTTAAAAAATGAAAAAAAGAACACGATTAAGAAAAATAATAAAAGTTAAAATGAAAGACGTACGAAAAAAAATTGAGAGTATTAAAACAAATTTTAAAAAGTCATTTAGTTAATATAGTAAAATTGTTGCTAATTATATTGTCTTTGTGAAATAAGTAAATTATAAATATAATAATCAAATGGTATATTATGCAAACATAATACGATTTATTTCTCAACAATGAATATTCGAATCATGTTAAACTTTCACTTACACCTAAACATAATAAAATCATTAAAAACATGTGATATGTCATTATCTTTTTAATTAATTAATGCCAATGTTAATTTGGTTCTATTAAACTATTGAAAAAGTCGACATATTGAAAATATAGAATATACGTATGTAAGAAAAGTGAAACACAAAAAAAAGAACAATTAAAATATAGCATTATAATTTATTATAATAAAATTTGCTTACCTATTGCGATTGAGGGTCATTATGGAGTAAATATACTGTGTATATTAAATATATAAACTATTTTACAGAATATAATTGGCATAAATTTAAGAAAAGACGTAACATAGAAAGGATCATCAAAACAGTGTAAGTTTATCACTGACACATAGCAAGCACACTTGACATCGCATTAATATAAGAAAAAAATTTACGACCATTGACGTTTAATTAATTATAATAAAATTTCGATAAATAAATTTTTAAAATAAAATTATTAATATTGTTTAATTTAATTTAATATATGTTAAATTATAATATTATTATTTTTCATATTATTATTAAAAAAAAAATTAATATCGAATAGCAATTATTATTTTTATAATATTATTTTAATTGAAATAAATGATATTTATAAATGAAAATCAAGTAACAATATGGTATGTTTTATTTTTTTTTTCGAATTTTAATGACAAATATAGATAAAAAAATATAATAAAAATAGATTAAAATTAAATTTACTATTTTTATTGTATATTATATTATATTGTAATATATTATTATTATATATATATATATATATATCGTTTATATAGAATATAAAAATGAATTAAAAATTTATTTAAACGTCATACTGGTTCAATATTTTGATGGTTTGTAGCACTGTTCGTGACGCTTAGTTACCGGGGTGCGGGGTGCGGGGCGCGGCTGTCGCGTTCGACTGACAGCAGTGAAACTTTATAAACAAATCACTGTTTGACTGTAAAGTAGGCTTATTTATAACTGTCATTCGTCAGAATCCGCAATATAAGCGGGCGTCGTTATTTATGAGGGCGTAACTTTAATTAAAAGTTTAAAAATTGAGAAAAAACCGGTTTTATATATATATATATATATATATATATATATATATATATATATATATATATATATATATATATATACACGTACAAAATTAGATCAATTGTAGTGAGAGATTGATTTTATTCGTCTCGAAGGTGAGAAGGTGCTTATGTGCAATCCGCACGAAGACTACAAGTACCCTACCATCGGCTCTTGTTATGGCAACAATGGGTACCTCGATCGAAGGTGCTCCGCCACTCGGACACGTTCAAGAAGGTATTTTTTTTATTTTATTCGTATAATTCATATTATAGGCTTATTAATTATGTAAATTTTTTTGTGATGTGTAATATATAAAATTGTCTTCAAATTATTCTCGTATCCTGATATAAATGAAATGTTTACTTTGCTGACAAACTAAATAAATATTGAAATGTGACATTTTATGCTTTCTTTGTTTAACATCACTTTTTTTCTTTTATTATAAGATTATTCTTGCTGAATACCAAAAACTTTAATTAATAAATGATCCGTTATTCGTAAATAATAAATTCGTAAATCTTAAAGTTTGTTTTCTTTTGATTTTTTTAGCTATAATTTTTAGGTCTTTATCTTAATAATAAGAATGTAAATCTAAAACCTTTTACTATACGTATGATTCATTATTATTTTTTTTTAATAATAATCGATGTTTTTATAAGCAAAAAACAAGTTAATTTTATTGAATTTCTTATTGTCACACAAATTATTTTAATATTCATCAACTTGTTTTCATCTCTGTTGTAAAAAAATATTTTTTAAATAAATGAATGAAAAAGTAAACGTATTTTTAAATTTTAAAAGATGTGAATAGTTTTATATAGTTATTATAATACGTAAAATAACTTCAAAATATATAGAATTTATCAATCTATTATAACTGAAAACAATTTAAAACTGATAAATTTTGTATATCGTAATTTTATTTGTTGTTAAATTAACTTTATTTGTCTTTTAAAACAATATTACCGTTTACAAAATTATAATATTTACATATAGTAACGGTCAAATTAGATATTTTTGAAAGAATGTCGAGAGGGGAGAGTTTTTTTACGGAAATGTATACTAGACAACGAGCTTAATAAATGCTGAAAAGTTGCACCCTGTAGAGAGAAAGCTTCCCTCCGAAATTCACGAAAAACCTCTCAAAATTTGACCGTTTTTAAGTTTTTAGGATTTTTCTCCAAAACTATAATTCGGATTGAAAAAGTGCCGATGAATAAATTATTTCTCATTAAATTCTACAGTTAAAATGTTCTATTCATTATTTGCGTAATTGTTATCAGTTTCTCGTAAAAAGCGCTCGAAAATAGGCCTAAAATGGACCTCTCGACCAAAAATTTTCGTCGCGCGGTTTCACCGACGATTATCTCAAAACGGATCAATTTTACGGGGGTGTCGAAGAGGAAAAAAGTTGTAGAGCATATCATCTTCTATTATAATCAGTTATTATATTTTATATTAATTGTTTCAGTTTTCTTAAAATTACAATTTTCCCGAACTCGATCCGACGATTTTTTACGCCACTCCGAAAATCAAATGCATTTTTCAGGGACAAAAAAAACGAGAGTGTAATTTTTTTTTGTAAATATATAAATAATTTTAAAATAAATAAGAATCCGAATAGCAATATCCTCTTTAGAGGGAGCTTCCTCCCATTTTTACCGAAAACCTCTCAATGTTTGACTTTTCTTCAGTTTTTCACTTATATCTCGAAAATTATCACTCGGACTAAAAAGATGTTTATAGAAGAAATATTCCTCTTAAAATTCTACATTAAAAATGTTCTATTCATAATTTGAGTAATAGTATTATTTTTTTCTAACGAAGCCCTCAAAGTAGGAGATGTCGCATTAGTAAAAAAAGTGCTTTTGGAGTTCACGATAAATATTTCGAAATCTATCAATAATCTGCTTTTTTTATTTCATACATCATAAAAAATAAGATTTTCTGTATACGATTCAGAAGTGGCGCCCGTAACCGTTTGACCCCTTGGAACGGTTTTTGCGCGCCCTCAGTTAAGATTTTTTTTCGCGATTGCACGCACTACGCGCAAAATTCCATTGAATTTTGGTCATATTGTTATATTTGTCTATTCAATGTTAAAGCTGTTTTCAAAAGATATTTTTACAACCATTCAACAAAAGACAAGGATTACGGGTAATAAAATAATCTTTGGACATTAGCTTCCATTGGTTTCTATGTAAATTTCGAAAATGCATTTTTTTAATTATACAAAATTTCATATCAGTTAACGTATAATAAATCAAAAGTTCTTTCACTATATATTATATATATTTTTTTCTAGCTGGAGTTTCTATTTCTTGAAAACTTGTTAGAACGAAAGATAAAATATATTATTAAAAAAATATTTAAAATAGTTAATTCCATTATATATATTGAAAAAACTTTTGATATAAAGATTATTAACTTTTATAATAATACATATATTTTTATATTTCTACATTTACGTCTAAGTTGCATGATGGTAATTGTTTTCCCATTAAATATTTGGTATTTGATATAAATTAAATTTAAATACAAAATACTGGAAAAAAACAATTATGGAAATACAAAATAATTTATTACAATTCATTTTTTTCATTCATATTGAAAATAAAATTTATATATGAAAATATATGAAAATAAAATTCTTTTTCTTTTTCCTTGATGGAATTCTGTTATACTGTTTTAAATCTGTGATAAAGAAACAACTTTTTAACAGCTGTAAAAAAGATGCTAAAACAAATTTAATACCATGCAGATGATCGGCTTTACTATGATAGCTCACAGCTACTTTAAAAATGTGTCTATCAGAAAATTAGACGACTCGCAATTTCAGGATCTATGAAAGAAAAAAGACCTACGTACAAAGAGTTAACTTTATTTAATCCAAAATATTTTTTTCTTTTTCCAAATATTCTAAGAATATGGGCATATAGAAATATATTTCTAATATTTATTTCTCAAATAAACCGCTTTTTAAATGTTCGTTAAAAATATACCGTTAAAATATATTCCTTGAAATATAAAATTTATGATAGAATATTTAATAAGTACGTATCTTTACAATGTCTTTCCGTTAATAAAATTCACTGTATGATAATGAATATAGTTTGTTATTTTTCTTTTAGTTTCTAGAATTGTAATTTTTATTATTCTTTATGGTTTAATAAAGCTGACCGCCTATAATAGAATTATCACAATGTCCAATAATAACCATAACAATCGTTATTATTGAGTGTAATACATAATAACATGACAAAACTGTTTATAACATAATAAATAACATAAAGAAACTCGCAAATGATTATAAATAAATTTAACATTATTTTATTGCTTATGTATTGTTGGAAAGACTGTAAAGATATATTTTTGAATTGTATACAATGGTAAAGAAAGTCAACAAATCCCTTGGTGCAGAAATCTAAAACCTGAAGTATGCGAGCAAATATGTATTCGCCGTTTTTAAACATGATGTAAAATTTATTAATATCTAAAAAAATATCAATTTTTTTTTGTTTTTTAATGTTTTAATATTTATGCGTTGATTTAAAAATAAAAATTTATTACAAAATTATTATTTTTTTTAATAATTATATTGATATAATATATAATTTACATAGAAACAGTAAATAAGTTTTAATTTCAAAAAAAGTATTCACGAATACATTCTTAGGTATAAAAAAATTACTAATTCCATAACAGGTAGGTATGTCCAAATTCAATGGAATTTTGCGCGAAGTGCGTGCAATCGCAAAAAAAAAATTTAACTTTGAGGGCGTGCAAAAATCGTCACTCTGGATCGTATACAGAAAATCCTGTTCTTTATGATGTATGAAATATTTATCGCGAACTCCAAAAGCACTTTTTCTACTAATGCGACATCTCCTACTTTGAGGGCTTCGTTAGGAAAAAAATAACGCTATTACGCTTATTATGAATAGAACATTTTTAATGTAAAATTTTAAGAGGAATATTTCGTCTAAAAACATATTTTTTAGTCCGAGTAATAATTTTCGAGATCTAAACGAAAAACTGAAGAAAAGTCAAATATTAAGAGGTTTTCGGTAAATGTGGGTGGAAGCTCCCTCTAAAGAGGATATTGCATTTCGGATTCTTATTTGTTTTAAAATTCTTTATATATTTACAAAAAAATTTACACTCTCGCTTTTTTTGTTCCCGAAAAATGCATTTGATTGTCGGAATGACGTAAAAAATCGTCGGATCGAGTTCAGAAAATTGTAATTTTAAGAAAACTGAAACAATTAATATAAAATATAATAACTGATTATAATAGAAGATGATATGCTCTACAACTTTTTTCCTCTTCGACACCCCCGTAAAATTGATCCGTTTTGAGATAATCGTCGGTAAAACCGCGCGCCGAAAATTTTTGGTCGAGAGGTCCATTTTAGGCCTATTTTCGAGCGCTTTTTACGAAAAACTGATAACAATTACGCAAATAATGAATAGAACATTTTAACTGTAGAATTTAATGAGAAATAATTTATTCATCGGCACTTTTTCAAACCGAATTATAGTTTTGGAGAAAAATCCTAAAAACTAAAAAACGGTCAAATTTTGATTGGTTTTTCGTGAATTTCGGAGGGAAGCTTTCTCTCTACGGGGTGCAACTTTTCAGCATTTAATTTGACCATACTAATAATACAATTTAATACAATATTTCTAAAAATTGAAGCATTTTTACAAATTCATTTTATTTATTTTAGATTTATAGATACACCAGTCATAAGACAATCGCACAGTAATTTCTTATAACAGATGATAAATGTTTTGTTTATTTTATTGATCTAGTTTATGAAAAATATATTTATATTATACAATTTTTTTTTCTGAGTCTAATTTTGTTGTCTACATTCAATTCTCTAAACGCTTTTGATATGAAATTCATCATTTATTAGAGATATATAAATATAATAATGATACGATTTTTTATATCTTAAAATAAGTTATTTTAAAGAAAATAATAATATTTTGAAAGTTGCATCATTTACACTGATTATATTATATTTTTTCTATGAAGACGAATACGTAAAATTTATTTGAAATTCCATTTATAAATCTTTTTAATATTTTTATATTTGCTGCTTATTTCACAATTCAATTTCAATTTCGAAAAAAATTAAGAAAATATGTATTTGTATGTTGAAATTTTATAATGCTATATATAAAATTCTAAGTTAACTATTTCATAGATCTTTCGCTTTCTAGTTAATTTTTAAAAATAGTGTTAAAATAAAAATTTAAAATACTCTAGATGAAAACCATACTTCCTGTCATAAATTTCTTCCCAATAAAATGTCGTTTGTTCTCTTTCTCCTTATCTCTTGATTGAAACACATCAATCATAGTTTTCACTATATAAAAATAATAAAATGATTTCTTTCGTCTAAACACCGAATAGTTTCGAAGATTCGACTCATCGTGGAATTTATATCGTCGATTAGAAATATCAACAATTATTCTCTAATATATTTTTTTTTATTTATTTCACCGCATAAAATGTAGGAAGTTTTTACTTGCAGAAAAATAGTTTTCTCTACCATTTCAACGTCTTGCACGCAGTAAATCAATAGAATGTTGCATATTTGTTCAATTCTTCATCCGTGCTATTTTTCCAGTTATAGTTCTATTTATTGTAAAAACAAACTATGTTATGTACTACTTGTATTTTATATTGAGAAATTCCTTCTTTTGTATGCGTTTTTTTTCTTTATTAATTATCTTTGGTAATTTTTTATGATCGTGATTAATCGAATAAAAAAATAATGTTGAATTCTTATAAAATCTATGAGTAAATAAAATATAGTGAATCATACATATACTCCGGTAAAATTAGACGTTTTTGATGATTTTTTTATATCGTGAAATTTCTTTCTGGAAATATATTCTACATAACGAGTTGAACGAGGATCAGAAGAGTTCCCACCTCCAAAGAGGGAGCTTCCCTCCGAAAATCACGAAAAACCTCCAAAAATTCGACCGTTTTTGAGTTTTCCGAATTTATCTCAAAAACCATAATTCGGATTGAAAAAGTGTCAATGAATAAAATATTGCTCATAAAATTCTACATTTAAAATGTTATATTAATAATTTGCGTAATTGATACTGATTTCCCGTAAAAAGTGCTCGAAAATAGGCCTAAAATGGACCTCTCGACCAAAAATTTTCGTTGCGCGGTTTTGGTAACGATTATTTCAAAACAGGTTGATTTTACGGGGGTATCAAAGAGGAAAAAAGTTGTAGAGCAAATCCTGCTCTATAATAATCACTTATTATATTTTAAGTTAATTGTTTGAGTTTTTTCAAAATTTGAGTTTTCCCGATTTTGATCCGACGTTTTTGCACGGTAGTCTGGCAGTTAAATGGATTTTTTAATGATAAAAATATCGATATCCTGAAATTTCTTTCTGAAAACACATTTAAAATAACAAGCTGTAATTGAATACGAAAAGTTACATCCTCCAAAGAGGGAGCTTCCTCTTATATTTACCGAAAACCACCCAAAATTTGACTTTTTTTCAGTTTTTTGCTTACAACTTAGAAACTGTTGCTCAAATTGAAAAGATGTTCAAAGACAAAATATTCCTTATAAAATTCTTCATTAAAAATGTTCTATTCATAATTTGCGTAATTGCGTTAATTTTCTCTAGAAAAGCCCTCAAAGTAGAGGATGCTGCGTTGACAACAGGGGTGTTTCTAGAGGTTTCGACAAATATCTCAAAACCTATCAACTAGCGCCCAATATTTCTTCATATATCGTAAAGAACAGGATTTTTGATATTATTTAAAATTTCCAACATTTTTTAATCAAAATATATTTTTTTTACTAATTCATTATAAACTAAAGAAATTAATGTATATTAGTATGAAAATAATAAAATATAACAAAATTATATTTTAGAAGTATTATATTTGAAATAAATATTATAAAAAAAATCTACTTAAATATATATATCAAAAATTAATATTGAAAAAAAATATTATTTATCTTCTTAAATTAGTTACGATTGCATTCTTAAATATAAAAGGATTACAAATCCCTGAGCAGGTAGTAAGTCCAAAATTGAACGAAGTTTTATGCGTACAATGTGCAATCGCGAAAAAAATGCTCAACTTTAAGCGCCAAAACAAAAGTAATATCCTAAGTTAAAATAAAGTAAATTATAATTAGCCAATAGCAAAAATCCTGTTCTTTACGATATATGAAGAAATATTGGGCGCTAGTTGATAGGTTTTGAGATATTTGTCGAAACCTCTAGAAACACCCCTGTTGTCAACGCAGCATCCTCTACTTTGAGGGCTTTTCTAGAGAAAATTAACGCAATTACGCAAATTATGAATAGAACATTTTTAATGAAGAATTTTATAAGGAATATTTTGTCTTTGAACATCTTTTCAATTTGAGCAACAGTTTCTAAGTTGTAAGCAAAAAACTGAAAAAAAGTCAAATTTTGGGTGGTTTTCGGTAAATATAAGAGGAAGCTCCCTCTTTGGAGGATGTAACTTTTCGTATTCAATTACAGCTTGTTATTTTAAATGTGTTTTCAGAAAGAAATTTCAGGATATCGATATTTTTATCATTAAAAAATCCATTTAACTGCCAGACTACCGTGCAAAAACGTCGGATCAAAATCGGGAAAACTCAAATTTTGAAAAAACTCAAACAATTAACTTAAAATATAATAAGTGATTATTATAGAGCAGGATTTGCTCTACAACTTTTTTCCTCTTTGATACCCCCGTAAAATCAACCTGTTTTGAAATAATCGTTACCAAAACCGCGCAACGAAAATTTTTGGTCGAGAGGTCCATTTTAGGCCTATTTTCGAGCACTTTTTACGGGAAATCAGTATCAATTACGCAAATTATTAATATAACATTTTAAATGTAGAATTTTATGAGCAATATTTTATTCATTGACACTTTTTCAATCCGAATTATGGTTTTTGAGATAAATTCGGAAAACTCAAAAACGGTCGAATTTTTGGAGGTTTTTCGTGATTTTCGGAGGGAAGCTCCCTCTTTGGAGGTGGGAACTCTTCTGATCCTCGTTCAACTCGTTATGTAGAATATATTTCCAGAAAGAAATTTCACGATATAAAAAAATCATCAAAAACGTCTAATTTTACCGGAGTAATAATAAATAATAGTTTTTTTTTCATGACAAATTGCACTCCTTACCAAAAATAAAGACGTACACTATTGACTACGAATAGTAAATATAATTGAAGCATTACGACCACACACTGTGTTTTCAATTTTCAAATAATTAAATTATCATACTGTATTCAATATAGAAAATCAAAGAATACCTTTATATTTTGATTTGTTTTTGCATATGATACATATAAGATTGCGTTATTTAAATAATTTTATTTTTGCATTGATATAATTATTATAAATAATCTTTATTGTTACGCTTATTTTAATGTGAGTCATGAACTATGAACGAGTGCAAACAGTGCTTTGGGAGCCCTCGTTTGGGTCGGTCGGTCGTTGCAGCTTCCAGTCTTCAGTGCTTTCCAATAATTTAAACTTAAATTTCTGTAAATCACTCGTGGAATATTTCTTAATTATTATATTATATTTGAATAATTTTATAATTATTGCAATCCGTATTATATATATATATATATATATATATATATATATATATATATATATATATATATATATATATATTTGTCATTTGCTGGGTGGAATTTTGTAATCGACTTTTCGAACACATACTGATATCCGATTGAATTGAAACTTTACATAGTTGCTCACTCTCAGTGACAATACAAGAATCAATTAACAGATTTACAAAATAATTTACCAATTAGTTGAAATTAATTAATTGCCACTTATCGATAAATTTACATGATAATACAATAGTGCAATTGTTATGATTAGTAATAAAGTATATTTTATTAGGAAAAAAATATTTTTATATACCTAATTATTTAATTCTAATTCTGAGTGTCTTACAGAAAATTATACTGCAACAAAATATAATTGGAGTATTCAAATTTTCACGGAACGTTAAAGTAATGTTTTTTTATTTTATTTTATAAATACTTATAATATGGATTTCATTATTACTTTTTTGCGTTTTTTTTTTTTTTTGAAAATGTATGGAGTTTTATCATCTTACACGATATTTTAAAGTTGTGAGACATATATTATATACATTTATTTGCACAATTTTTTCTACACGTTTGTTTGAGAACGTATCTACCGCGTAAAAAGAGAGTTTAATGTATATACATATTGTATTACAAAATGAACAAAACCAAAAAAAACAACGATCGTTACAATGGAAAACACAATAAGTTTTTGAACTCGTCGGTTTTATTTATTCTGCATTTCTTGAAACTTGTCTGCGTTTTGTTATATTTTATTATTGTATGCTTATTTACTCTTTGCAAATATTACATATGCACAAACTTCATTATATCAATAAACTTCCTACAGACCTTTGCTTTTTACATACATATATAATAATAGAGCGTTGAATTATTTTTATCAATTTAAAACTATTACTTATTTTTAACATTTTTTTTGTAAGTAAAAAAGAAAAGCTACTAAAATTGTAAAAAAATATTGTAAATGTCAATAAACAATCAAAGAATAATATTTAATGAATTTAATGAAAAATGAGCGTTGATCTTATTGCATTGCGAAAGCGTTTATATTGTGTTTTTTTTTCTAATTTGTATTATTAATAAGTTGCTTGAACCTTTATAATTTATCGATTAATTTTCTTTCATCTGATCTTTTATTATTGTATTTGTTGGAAATATGCATATTTTCTGATTTAAACATATCATTTTTAGTTCGTTTTTAGATTTGCTTGGATGGGTTGTTGGATTTTTTAACCCTTTAGTTAAAATCAGTTTTCAATTTTTTTTCATATCAGAATTCTTATATTCAATTCAATAATGAAAATGTTAAAAAAAATCCTAAATATAGATATTATTATTAAATAAATATTAAAAATTTCGTCTTGTTCAACCACATATGAAAATTGAACTACATTTATATGAAGCGAAATACATTTTTTTTTTGCAATTTAAAGTAATTAATTAATCGTCTTGTTTTTTAATTATGGAACATTAATACTATTTTCTCATATGTTGGTCTCATCTCGATATTATATTTATAAAATTAAACATATACAATAAATTGCATTTCATTATTTATTTGCAGTCCGACGAGAGTGGATAGTTCGAACTGATGAGCAGCTGGCAAGGCGAGTTCAGGACGAAGAAAGTAAGTATTTTTTTTCTAATTAAACATTAAAAATGCATCTAATAAATTAACTGTTTTAATTTACAAAAGGTGATATATATAATAATTGTTGATAACTGTAAGTTTTTCATTACCATGTATGATAAATATTTATTTTCATTGCAAATTTTCTATAATAATTTAATTTTGATTGTATTGTAATATTTTTAAAATTTGTATAAAATTTTATTTAAAATTTATATAAAATTTATCGTAAGTATAAATGTATGTAACATAAAATACTAATTTTATTTAGTTTCTGTGATATTTAATAAGTTAATTGTTTTTAAAAATTCGTACAAAAAATACAGTCAGTATCTTTTTTTTCAGATCAATAATTTTCAAAATTCATATACATGTTTTTTTTTTTTGAGAAAAAATATAATTTCGTTATATTTATTTTATCTTTTTAATAGTTTTCATCATCATGTATTTATTTAATTTTTTTAGCTGTGTTTACTAATGCATTTTAGTTTAACATTTAAAGCTAAAAAACACTGTTTTTTTTTATAATTATTTATCTTTTTAACCTTATGTCTTTCAGTTGTCCTTCATTTAAGCGATAACAGACACAGGAACGAGCAAATTAGAGAGGATTTTCCGACTGCGGCTGAATTTCAAGCGCGAGATAACAATATTGCTTTAGCAGAAGAGGAAATTAGACAAAAATTGTAAGTTACTTTTTTTCTGATATTTATATTGATTATAAATTGTATTGTGTTTTTAATTACCGGGTTTAATGTTTATTGACTAGCTAAGGATGTAAATATGAGGTATGTAATTATTAATATTCTTATTGTTTTGTTCTTTATGATTAATTTTATATAAATCTTCAATCTGCTTTATATTTGAAGTCATAATATTCATATCAAAATTTATCAGTTTAAATGCTAGAATTAAAATTTCTTTTATTAGGGTTTTGTGAAAATATTTATAATATTGTTACGTCCCCGGGGTCGGGGGTTTCTAAGATAGAAAATGATACGCTCCTATTTGTGTATATCGGTCTTACCAACGGGGTTTTATTACTGACAGGTTTACAATAATCGGCAACAAAGTACAAGAACAAAGCAAGAATTACAAATAATAGAGACAATAGAATAAATACATCAATTAATAAGAATAATCAAAGATACAAACATAAATCATTAATCAGAGATACAAACACAAATCATTAAATGCCAATAGTTAGAGATACAAACATAAATCCTTGAATGCCAATAATCAGGTATACAAATATAAATCAATTACAAAGCAGTTAATAACAATAATGGACATACGTCAATTAATAAAAGACATACATAAATGAGTTACACTAACAAGAGCGACAAGGGATTAATTACTGGTTACCAAAACCTTAATCTCTAAACCCATATTCCATATATGATCCACCGGATTGGAGTATAACCGCTACTCCTTCTGGAACCAGATCGTAGATATCCAACGTGAGACTTTCTCGAAGAACGTCTTCCAGACACTCTTCTGGATTCGTAGAGCTCCCAGATGCCGACCAGGCCGCTCCTACATCCGATCGTCCTTCACCGTAGTCTGACGTCCTTCCTCGATCTATCCATCCGGTCCGAGCTTCACAGAGCCAAGGCTCTCACATGTGAAGTCGGGCAGAACTTCGCCGATCCAAGACTGCTCGCAGACGAAGCTTTTTGTATACTGGTCTTACGCCCTTTTTATAGGCGACCGACCTGCAGTCCTTATCGGTTTCAGCCAATAGCGAAATAGTAACGCCCATTGAATATGGGAAATCCCGTCCACGTTATTACTTTGTGTTTATCTGCGTCGCTTGGGTTTTCAGAATCCATTAGCATTGTTATCGTAATCCATCTTGTCTATCTTCTTTTACATTTACAAAGAACAGGGTTTTTCCGTATCTTATCTCTAACTTAACTAAATGCCGTTTACCTGCAGTAATTATATTTATTTCTTACATTAAACCCCCCAAGGTCGTAACATTGCCCCCTTCTAAAACTCGTTCGTCCCGAACGATGTTAAACTCATTTTCTTCAGAAGGCGGTTCTTTTCCGGATTTACAGCTAATGCACTTTCGACGCCAGTTTTCCATGTTTCCTCCATGACTTTTCCAAAAACAGTTTTCTGTTGGGGTCGTTCTAACAATCTTATCCTGTCCGGGCTTAGAAATATCCAATTTCTTCGATTTTCCACATAAATTTTTCAGCTGTACACTTTGCTTATTGTTTTCCTTTTTAGTGCCGAAATTTGTTCTCAACATCCTCACTGGTGGTGCGTCCGCGTTTACTTGAGTCTTACTCGTCGTTTTTCCAAAAGGATTTTCCTTAGAAGCGTAGCGTTTCGGGCAATTGTAAAATAAATGATCCCTTTCTCTACACTTGTAGCATCTAGGACGATGACGTCGACGTTTATTATTCTTCGATGTCGCCATCACTGCTCTTGTTTCAATTTCAAGGTCATGACGCGCTGCTTCCACTTCCAGTGCATGAGCCAAAGCATCCTTTATGTTGACATGATGTTTAAGTTTCACTGCGGCTCTTACTTTCAAATCTTGGATCCCGTCCACAAAAGTTTGGACTAACATGTCGTCAATACGAAGTGGTAATGATCGGTAAGCTTTTCTGACCAGCCTCTGAACTTCCGACCACCACATTTGGAGAGATTCGCTATCCCGTTGTATGCGAGTTTTCAATTGCGTACGGTATACACATTCCAAGTGATTGTCTCCAAATCGGGACTCTAATGTTTCGAGTAATTCTTCATAGCTGACCTTTCCAGTAATCTCTAACACCAGGAGAGCCTGTCCACATAAAGCCAATGCCAATGCCGCAAATGCTCTATCATTATTCCATTCGTTGGCATTAACCACAGCCGTCAACTGTATTTTAAAAGCTGTCCATGAAGAAGTTCCGTCAAATGGAGGTACCTCGAATTCTTGTGATGGAGAAACAACCACAGTAGATGAAATTCCTTTTCCAGACTTTATTTCCGCTATAGTCTTTTCAAATTCTTTAATCTGAGCTTTGATCTTAGAGAGTTCTTCGCTAGGTTGCTGGTTCCTTGTCTTCTCATCCTCGTTGATATTCCCTTTGAATAAGAGCGACATCTTCTATCCCACTTCTGACACCAATTGTTAAGTCCCCGGGGTCGGGGGTTTCTAAGATAGAAAATGATACGCTCCTATTTGTGTATATCGGTCTTACCAACGGGGTTTTATTACTGACAGGTTTACAATAATCGGCAACAAAGTACAAGAACAAAGCAAGAATTACAAATAATAGAGACAATAGAATAAATACATCAATTAATAAGAATAATCAAAGATACAAACATAAATCATTAATCAGAGATACAAACACAAATCATTAAATGCCAATAGTTAGAGATACAAACATAAATCCTTGAATGCCAATAATCAGGTATACAAATATAAATCAATTACAAAGCAGTTAATAACAATAATGGACATACGTCAATTAATAAAAGACATACATAAATGAGTTACACTAACAAGAGCGACAAGGGATTAATTACTGGTTACCAAAACCTTAATCTCTAAACCCATATTCCATATATGATCCACCGGATTGGAGTATAACCGCTACTCCTTCTGGAACCAGATCGTAGATATCCAACGTGAGACTTTCTCGAAGAACGTCTTCCAGACACTCTTCTGGATTCGTAGAGCTCCCAGATGCCGACCAGGCCGCTCCTACATCCGATCGTCCTTCACCGTAGTCTGACGTCCTTCCTCGATCTATCCATCCGGTCCGAGCTTCACAGAGCCAAGGCTCTCACATGTGAAGTCGGGCAGAACTTCGCCGATCCAAGACTGCTCGCAGACGAAGCTTTTTGTATACTGGTCTTACGCCCTTTTTATAGGCGACCGACCTGCAGTCCTTATCGGTTTCAGCCAATAGCGAAATAGTAACGCCCATTGAATATGGGAAATCCCGTCCACGTTATTACTTTGTGTTTATCTGCGTCGCTTGGGTTTTCAGAATCCATTAGCATTGTTATCGTAATCCATCTTGTCTATCTTCTTTTACATTTACAAAGAACAGGGTTTTTCCGTATCTTATCTCTAACTTAACTAAATGCCGTTTACCTGCAGTAATTATATTTATTTCTTACATTAAACCCCCCAAGGTCGTAACAATATTTTTCGCATATTTGTAGAGTGGAAGACGACGCTAAACTAGCTAGGGAATTATACGCATTATCTCTTGAGTCCAAAGAACAATCTAGAAGAGTTTCCAAAAATCCAAAGGTTTGTTTTCGTATTTTTATTTTATTTTTTTTTTTTTTTGTATGATGATAGTCTTTCAAATTGCGTATCAGTAGTATATTGAAAAAAATAATTTGCACATTAAATTAATTTATTTTATTACAATTGAATATTTTTAGAATCTAGAAACAAGTAACCATAGAGGAGAATCGTCTTCAAACAATATTCATAGCGAAGTTAAAGAATCCAAAGCTCTTAGTAGTAGTAAAGTTAAAAAAAGTGACAAACGATCATCTATTGACGGGAATTATAGACAACATAGTTCCAAAAATAATATTGTATGAAAATAAAATTAAATCATTTATATATATATATATATATATATATATATATATATATATATATAAATTACTTTTGTTTTCGCAGAAAAATAAATCTAGAGCTATGAGTGCTTCAGGTCAAAATCTTGAGGATGGTATGATAGAATTGCAGGAACTTGGAAAAGTATTAGGAGAGACATGTGTTGATTTAAAAAAAGAAAAAGATAGATTATTGTTAGAAGAAAAGGATGCCGTTAGTGTTTTTTTTTTTTATCTTTATATCATTAATTATTACATAATGTAGATTTGTATTTTGTATTTTAGAAAATAGCCGAACTTCTTCAAAAAACTGATGCTTTCGACGAAGTAGAATATAAAGATCGTAAATTAGCAATTCGATTACAAGAAAGGGTAAATAATTGTATTTTGTAACTTGAAAGTATAATAATCGATAATATAAATTATTCCTTTTTTTTTTCATTTTAGGAATTTGATCGATCGCGAAAAAGTGAAGAATTTCACCGTATGAATAAAACAAAAAACGAAAAATCTTCTAAATCGGGCAAAAAGTATTTCAGAGAGTTACCACATCCTCCCGCTCTAGATACGTACAGCGTGCCACATGATAATTTACCAAGTGAGATTTTGATAACGCATTTTTACAACCCCTAATCATATTTTAGAATTGACTACATTATTTATTTATGTTTTAATAGTAATGATAGTTTTTTTTTTTAATACAACTTTATTCATATTGTGTTTCATAAAAGCCCCATACTTCGACATGACAACTTGTTATCTCTGGCATAAAATAATTAAATCATTCTACTTACAGTCACCAAAATAAAAGATCTTTTATCTATTTCAGGCTGTAGTAATGTTGATATTCATCATGTGAATTCTCAATATTTGGAAAATGATTATATAGAACCTATCATTAATTTAAAATCAAAGAATTCCAAGGCGGAAAAGGAAACCGTTTTATCCACGTTAGTGAAATATTTTATATTTTTTCACAAATTCAGATGAAAATATATATATATATATATTATATTATTATTATTTTTTTGATATGCATGTATATTATTTCAGTAATCGTGAAGACATCAGACGCTCTCAATGTATGTATATCTCATAATTTTTTATATTGTCAATATCCATAAAAAAGAATAACTTATTCATTTACGCACTATTTTATTAATATAATGATAAAATATGATAATTTTTTTTTAATATCGATAGATGATTATTCCAACGATGACAGTCCATATCTGGAGATAATTTCCGTTGAAACAATAAATGCCAACGCTGAAGTGATCAGTAAACGTGCACCACCAGCAATCCCTCTAACTATGGATCGTCCACGGTCAGTTTAATTTTTTTTTCTTTCAATTATAATTTTTTACTCGTTTTACAATATATACACATGTTTCATTTTATTTGTATATTGTGCGTAATAATTTCATAATGTATTAAAACTGCCAGCGCATTCGTATTCATATCAGTATTTATTATAAAAATTCATATATGTCATAAATGTTGATTTAGCTATATAGCGATTTATTTCATATACTTTTTGATTACTGCGTTTTCTAATTTGTTTAATTATTTTATCTTTGTTTATATTAAATGTATTATATTTACTAATTATTTATTTTTTGTATGTGTATAAGCACCGGTTGTTGTAAATTTTGTTTAATTACTATATATAATCCTTTACCAGGGCCGGCGCTAGGATCCTCAACGCCCGCATGCAATTTTTATCCTAGCGCCCCCTATTATTTTAATACTTTTTTAACAGTTTCTTATCATCAAAATTATATATAAAATTACATAATTTTTTTAATTACTATTTAATAAATCTAGATTTAGTACACAAAAAAATGGATATAATGGTTTTAACATCTAATTCTGCACATACATTATTTAGCCTATCTTGTGACATATTTGTTCTTAAGTAAGTTTTAATCAATTTCAATTTAGAAAAATTACGTTCGCCACTTGCTAAACTAACAGGTAAAGTTAACAATTACTCCGGTAAAATTAGACGTTTTTGATGATTTTTTTTATATCGTGAAATTTCTTTCTGGAAATATATTCTACATAACAAGTTGAACGAGGATTAGAAGAGTTCCCAACTACAAAGAGGGAGCTTCCCTCCGAAAATCACGAAAAACCTCAAAAAATTCGACCGTTTTTGAGTTTTCCGGATTTATCTCAAAAACTATAATTCGGATTGAAAAAGTGTCAATGATTGATCGATTTTTTTGAGGTTTTTCGTGATTTTCGAAGGGAAGCTCCCTCTCTGGCGAGTGGAACTTTATGACCTCTTATTAACCTCATTATGTAGAATACATTTCTGGAAAAAAGTTCTGCACTCTCGACATCCGTCCCAAAATGTCTAATTTTACTGTACTAAAGGAAGTAAGAAGATAACTCTTGCAGCGGAAAACCTCAGCGTTTAGTATGAAATGATTTGATAATTGCTATTCAGTTTAAAGTTTATACTAAAAAACAACTGTTTTTTTTAAATCCTTTATTTTATCTTAACTTATTATGTATTTTTGTTGAATCAACTGAAGCACGCTTTTATTATATTTATTATTATTATTATTTTGCTTCATAATAAGTATTGTGTTCTTTTTAATTCCATTATAAAAATTTTAATTTCCAGACTTGAAGAGCCCAGTTTTGTATCGATGGACTTTGGTAATATTTATAAAATTTTTACCAAGATTACTGAAATTTTGGTTTTTATTTAACACTTTTTAACATGTATTTTTAGATGGTACCGTCGAAAATGACAATGAAAAGAAGCGTCCGACAAAAAAAATCTGCAAAAACTGTTGCATTTCCTAAATATATATTTTCTGTTTTTTTTTTCTATAGTTATTGTTTATATATCCATATAAAATTTGTTTTTTTTCTATTTTAATAGCGATTACTATGTTCGCAAACGATTGATTTCAATTTAAAATATTTCTCAGTTATGATTTGTAAAAATCACTTTACTTAAGTATTTGTTTGCCGAGCAACTTTTTATACATAACAAAATTTATTTTATGTTTTAATTTTATCAACAAAAAGGCTTTAATTAAACATTATATTATATTTTTTGATACAATCGAATTAACCTATTATAATTGTTTAATGACAAGCAATTAAATTTTTCACTTACATCATGCGATACCATTTTTTTTTTAATTTATAATTATTTATCGTGTTCATTCATTTTCTTTTTAAATTCAAAAAAAAATACTCATTCGAAATGCAATGTTTATTAATTGAATGTCTTATGTAATTTTCTGTTTTTTTTCTACTATTTTATGCATTTATATATATATATATATATATATATATATATATATATATATATATATATATTATTTTTATTTTTTTGTAAATTTTAAGCTAGAAATTATATAATAAAAGCGAATCAATATTATGGATCATAAAAAAATAATCTGATTTATAAATGACTGTGGCTTGGCGACTTTTTTTTCACTATAATAGTTTGCTTATTAATTATATCCACGTGATCCATAATATGCAGCTAAAAAAAGTGTTTAAAGACAAAAATAAGTACTTGATTTAAATTTAATTAATTTCACGAGTATTGCATTAATTTCTAGATATTATATATATATATATATATATATATATATATATATATATATATATATATATATATATATTTATATATATATATATATATATATATATATATTTATATATATATATATATATATAAATATAGATATATATATATATATATATATATATATATATATACATAAATATATATATATATATATATATATATTTATATATATATATATATATATATATTATTTTAAAAACTGTTAGTTGATATAGTTATATTTTCATAAAAATGCCAAATTCGATCTGATTTTTACCAAATGTTTAAAAATTACCATAAATAGAAAATTTCAGGAACGGGTATGGGATTTTATATTATTAAATTATTTTCATCTACATATATAAAAACAGACTATATTATATTATTAGTCAATCTATATGTGCTGTAAATATCCAAATAATAAATTATATTATATTTTGTGTAAGTTGTACAATGAATTGATATACTATTACACCACATTCTACCTCAACTTTTATGATTTTTTTCTATCAAAAAAAAAAGTTTTTTTTTAATTATGATTTCAGTATTGTGTTTTTTTCTGTTTAATTTCGTATAAAATTATATATTTAAATAAAATATATAATTTTTTTATTGAATCAATTGACGTGTTTATGATTTAAGAATATTTTTATAATAATTTTTTTTTATCTATAATCAGTTATAATCAATATTTTTTTTATAATGTAATAGTATTATGTTTACCATATTTTTCATATTATATAAGAAACATTTACAACAACAATATATACACACAATTATATAATGGTATAGAATTTATTTTAGTAATTTAATTTTATATAATAGCGATTTACTCATTTTAAAAATGATATTTACTTATTGATATATATATATATATATATATATATATATATATATATATTTAAGATTTTGTTAAAGTATTAGATATGATATAAAAATTATTATGGAATTTACAAAATTCATTATATGACGTTTTTTTGTGTGTTGTATTATTTTTATATGCTAATTATTATTTTTATGATAGATCTAAAGCTAAGGAATTCCTGAAAAACCACCAAACATTATAGACTTGTCTGCGAATGTTAAAATTTATCTAATTATATTATGAATCTCGATACTTTTATGTATATTAAATTTATCATTTTTGTTTTTAAATTATTAGCAAATCTAACGAATTATAGAATGAAGAATTCTTTGATTTTAACAAAATGATTTTTAAAACATTCGAACTTAACAGATTTTATATTTTTATATAATCGATTGATCTGATTATATTTTTATATATGTATATTATTTTACCAATATATAACAGTTATTAGTTTTATTGAATCTGATATTAATTATTATGAACAGAAGTATTCCAATTGTAATCTCAATATATTTACTTTAGATCTGGAAATATAATTTGATAAATTTAATTGACAATTTAAAGTTTAGAAAGCTCTATCGTATGTAATCGTTATCAGTTTTGAATATCAATTGTAATTTGATCGTTATAATGTGTGGTGGGTTTTGAATGTATCGAAAATTTATATTAACATTTCCCAAAGAAAGAAATTTATATTAAAACGTTTTTCGTCGTTGTTACCTGTTTTTCTTTACAATTCGATATTCGTAATTAAAAGTAACATCGTCTAAAATTTTTGTTGTACTTATAGTTTTTTTTTTCGAAAAGAAAACAAATCTTTATTTTCTTAAACATTTTTCGAATTTTTAACATTTCATTCCTATATTGGTGATTATTTTTTTTGTATAAAAAAATTTAAAAAAAAATTGTCCATTTTCTAATTAGTATCTATTAAAATTGCGTGCGTGATTTTGTGAAGATGGAATATAAATTATTCACATGCGATGCATTTTTTTTTATACATTTGTGATTTATTACTATTTCGTATTGTATTTATTATAAAAATGTATTATTTTTAATTAAAGTATAAAATGGAAGGGATATGAAATAATAGTATTATTTTTTTTTTTTGTGTGCGATATCTATTTATTCTGTTTGTCAATCAAATGGAAAATTATTTTTTATTTTTTATTATTTGAAAGTTTTTATATCCCTTTTATATATGATCTTCGTTTTATATGTAAGTTTTCGATATTTGATTTTATAATAATATATAAATTTATATCATTTTACACTTTTGATATAATATTATTTTGTGTAATTTTATATTATACCATATGTTTACCATACTCCAATTTATTGAATTATAAGTATTTTTCATAAACAATGTTTTATATTCATATATTTGAAATAAAATTATTAAAATTTGTCTATATTTTTGTAATATTATTCATATAAGTGGTGGATAAACTTTTTTCATCATTCTATATAAGTATCCTAAAAATCCCTAATAAACCATAAATTGTTAAAATAATAAGAATTATTATGATTATATCATAAGAGATAAATATTTGAAATGAATTTATTAAATTTAAAATGATATAAAAATATATAAATTTTTAATTACCACTATATCTTCCTTTATGTAATTCATTGGTCTCTATGTTTAATACTATATGAAGAGTTTTTTTTTATTATTGTCTTTCTAGGAACAAAATATAATTGGAAAATATATCAAATTTAACCCTCCATAAATGATAGGTGAGCGAACGTCACAAACAAATGGACAAGATGACTGTGATTATGTGATACTCTTAAATTATACGAGTCATAACTGCGGCATATCCGTGATGTTAAATGAACTTTAAGATATTGCTAGTTGTTATTATTATTATTATTTTTTTTTTTTTTTACTAAAACGATGACACTTTAAATTGATTGACCAATATTAAGTAATATTGTGTACATCCATTATAACGCCATCTACTACAAGGAATTCTTCAGAATTCACATAGCCAGGATATTATCTTATGGCTAATTACCGCAACAATTGATGGATTCAAGCAGTTTGTTCAGAATCTAAAATATCTTTTTTATATTAATATTTCAATTTTATTTATTTTTCTAAATAATTTTTTAATTTATTTTTTTAGTCTTAATAAAGATGGTAATGATTTTTGTTTTAATGAAAGAATTCTTGAATATAATTAACATGCCGCCGATTATTGAAGATGATTGATATTTTTATATTTTAATGTACATATTTTGGAATTGGAAGAGTCGATGCTGTGAGATATTTTCAGTGAAATATGTTAAATTTTATATGTAATTAACATTTATTTTGGAAATCGCTGGTTTCAAACTGTTGGTTTTCTTCAGTTCGCTCGTCGGCGCTCGATTTCATGAATTACGCGTTACACTCGTGTAATTCACGAAAGATATAGTGCAATGATCATTATCACTCGTTAAATCCAGATGATGACATGTGTGTAATGTATTGCAAAGGGGGAAAAGATTACATTGGTAATGAATACGCCACCGGAGTATTCCGTACCGGTTGGCCAAGTCTGCCGCTATTACGAATTTAATCGACGGTCGCGAAGATTGTTCATCTTGCGAAACGGCATGCCTCGGAGTCACATCGTTTTGATCACGTCGAAAGTAGGAAGATGATCATGACGATTCTTGACCAGTCGTTCTCAATAAAGGCCGTAATGTCTTATGACGGACGTCCAAGGAGGTTTGTGTATCCGAATGTTTCTCCAGTTTCAGAGTGAAGAATATAGTCAAATTTTCAAAATTTTATTTAGACTATTTAAAGTGTACATTTAATATCAAACTATATTTAAAACAAATAGTATCAATGGTTTAAATGCATTCTTATAGAAAAAAAAAGAAAACTAAAATTATATCTTAAAAAGTATTCAAAATGAAAATTACACACAAAATTCATTATAAGAGAATGAGATTTATTCATTTGAATTTATAAACAATAATAGGCAAAATGAAAAAAATCGATCCTATACTTTTATCAAATAAATCGCATAACATAATTTATTAAATATATTTAACATTAATGTTTAAAGTTTATAGGAAAATTTCCAGTAGAACAAGAAAAGTTGAACTTAAAGTTTAAAAAGAAAAATCACAATAGAAAGTTATTATTTTTTCTTGCAATTATTTGAATCTCACAATTTACTTTTTATAAAAGTCAAGTTTTAAAATATTTGAAATTTTATGTTTTCAATTTGAAGTCATATAAATAGTTGGAACATTTATCAGGATTGGACGTGCATAAAGGTGAATATGTCGCATACTAGATGAAGGTGGAAACTATTGTTCATTTATAAGAAAATTTAACAAAGAACTTCTTGTGGCTTCCAGAGTTACATTTATTTTCCCTTTGATTATATAAACAATTTTCTTACTTTTTATTTTAAACCAGAAAAACTTTTTCATTTCATAATGTATGTTTATATTGTGATAAAAAAAATCATTGTAAAACTTTTGTAACTATTTTGCAGTACAAATACTATGTATGGAAATAAATTTCAATCGAAAATTTATTTATCAGTACATTATTTTCTTCAAAATTTTGATATTAATAGAAAAATATTATATTAATTTTGGTTTAATACGATCAAAAATATTATATTTATCATCAAAATTAAAACTTATAGGGTTAAAAAAAAGATTGAGAATTTTCTTTTGCCAAGCAGATATGACACCATTATTTATTATTCGCACAGTAGAACTCCTCAGAGGCGGTCGTCGCGTATTGGCGTCGTTCCTTATCAGTTTTGTTCAAAAGCACATGTGATTTCTTCGTGTCGAATGTAAGAGTGGAACCGGGAAGAGTGTCTTCCAACAAGGAGACGACAGTCTTCTATCGAGGAAACGAAGAACTAAACACTTCTGCGTCTTCGGCATGGAATCAACTTGATAAAAATCAGCACATCCAGAAAACCGGCATGATGGATCTGAAGGAACAAGCCCGTTTCGATGTGTTAGACTATTGTGTATTCGGTTTAATGTTGTGTCTGTCCGCATTCATCGGTGTCTATTTTGCATGGTTTGCAAAACAGAAACAGAATACCACCGCCGAATATCTGATGGGGGGCAAAACTATGGGCATCTTTCCGATATCCATGTCTTTGATTGCGAGGTAAAGCAGCATTCTTCTATTGAAGAATGACTTAACATCAATAAATTATATTTATATGATAGATATTTTTGATTTAAAGCGATTTTAATTTTTTTTTCTTTCAAAATAATAGACTGGATTTCTTCTTTTTTTCTTTAATAATGTGATTGCTAAGGCGAAATTTTATTTTGCTATTATTTTGCGATTCTCAAAAATCTTTCTTATTACATACAAAAATAAATCTTTAATTATATATATATATATATATATATATATATATATATTAATATATAGAAAAAAGAAAGATATTTTATTTAAAAATGTATGGAAAATAATATCTAATAATTCATACATTTCTTTCTTTTTGACTTGTAAATGTTAACTATTTTACATCTTTTAATTCTATTTTATTACTGGTTTTTAATTCTATCGATTCATGGTTTGCTTGTAGTTTTTCTAGTGATCTACAATATATAATTTCATTTTACTGATGAAAGAGAGACAATCATATATCTATTATTGCTTATATTTCATTTCTTTAAAATCTTTTAAGAAAAATACATGTTTTCTTAAAAGATTTGAATATTTCAAACTATCTTTATAAAAGTCATAACTACATTTACAGTCACAAATCACATTTTTCTTTTTGTTTATATATATATATATATATATATATATATATATATATATATGATACCTTGAAATGATCGTATAACTTTATCTATACACATTTCATAAAATGAATTCCTCAAGAATTGGAAAGATTATTGAAAGCTTCAATATAACTAACGCAATATAAATTAATTAATAAATATTTCATATAATGACATATTATGGAAGGTATTCTAGTATGTTTATCATTCATGCAATCGTATATAGACAACCTTGATAATTGTAGTTACTGCGTTCTCATTTATCACATCTTGGGCAAGCCGGCTGTAATCGTCTGCTTCCTGCTCATTATTGGATAATCTGGAGTCTCTTGCTTTGTAATCGGTACTCGAGAGTAGATGAATACCTATTTTGTCGGCTGTAAAGTCGTCTAGTTATCCACCGTGTGCTCCGATCTCCATCAATGGAGTCCATTAATAGTTGCCCATGGCGTGCGAACCTAAATTGTGCATTGAGCTACTTCGAAAATGACCTCCGGCACAGATTTAGATTTATATCCATGCCGAATTTCATTAATCAGACGAAATGTACAGTGTGTGTGAAAAGAATTTTATCATCCCCAACTATCCAAAGGGTTGCTTTTTCTCATATCTTAGTTTTTATACATTGGACATTGTGCTAGGTTCTATTTCTTTTATTATTTATAATATTTTTATTTACTAGTTATATATGATACATATAATATTCTATATTTAAGCATTTGCTTTCTATTTAATATGTAGTATTGTGACAAAAGTATTTTTTCTCTTTATCAGACATCTTCATATTGGAGAAATTTAGAAGTTTATATACCTAAAAATAATTTATGAAATTCATCAATCATCATTGTAAACATAAAATGCGTTAATTTTTTAATAATTCATTTTAAATCATATCATAAAATTTAAGAAAATTCATCATGGAAATTAGTATATCTTCACATCTTATATATTTTTAAATAAAAGAGTTTATTACTTTTAATTTATTAATAATATGTGAAAGATTTATAAATATGTAATAATATGCTCAACTAGCGATACTTTCTTAAGAATAATGCGAATATTTAATTGTAAAATGCGCTTTTAAACAATTCAGATAGCTTTCAAATTGTTTGCATTTATATATACAGCCGGTCCATCTTTTTTTTTTCGTCCTTTTCAGCTACATTTCAGGTATATCCCTGTTGGGACTTCCCGCTGAAATGTACACTTATGGTACACAGTATTGGATGTGCATTTTCCCCGAATGTTTCCTATCTGTGACAATGGCCATCGTCTATCTACCGGTTTTCTACAAACTGCAAATAACCTCCAGCTACGAGGTATTTTAACTATATAGTTCGAATTTTTTTAAATCGCGTTTTATCTATTCTAAATTAATCTGAAATCGTATTATTAATATTTTTTTACAAGTATTTGAAGTTAAGGTTCAATCATTCGGTTCGTATACTTGGTTCAATAATATTCGTCATCAAAATGATACTCTATATACCGATGGTGATTTATGTACCTGCTTTGGCGTTCAGTCAAGGTATTCGAAATTCATTTTTATTTAATACATAAATAAACTGTTTTTATGAAGTATATACTACATCTGTTTTTTTTTTAGTTACGGGTATAAATCTTCATCACGTGTCTCCCATTGTTTGTGGTGTTTGTATTTTCTATACTACTTTGGTAAGATATTATATATTTATATATATATATACACATGTATGTTCTATATAATTATATAATTATAATAAATTTTAATCATTTTAAGGGTGGTTTAAAAGCTGTAGTATGGACTGATACATTACAGACAATTTTGATGTTTGGTGGTGTAATATTCGTTATGATATACGGCACAATAAAAATCGGAGGACCTGATGTTGTGATGCAGCGCACAATAAGAGGCGATCGTCTTGAATTCTTTAAGTACATATATACATTTTAATTTAAAAAGTTATATATATAAAAAATTATATATATATTTATGTTTCAAGCTTTGACTTCAATCCACTTGTAAGGCATACGTTTTGGACCACAACTATTGGTAATTATTTCAGCACGTTGGCTTCTTTTTCAGTAAATCAAGCGATGGTACAAAGATGCCTCTCGATGCCTTCATTAAGAAAAGCTAATATGTAATAATATATATATATATATATATATATATATATATATATATATATATATATATATATATATATATATTTATATATATATTATATTTTAAGTATTCTGATAAAAAAATATTTATCGTCAGATTTCATATTTTAGAACAATTGGAATACTGGCTGTTGGTATAACTTCAATAGTTTCCATGTGTTGTTATACTGGATTAGTAATATATTCCACGTATTACAAGTGCGATCCTTTAACGACAAAAGCGATCAGTAAAAGTGATCAACTTTTGCCATACTTCGTGATGGATATAGCGGGCAATATTCCAGGATTACCAGGTATATTTCTCAGCGGAGTGTTCAGCGCGGCTCTCAGGTAATTTTTTTTCTAGCATACTTTTGGAATTTAAAAGAAAAAGTAATAATTATATTTAATATTTGTTTCAGTTCCATGTCTACTGGACTCAATTCAATGACTGGTGTTATATTTGAAGATTTGATAAGACCAATGTATAACAAGCCTATTTCTGAAAGAAAAGCGTCATTTATCATGAAGATAATCGTCATAATAATTGGTAATTATTAGTCGAAGTATCATTTATACTTCCCTATTACATTTCAACAATTATTTTCAAGGTAAAAATAGAACTTAAACGTATTTTCTAAGATTGGAATAAATAATATACAGATTTTTACTTGTTAGATTGATTTAATTACAGATTGTCATGATGACCATTTTTAATTTTAAAAATGACATTTGTTTTTTACTATTACATTAGCTATCATTGTTGATTTATATAATTCATTCAGAAAAAATATGAGCACTACTCCATTAGCACTATTATTAATATAACTGGAGAAATAAATCTGGAAAAATGTCTAATTTTATAATAAATAAATAAATATATATATATATATATATATATATATATATATGATAACAATCAACGATATATAAAAATAATATACAAATGATTCCTGAATTTCATATTCTGTAGTCTTGTTTGATATGCTAGTTATATTCCACAAGGAAAAACTGATTTTAATGAAATTTTATTACATGAATAATATTTTCTTTTAAAGAAACCTTTTATATGTTTAGAAACTGTTTAAAATGAACAATATTTCCAGAACACAATGTATTCAATCTTGCAAGTTTCACTATACATTAGATAATTTAATAGAATTGTTCATGTTTTATATGTAGACTTGTGTGAAAATATTGTATGAATTTTTATTATTGTGTAATATTTAAATATATTTATATACATATATATATATATATATATATATATATATATATATATATATATATATATTTAAGTTTATACATATATTGAGTTTTTCTTTATATATTATAATATGTAAATTTTATTGTACAATTTATTTCATTTCATTTTTAAGGAGTTATTTGTGTTGCGATGGTTTTCTTAGTCGAAAAGATGGGTGCATTGATTCAAGCTGGAAAAAGTTTAGCTGGCATAACGGCCGGTACTCTTTTAGGTCTATTCACGATGGGCATGTTTCTTCCATGGGCGAACGCTACTGTAAATTAATAATATATTTAATAAAATACATTAAATAATAATTCTAGTATATTTAAAAATAAATTTAAACCAATCAGGGAGCTTTGGTAGGTGGTGTAGTATCGACTTCTTTAGTAGCTTGGATATCAATCGGAACACAAATGGCTATGGCTCAAGGTATTATAGTTAATCCAACTAAACCAGTTAGTGTGGAAGAATGCGTAGATTTTGATATTGATCAATTCAACAACTCCAGCATCACCATTTCGCACACTGATGATAGGTAAATTTATATATATATATATATATATATATATATATATATATATATATATATATATATCAATTGAAAAACTCGAATAATTAATATGTAGTAATATTTATTTATTTAAGGGAACCTTTTCCTCTATATAAATTATCATATTTATATTATACAATGGTTGGTACAATAACATCAGTGGTCGTCGGAATGATAGTCTCCTTTCTCACCGGACCAAATGATCCGGCTATGGTTAGTTCGACATTTACATCATCCTTTTTACAAAATAGTTTAAAAAATAATATTTATTCAATGAAATAGGTTCATAGAGATTTAATTACTCCGATATTGCATCGATTTTTACCAGATCAAAACGAACATTGTCAAAAACCTCGATTAACTAGAGATAATATATTACAAATTTACGAACAAAATTTATATAGACAAAAAGGAAACAATCAAGATACCGATGTAAGTTCATATTCTTGAAAACATATTTAATACGATAAAATATTATATATATTTCATATACTTGTCATATTCGATCTCACCATTATCATAAAAGTGAATAAAGATTTGAGTTTGTTCTCATATCAATATTGCAGATCGTCGAATCGATAGAGATGAAGTCAATCAATGCATCATTACCATCGTTAAAAAGCAATGCTAATTTAGACAATGCCATAATTCATAATAACAAACCGAATAACGCTGCATGTTAAGGATCAGAAGACTGACTTAAGAAAATGAAACAAGGTACATTGTTCTTATTTGAAAATTCATTTTTTTAATATGCCTTATTACAATATTTCATATATATTCAGTTTTCAAAATTTACATCAAAATGAAAAATTATATCTAGAATATTCATAGCTACTGAAATACTTATCAAAATTATATATATATATATATATATATATATATATATATATATATATATATATATATATATATATATAAATGCAAAATAATGGAATTATAAATTAAAATAAAATCTGTTCTACGAAGATCTTTATATAATCTATAAAATTATTGACATAATATTAACTCGTTAGCTTTTATTGTAATATCTAATTTTTATTAAATACATTATATTTTCGGAATTTCATTTTAATATTATTTTATGGTATTTGAAACGTATTATGAACGCTTTAAATTATATATGAAATATTATTGATCACACAAAATCAATGTAGAACATGATTCAATATGTTAAAAATCGACATATTTGTTTAAAAATAATAAAAAAAGATTGCAACACAATATATCTTTATATATATATATATATATATATATATATATATATATATATATATATATATATATATATATATATATATATATATATATATACGTATTAGTTATTCTTAACAAATAAGGCATGTTTTAAAATAATAATTTTCATACATGTTTTTCGTATGAATATCTATTATTATTATGTTATATGTATTGTTTATTTTATTTGGAAATTTCAACATTTATTTACTAATATTTTTTTTTATAAATGCGACAAATCGCACATACAAAATTAGCATAATACGTATGAAATTATATGCAACCTTTTTTTTCAATACAATAAATAACATGTGTGAACAATTGCAAGCAATAAATATTATTTTCTTTATATATATATATATATATATATATATATATATATATATATATATATATATATATATTGTATATAATTAAAGCGTATTTTGATACATTTAATTGATATCGGCAAAATATTCTAAGCACACAATTTGAGAGAAAAAAATATATATATATATAAATCTATTAATTCTTGTACAAATGTATATTGCGTATTTGTTTTTAATCGTTATTTTTATTTTATTTTTAAGGTGGATCTATCATAACAAAGTTACGACGTTAAAAAGATGTCCCCTCCATTTTGCCATATTTCAAATAATATAAATATAAGATTGATCATTAAAATATATATTAAATCTGATTAAACTGTATTTGATGTTTTTTTTCGTATATAAACCTGAAAAACGAAAGCATAACAATTATATATAAATAATGAGTATTTTATAACGTTTCCTTTTCGTCCTTTACATTATAACATCATTACACTGTTATATTATAAAATATATTAGACATAATAAATAAGTGATAAATGTGCAATTTATTAATTTTAGGCAACAGAGGGAACATATTCAATTATTATTATTACACTAATTACTTTTTATGTTTTTCACCAACAAAATCATTCTTACATAATCAACTAAACCGTCAAATGACGAAGCATTTCAGGCACTCGAGAATCGCATATATATATTTAATGCGATAATGGATAGTTAAAATCATACATATAATAATTTAAAAAAATGATCAATTCATTTTGAATATCTAAATTATATTTTAATATTATAATACTGAATTTGCGCGAATAATTTTAACGCTATATATATATATATATATATATATATATATATATATATATATATATATATATATATATATGGTATATATATATATATATACATATATATATATATATATATATATATATATGGTATATATATATATATATACATATATATATATATATATATATATATATATATATATATATATATATATGAGGATTAATTGCATGATATAATATAATTTAAATATGATTTTAAAACATAATAACTGTCTTCTATAATGAACAGTATTGTTATTTTTAATTTTTATTTTACTATTTTAAATACTAAGAGTAATGAAAGAAACATAATAAATTTAATATATATATATATATATATATATATATATATATATATATATATATATATATATAATGAATGTAAATTAATTTTCTTATTATAAAATTTAACACTGTCGCCGCTGACTTTTTTTGTGATCTTTTAAATATATCGAATATGTATGTGAAATCAATAAATGTATTTCATTGTGATCATTAAAAAAATTACAATGTATAAAAGGTTTGACCAACGGTGAAGAAATAAATGAAAAATTATAAATTTATAATTTTTGGAAAATTAAAAATATTAATTTATAGATTTCAATATTTTACTTAGATTGATTGAAATATGAAGGGAAAATCTGAGAATATTATATGAAAAAAAAGAGTAATAAAGTTGCCAATTTTTTTCCTTATTTAACGCTATAAAAAAATATAAAATAATATAAAAACAAAAAAATGTCATTTCTGTTCTATAAATAAAATTTATATCATATTATATTTGAAAAAAAAATTACATTCCTCTTTAATTAAATGATGTAAAATCAAAATTTTCAAGTGCAGAATAAAATAAATTAATACACAAAATGCAATCCAATAATGTAATAGTTGCATATTTTTATATATGATACGCTTATTAAAAAAATAATAAAAGAAAGTAAAGTGAAAGGAAAGAATTATTATTAATATTGTATAAAAATATTCAATTTACATTATGATTACATACATCACACACGACAAAAACAAGTATTGTCCCACAATGGCGTAGCTACATATTTTTTTTTTACAATTATCTCAAGACGAAATTGCTATAGAATTTTATAATAATACACCATATAATGATATATGAAATAAACCTTTACAATACAATAATTATACTACATCATTTTGAATACAATTAATTTAAGCGTTTACACCATTCAACAATAAATAAAAAAAAAATGCAAAAATTTACATTACGAACTTTCAAAAAGCTTACAACAATTTGTGCAACATATAAAATTTCAAATATGACCAATTGCACATATTTTTAATATCATGTGAAATGTCTATTTAAATTCATGTGCAAAAAAAAATAATTAATTAACGCAACGTTTATATTTATATAAAGAATAATCATATTATTATAGATAACACGAAACCGGTTCCACATAACACATATTTAGCTATTAATGCGCAAATAGTCATATTATGTACATTAATAATTATTTTAAATTGTTACTACAAGCATATCAAATAACACCTTTGAAAATTAAACAGTATAAAAATATCTGAACATCAATAATATAAATGAAACACATGTAAGCCAGTGAACAAATTACAACATATAAACGTAGTTAGTTTACAAATGAAAAAAATAATTTATATTTATAATCAAAGCCATATATAATACAATGTAACACTAATATTTCACTGTAATAATTCATAAAATACTTGTACATTTTCTATATAATTATACGTATATGCTAGTTATTTAATTATGCTCATCATTGTCATGAATGAGAAGTTTATTGATTTTCATATTTCATATGTGCATTTTAATATTATGTTGCATCCGTGTTTCTGCAGACTATCATTATTACTATTATTTGGTATAAATTTCACAGACACTTTAACTCTTTATAGTCGTATTTATGACCATATTTTTCATATTAACAAATCTAAATAGATTTAGATCTATAATACTCCACCCTCGGGGACGTAACATTACAAATCAACGACCATATAGAGTTAATACAATATACATAGTATGATATTTTTCTTTTTGGAATGCATGGATGTAAGTTTCATATGATAAAAAAAAATATTTAGAGATCAGTATTGGTAAAAGTTTTATGATATATATATATATATATATATATATATATATATATATATATATATATATATATATATATATATAGTTATCAAAGAGATGTATTCCTAATGGTATATGTAATATTAATGGAAGATGAAGAGTTAACAATTTCTATAGTTTGTTACAAATGAATGTATTTGGAAATTATAATATTTAGTATACAGAGGAAATTTTTAATCCTAAAAGCTTAATATATATGCATATTGCTTAATATTTTTTTTTTGAAAAAAAAAGGAATAAAATAAATATCAATATTAAAAATTAACAGAATATTAGATATTTTGATAAAAATCGCCATTTTATGTTTGATTTGTATTTGTCTCTTGACTAGAAATCATATATAAGTAGATAGTCTAAAATTCAAACATACTGATGACATTATATGATGAAATAAAATAATATCTAAATCTTAATAATATAAAAGAAAAATTGTACTAATGAATATTTGCAAAAAGTATCACAATCATTTATAAATGATGAAAATGATTAGTTCTCTAAGTAAACAATTTAATATTTATTGTAAATTAAATAAATATTTTCAAATAATTTCGTTTTAAAACATAATATTTCGCGTATAAAAATATCAAATAATTAATATCACAATAAAAAAGCGAATCTATCACAATATGCGAGAAAAAAATATTTGATTGACGACTTTGACTATGTGCGAAACATCGGTCAAAATTGAGATCTCATCTCGATGGGATGACTAGACTTGGCAAATTTAATATATAAAATCTGATAATGAAATGCAATAACAGAAAACAGACGAGACAAGAAACATTTTCTAAAATATACTATTATGTCGATCAAAAAATAAAAAAATATATATTCAACGTTGAGCAGCCGGAAGCAATTTATCCCAAGCTTTGACGAGCCTGTTGTGCCATTCGCTGCATTTTCCACTCGTTGAATCACTACTGGACAAGATACTGATAGGAAAGACACCTTCCTGAAAATGCAATATTGAAAATATCATCTATTATTTTGTTAAACATAATTTCTTGTGTTACACTTATGAATATAATAACCATATTATTACATCGCAGCTGCAAATACAATGAAATCTTAAATATTATTATTTATATGAAAAAAAAAACTAATCGATTTACACAGTTGAAAATTATTATATAGCGTAAAAATGTTGCAATTCGCAAGTTAACGCGCTCAAAACAATATAAAATATAAACATATATACTACATAAAATATACGCTTTCGCTATATAAACATAAATAAATAATATAAATTTATACAGATATTAATTACATTATTATAATGCGCAAATATGATATAAAATACTATATATGGTTATACAAACCGTTTTATAAACGTTTTTACTTACATTTGTTGTATGCCAAAGGGATTCAACGGTAGCGATAAATCTTTCCAATTCGGCACTACTTCCAAATAAAAATCCCATTTCGGTACCTTCGTGCACTTCGCAAAATACAAATTCCTGCAAATTACCCATTATAAATAGAAAATATATATACACCATAAAATTTTTTTAAATATAATAAGTGTTATACTATACCAAAATGCACCAATTATCATCATTATCCGGTATTTTCAATGCTGTCAAATCTTTTATGGATGCGAACGATAAAATTTCTACGTCATTTTTTATTATTTGATCAAGACTATTATCTTAAAGAATATATTAATAATTAAAACGTATAAAAAATAATTTAATACTTTCATTTTATATCGAAACATACTTTTATTGTCATTATCATAGGATCTGCATTTATTCGGTAAATTTTTAGGTATATCCAGATCCTCTCTCAATGTAATAATGTGTTTCGAGGTCGCTAATAATGTGCAGCATGGTGGCAAGATCTCTTTGTTGGTGTCCGTTTTAAGATTTTCCAATGCCTAAAAAGTATATAAAATAAAAAAAATAAGATGGCGCCATTATACTTTTTATTAAATGTAAAATAAAACTTACTTGCGCAGCATGCATTAAAAGTCCTTGAAGCCATTGTGATGCGACATCATCGTCAGGAGCAGCCATCTGTAAAACACCGTTTCCATGTCCCAAAGCAATTTCAAAGCAATATGGTCTACCATGAATATCAGTACATCTTAAAATTAAAAGAAAATACAATTTTTATTATGGATTAATTATTATTATATAATTTTTAATGTGGTAAAATATTTTTTTTTTACCTTCTAACACCGAGAACCGTTTTTAAATCAATGGAATGTGTTAAATTTTCTTTAGGCATACTAGAACCGTAAGACAAAACACCAGATCTAAAAAACAAATATTTTAATATAAAAACGTTCTAAAAACATTTGAACTTATATACATGTATATATATATATATATAAACTAACTTTAGTAAAAAGAAACTAGGTCTCCAATTGCGTTGCTTTTCTTTTTTATACATCAGGAAACCTTCCATTGTAAGACCAAAAGGACTTGCTGGTCTTCCAAGGTTAAAAGCTGGAGCACTACTGCCAACCATTCCATAAAATACACATCTCTCATACTAAAAAGAGTATTTATATATAAAATAATAAAAAAAATGAGTTAATAAATATAGTTAAAAACACTGTTATTGTTACTTTATCAAACGATGTCGATTTAAGTAATGATTTCCTCAAACATTCACGATCTTTCCATATGACAGATGGAATATTTCCGAGTATAACATTTGATTCAATATTTAATCTACAATTGCGAGAACTCCATTCTAAAGATGAAACTAATCGATGACACAAATATCGATCCCCGGTGATTAGAATACATCGACATTCTCCAAATTTATCAAATATTTGAACATATTGACTATCTGGTCCAATAACGATTAAATTTAACTTATCATGAGTTAAATAACATAATAAGTTGTAAGACGATTTTCCACTTTGTACATCAGCCACATAAAGTGCTCTATCAGTTATAAAAACGAGTTGTGGACTCCATTGACCATTTTCTTGAATATATATTGAACGTACTTTCAACATCTACATTCAATTAAATAAAAATGATATTGTGAATAATAAGAAACAGTATATAATATATACATATTTATGTATTAAAATCTAACTTACTCTGTGTAAAACTTCAGTCGAATCTTTGAAGAGTTCTAGTTTCAATTTTTCACAACATTCAATAGCTACATTCTCCTCAAAGCTATCAAAATAAGAAGGTTCATCAGCAGTCATCAGCTTGACTGATATTCGTTTATTCTCCATAACTTCTTTATGGATAAGAGCATCTAAATATTTTGCAGATTGTTTATAGGTTGATGATATTTTTTCAGTATTTGGAAAACAAATATTAGGAAATCTCAATGATTCTTCTTTTAATTTTCTCTGGAAGAATTCGTTGTCTTTTAATTTAGAGTAAAACATCTTCTTTTGTGATACATTCTTGAGAAAACGATTAATTAATGAAGTTTTACGATTTATAGTTTTTGTTGTAATATCAAATCCATCATTGATTTCTAAAACTTCATCCAAATCACCAGAGTCATTTAGTGTATCTTGAGTGCTGTTATTATCGCAATATTGCTCATTATCTTTAATATCTACAGAAATACCAGATCTCGCTTTTTCATATCTCATAATGTTTCGCTGTTTTAATGGCGAAGAAAGATGTCTCGATACTCCTACTTTGTTATTTTCCACTGGATCGGCGAAATAACGAGAAAATCTAAATTTAGATTTGTCACTGCTATCAATAGACATATCGTTTTCAGCAATTATATCTGCCACAATATTTTTAATATCTTCATTATCTTTAGAAGATGGTTTACTTTCAATGGGTTTCGACTGTTCCACCATTTCTATTTCATTTTTGTTTTTGTTCTGAGCAGTTGTGCTATTATCAGTTTTCATGACATCAGCAATTGGAGTGAATGTATCTTTTGAAGTATCGAATGTAGTTTGAAATGTATCATATTCATAACAATACGAAACTCCTTTGTGCTCGTAGACAGTGCTTTCACAGTTAACAATATATTTATTACGAAGATATTTTGAATTTGAGTACATTTCTTTGGTATTAGAGTTACTTTGAGATTTCCAATCTAAAAATGGTTTACCAGAGCCAGAATTCATATCTAAACTCAAATTTTGTTTCGATACATCATTAAATCGTTCCTGCGAATTATTATTTTTTGTAGAATTAATCTCATTTGAATGTATTTTTCGTCGCAAATTTACATTTGAATCATTTCCATTTGTGCTAGATCCATCACCCATTCTGATATCATTAGAATTGCAACCGGGTTTATAATTGTTAATACTTTCAGTTTCAAAACTTCTGGATAAAAATAATCCTTCATAGTCGTTAGAATCGGATGGTAATACTTCAGATACACTTTGACAATCTTCAGAACCTTCTGGAACACCTCGTTCGGCGATAGATAAGCCAAAATTTATATTTTTATAAATATTTTTAAGGGAACCAAAGAGATTCTTAGAATCCAATAAGCTTTTAACAATCTTATCACTATCTCCTTTGTTTTTAGAATATTCATGTTCTTCTATTACATCAGTTGTTATATATCTTTTCTTTTTCAGTGCAGATTTTTTTAAACAGCTGGGTCTTGGTAAAATCTCACTCATCTGTAACGGTTCTCCTTTATCCGAAGGATTATTTATATTTGCTTCTGAAAAATACATTGTTTTTACAAGAGGTTTCATCATATTATTTTCAATACAATCGCAAGAATATGATTTTTGAGTATTATCACATTTTTTGGATGCTCCAGTACTATATTTAACACGAGTATCAGATCCAAGGGATAATGTTTGACTAGAAGAAGTTTCAGATTCTGAACTTAAATTTGAATCAGAACTACTACAACTACACATGTACAATTGCCTATTGACAGGAGAATCTCCTTCAATTTTCTGAAAATCATCTTTGGAACATTTACATGGTTGAATTTTATTGATGCATGTTTCAGAATCGCATGGCTTACTTCTACTTGAATTAAAATACCTTCCATCGCTTTCATATTCGTAAATGCCACTTTTGTCTGGATAACCTGTAACATCTGTTCTACCATATGTAAGCACATCAGATTTTGTATTGCGATCAGAGGTATAATGAGCATCAGAAAATGGGCTATCTCCAACTGTGCACCAAGAGTATCGAGCTATGGATCCATTTAGTTTCTTAAAATAATTATTTGGCAAATATCCCAAAGAAATTTCTGGCCTATAAGAAATAAAACCATGTTCTATATGAATGTTATCAGTTTTTGTATTGTTAAGAATATCTTCATGAAAAGACACTCTTTTCTTTGGTTGTGATTGATTGCTCGTTTTCTTTTTACATTTACGACGAAAAACAATATCATCTGAAGCAGATTTAATAGCTTCAGAATTTTTTGACGTATTTCCTGATTTATTTTCAGATAATTCTACGCTTTCGTATTCATCATGACATGAAGACATATTAGTGATATTTTGATTCTCAATATCACTTTGTGTCATGACATCAGTATCTATATAATTTTTACAATTTTGAGAATTAAAAAGAGAAAATTCTGCTTCAACATCACATTTTGCTTTGGCTTGGTTCTCATGAGTAATTGTAGAATCACATACAAGTTCTTCTGCTTCAACTAAACTAAGTGTCATACCTGGAGGGCAATCGCTTGTTAAATCAGAAGTTTCACTGTCTAAACACTGAACTCCAGAGTCGCCAGGTGTTTCAACAACTGAACTACAATTACTCCAAATCATAGGTCCTGATATAAGTGAGAGATCAGAGGGTTGATCTATTTTAGACTTTGATTGGGTGAACAAATCTGGACTGGAAATTTTAGTACAAGCATCTCCAAATTCATTACATTCACGAGAGATGCCTATATCCGTTTTATTACAAAAACTTTCACTGTAATCTTTCCAATTTTCTGACTTTTTACAATCTGTGTATTCTGAATGAAATGTATTTTCATGAGAATTTTCAGGTGAACTTCCACTATTATTAGATTTAGCAACAAATATATCTGATTGTGTGGTTGCCAAATCTAAAATTCCACCCATTTGTACAGTATGTGAATCCATTTTTGATTTACTGTAACAAACATAATATTATCAAACTTGACAATTACATTACAAAAAAATATAGTTGTAAAAACAGACATCACAACAAAAAATCTTTCATTTCATTATTTTTAGTTAGATAAACTTGGATAAGTTTTAAAAATTATAATTATAACGATATATTAAAAATATATGCATTATATATAATTTTTAGAATATACATATTTTAATAAAAATTAATAAAATATAACGTAAAAAATAGTTTTATTAAAATTGGTATTTAAATATGGAACATATAATCCAATACAAGAAAAATTTAAAGGAAATCTAAAACATAACACGCATAAACACAGCACTGACAATAGTCTAAAATTATCTAAAAAAGCTTTCAAAAGGAAAATTAATATATATCGACGTATGATTTGTATAGAATTTGTGTAAAATATATTTTTTCAGTAATGCTGAAAACGCCGACAACGGGAAATTTCCAACAATGTAACTAAAAACAAATAATTATAAAATTAAAATAAAACCATTCACTAGTAGAATTATTTTATTATTTTCGAAATGCTTTTTAATAATGTCGTTATCCCATATTATAAAAAAATACGACGTAATTCTTTATGAACACAAAGAACGAAAGATATCGAGTGAAAGTTGTGATTTACAAAATATCGACTGGAAAAAAGCACACCGGTCCGCATCCTTTCGTTTACTATTGTCGTAATTCTATATTTTAAATGATATGCGACGAGTAAATAGGTAAATTGCAATAAACTTACGACGCAGCTAACGGCCATAGCTTACGCAGTTGTCACCGGTCGATGAGCCACCATCGATCGCCATACCAACATTACAACGTTAATCTAATGAATACAAATAACGACCATATTCAATATTCATCAAAATGAAATAAAATAAAACATTAAAAAAAAATATATATATTTAATTGTGTTTTACTTTTTCTAATATTATTTTTAAAATTATAATCAATATTTATTATGATATCAATCGTGAAATTAATATTTTAAAATATTGAATTAAAATTATTAATAAAATTGAGAAATATTATATAACAATATACCACGCACAATCGATATTTTGTACTTGTTGCGTCATTGCATTATTGCGTCATCATGATCATTATTTTTGTTATTTATTATTTGTTAATAATATATCATCATAATTGTTTTCAACTGAACAATAATTATTAATTTACTAGTATTTATATATATATATATATATATATATATATATATATATATATATATATATATTTGTGCAATTTAAAAATCAATCGACCTAATGGATTTTGCGATGCGCAGCAAATTGGTTACATGAGCTGAAACCTTCAACTGGACACGTGTAATCTTTTTAAAGATAGCTTTTTCACAATTCAATGTAATAATTTCATTTTTTTTATTTTTTAACACCAGTTTTAATAATCCGTTGTTTTTTGTTAATAAAATTTAATTTGTTAAATGTTTAATAAAATCATTCATTTTTATTGAAGATAATATAGAAACCGATTTAAAAAAAAAAATTTTTAATATATTTCGTTATTGAAACAGATTATATATATATATATATATATATATATATATATATATATATATATATATATATATATATATATATATACTGGTTACAAAACGAAGCTTTGTGAAATACTAGAAGTATTTTAATTGAGATATAAGCTTTTACCAAATTTTAAAAGTTAGTAAAAAAAACGCATGTGTATACATAATATAGAAATATATCTACTATTTCGTTTTGAAAATGTGTTTCGTAAAACTCTTAATAAATATATTTGAGATTGTAGAATCATGTAAAAATATAATATAATATTTACTTTTTATATAAAATTGTATGAATCAAAATATTAATTGAATATCATTTTATTGATGACGCTTAAATTTATTTATTTTATTCGTGACGCGCTTTGCGTGTTTTTTCTTTTTCTTTCTGCGGAACACTAAAAATTTAAAAATCAAATTGTAAAATTTAAATAGACGAAAATATCATCATTTTTATCTATTACCTTTGTACAGCCATCCTTTGACCCGGTCAGCTTTACCAAATGTGTTGATTTATATTAAAATTCGGTTTAATTCAATATATTGATTTTTTGTATTATTACGTGGATTTATTTCAATACTTAAGCTTTTTTAATATTAATATGTTATTCATGAAAAAGATCGTTGATTATGGAATTATTTCAAGATCTAATAATTTTATGATTTCAATTTCCTTTGTCCATCGAAACAATTTTATTACTTTACGTAATATGTAAAATTGTCATTTATGTTCTATATTAGTTACATCAAGTTCATCTTCATTACCATATTATTAGTAATACTGCAACTAATCGAGATGACGTCAATATTAGAAATAGAATTTATACAAACATAAGCTTTACTTCCGAACGTTGCTTTATTATAAACGATGCGTTTTTCATCATTTGATATTATTTCATTTTAATATAAAATATATAAAGTACTAATTCATTCAATATGCTTTATAATAAATACAAAATTTGATAAATATTTACTCAATTTCATACATATTCATTGTAAAAATAAATTTTCATATATGGTTGATTGATGTCTCATGTAATGTTCGTAATAGGCGTAATTAATACATTTCTAATTATTTTTCATATATTACATTTGTATAATAACAATAATAATAATATAATTCTACCAATATAATTTTATGTTTTCAGTCATAACATTCTATAAAATTATGTATACAAAGCTAATATTTCATTCATATTAATAAATGCCTTTATTTATTTCACATAATATTTTGCTTTTTTATTCCGGACGATGAAAATATAATGATTTAATTCCTTCATTTAGTTAAGTTCGATACTTATATAATCAATATTATGAAACATACATGTCACAGAATTAATATTAAAATTCGTATTCTATTTTATTTGATAAATAAAATATATAGTATAATGTTAAAATATAATATAGTATAAAATATATAGTATAATGTTAATCACATGAATGACATATTATGCATATTTTTTTTAGTAAAAATATTGTTAATTAATTGAATTATTATAAAAAAAAATATATATTATTAGTCTTTTGTAAATATTTATGATGGTATAATGTAAATATAAATCGTGCAATTTTAATGAAAATTTTGAAATAATGAGTCGCCGAAAAAATATTGTAGATTAAAATGTAGAATAAATATTATAGAAATAATTTATTACTGATGTAACTGTTATTATTTATTTTTCATTACACACACACACACACACACACACGTGTGTGTGTGTGTGTGTGTATTTTCGCGTACTCGCGTGTGCATAGTAAATTCATTTTAGAATTATACGGTTTTTAAAAATAGATTTTAGATAATACGATTTTTGGGCATATACGTTGACGTACGTTGTAATGAGAATTTTCGAAAAATTTCATTTCGTAATAAATTATTTATAATTATAAATTATAGAAACTAAAAACAATATTAAAGAAAATTTCAATTGACAGATGGCTTATAAGAATGAAACGTCGCAATTTCAGTGTCAATCTTAAAACATAAAAAGAAATGAAAGCTAAAAAAGAGCAGTGAATATGATATTATCAACTTCAAATATTATTGGAAATTTATTTTTCAAAAAAAAAAACAGGTTAATCATTTTTACATTATAATTTTATATATTATATATAAAACTTCTGATATAAATTTATAATGAAAAAATAAATATTTTAATATAACAATTTATTTTATTTATAAAAAATCAAGTATTAATAGTTTTCTAGCAGTGTATTTAAAATATTTATATTTTCAAATATCACAATTTAATTATAAATAGGAAATAAATTGACAGCGTAACGATCTATTATATATATGAACCAAGGTCTTTTGTTAACGATTTAGAGCGCTGGTTTAATTTTTATGGAATTGAGTATTCATTTATATAATCCATAATCCAATTTTTGATAATATTATCAATACATATGCATTTGAAATGCATACACGTATTTCTTTCAAATAATATAGTAAATATATGTGTAAAGTATTTTTACACGTTTCCAATCAGAATTCCACAATTAATCTTGCGCGTACACGTCCCGTTAATTGGATATCGATATAATTTTCCAATAAAGCCGTGACGTCAAATCATTCCCGATCGTATGACGCGTCCCTCAAATAAACCGAACGCATATAATTATAGATAATAAATGCGTCGTCGCCGCGTTCACGAAGCTTTCGTGTTTTTTATTTTATTCGCATGGCAACACTGAATCGCGGACATTTGTTTGTGTTTGTATTGAAGCGGTGGGGCCCGTTATCGATCTCGGTTTGGCGCGTCGGCCTCGCAAAGGGGGCTCAGCTCCCGTTCGAAAAAAAAAAAAGACCGGCAAAAATCATCGATCGTTTAATTTAAATTCGACAGACGATCGAACGAGGGGCACACGGTAAATGGGGGTGCTGGATCCGAGGTCTCCTGGAGGCTGCCGGCCCGGGGCTATGCCCCTAAGCGAGCGCTTCATCAGCATCAGCGTCTGTCGAAAAGTGCGAAACAAGGTTATGCTCATTTTATTTTCATCGTTTTCATATATACGATATATATATATATATATATATATATATATATATATATATATATATATATATATATATATATATATATATATATATATATGCACTTGCGCGCGAATGTTTACATGCGTTTGCGCATGTGTACGTAATTAATGTTTTTGTTTTTCACCCCCCTATATAAATAGGTAAGGGATAGATAAGCGCGTACGCTCGCTATATTACACCCTAGATATATATATGCTTATAATATTAAAAAAAAATCGATCGTAAATTTTTATACAAATCGTTTTCATTCATACATATGGATTTAGATTTCTCTTTTGAGACGCTCATTTTGTTATTTTATTTGCCATATCGGGTCGTTGACTAGACGTCAGAAATCCAAATATTATAAATGAAAAGTAAAAACTGATGAGAGTGAGAAAACTGGATCTTGATCCTTATGATTTGGCGTTGCTACGATGAAATGCATCCTTTTCATATTTATTAAATAATCGTATAAAAAAAGGTTTCATAATTTATTACTGATTTAAGTTTGTTATTTTCTTCTAATATTTTTTTTTTATATTATTACAGGAAATAAATTTAAAGACGTTTGAAATAACTCTCAAGTTAGTCCTTGGGATCATTTTAAAAAAATCGCGGTAGTTTTTGGCTGTTTTCAAATGATTTTTGAATTATAACGGATTTGTTATTATAGATAATTTAATGTATTAATATTATTTGTTTTAATTCTATATTAAAAATAATGTTTTACTATTTAAATTTTAGAAAAATCATTGCTTTTTAATAGAGAAAATTTCGGAATTAGAAAAGCTCGTACATAATAATATATTTCATAAAATAATAATGTATATAATTTTGAAATTGACATCTTTACAATGAAATCAGGTATAGATTTAACTAATCAGAATTAAACTTTATACAATTATTAAAAACTAAAGAAAATTTGAATTCTATAATAAATAAATATGAAATGTATTAAACGAATGTGATAAGCGATTATCAAGTCGATTTATAAAATATTTATATAAATAAATATATCAAAATGAAGATTTAAATTAAAAGAAAAGCCAAAAAATTAACTATCCAATCATTAAAAAAATTAGAATAATTGAAATAATTTTGACCGTTATTTTTTACATTTAAATTTCGTATATTAATACGATTGCATAGCAATGAGGGCGGCGTTTAGTAATTAATTCTTGAAGTATAATTTTGTATTTGAAGTGAGCATTTTATATATATATATATATATATATATATATATATATATATATATATATATATATATATATATATATATATATATATATATATATATAGTATTATGTAAAATATGAACTAATAAATAGGAAAGTTAAAAAAAAAGATTAAGAATGTGTTATTTTCGAAAAAAAATAGGATGTTCGTTCACTTTCAAATTTTTATTCATAATTTAGATTATAAATCAATTATGAATTTGTTAATAAAAGAATAAACGGTAATAGATTTCATAAAATTTGTGCAAGACAAATACTGGAGTAATTTATGACAAACACATTTTTTTTTATTTCCTTTTCTTTTCTCTTCACGAAAGATCAAACCATGCGTATTTCTTAACTTGCTGTCGAGTTAATAACGTTTTAAGGAGTTCTTAAAGACTCGTCGATACGTGAACAAGCCCATAATAAAAAAATAAAAAAAATAGGAAAAATCATAGCAAGAAAATATTTCTTAAATTTGTATTTATTTTTATATAAACATAATTTTAATCTGGAATAACTTTTAGATTTTTTTATCCTCGATTAATGTAACTTATCAATTTAAAAAAAAATTTCCTAGTACTTTTCAAAATAATATAATATATTTAATCGTATTAATAAGTATACAATTATTTATAATTGCATATTTAATACGCAACAGAAAAGAAAGTTTCGCGTACACGATTTTTAATGTATGTACATTTAAATGTGTGTTTATTTATATTTATTATTGCATTCGGACATTTATTACACGACAATGTAGAGCACATATCGGCAATTTTGATGTTTTAACATAAGGAATTTTTGTAACATATTTAAATGTAAATTTAAATACATAACAAATTTCTTTGATAATATATATTCGTATGTATGAATTAGTATATATTTGATATTTGCCATCATTATATATATTTTTAATATTTAATCTTTCATAAAATTTGTGTTATATTTCCTTGTTTCCTTATTGTTTTTATTTTTACACTTATTAATAAATTTTATTTCAATTATATTTTTTTCATTAAGAAATTTATTTAATTTGTCAAAAAGATGATGTGAATGGTTAACAATTTGATCATGTGAAAATAAATTAATTCTTCGATACTTCTTAAAGAGAGATCGTGTGGCCTAAAATGGAAACATGCTTGTTCGCTGTGGAACGGACTTCGAGTTCGAGTCCTAGAATATTTCGATTTATATTTTTTATTATTTAATTTTAAATATTTATCTACATTTGAATCTATATTATTAGTAAAATTTTTGATTATATTAAAATCCATTTTTTTAGTGAATAATAATAATAAAAAATATATTATATTAAAATTATTTCTATTTTTATCATAAGGAAAGCATTTTTTTGTATTTTTTTTACGAAATTTTATTATTGTAAATAATTAGCTTTTGAAAAAGTTATAATTTATGTATATATTTATTGCGCCATTCATTAGTATATACATTTTTTTAAAGAATTTTTATATTATTCAACACTTTTTGAATATTACGAGGATCATAAGAATTCTTAATGATTTGAAATTATTACTCATGTTACATGAATGTTTGCACAGTGTTAATATTTTTATTTATAAAATAGTATGAAATCAGTTTGTACTCATATAAGATAATTTAATCCACTTTCTCTTATTCAACTAGTCGGAACAGAACACTTTTTCGATGTAGAAATTTTCAAATATATCACAATGTCGATGTAATGTTTAATTATTTTTTTAGTTTCAAATATTTTATTTTTTTATTTATTTTTAGTAAAAATATCTTTATGAATATTAATCAAATTAAATGGTTTATTAGTAGGTTAATTAAGCAGTAACAATGATGAACTGTGGAAATATATCAAATTAAAATGAATCTTAATTTTTGAATTTCTCGAATATTAAAATGTTTGAAAACTTGAAACTTGAAATTTACTTACTAGAATTATGTTGTAAATAATTTTCATTGTGAATTAAAATATTCATATTCATAGAAAAGAAATAAATTAACGTAGCTCAATGAGCATTTGACGTATTTTGCGGATTATTATGATTGAACATTTTGAAGATTTGATATACAATATATTAATTTGAAAGTATTGAAAATTTCGTAAAAATATCATAATGTTTTACAATAATCATCTTGGCCAGTTACGAGTTCAATAATGCGACACGTATCGATTTTTTATTTTCCTAAAAAAGGAAAGTTGAATCTTAACTGAACCTTCTCGGTAGATTTTCTTCGTTTACATGGAAAAAAACTAAAAAAAAAGTACACTTTCTTGTTATAAAATGCGTAATATTCCGCAATATCAAAAATATTTATCGATTTATAACTTTCATATTAGAATTATTAATCGGATTATTTTTTAGAGGAGTTTCATATTTTTAGAATCTAAAATTGAGAAAAAAAACTATTAATTTAATGTGATAACTTTAAAAGTTTCTGGAACCTAAATAATTGTATTTATCGGGCAAACATAAATAATTAATTTGTGTTTTTTTTTTAAAGAATGGCATACAGTTATTTTATATTAATTATAAAAAAAATTAACGTTTCCGACGTAATTCGACGTTTTAAAATTAGAAGATTGAATCTTTATAGTTTCTTTTTTATGATTACACATTAATTATACGATTTTAGAATTATTATATAATTTTTTAATTTTAACTTCAAAATATTTTAAATATTGATTTTAATATCATTTATAGTTACAATAAAAGTATAAGTGATATACAAGTTGATATTTATATTTACTATATATAGATAATGCCTTTGCGTAATCAACGACAGGTTTTTGGATTCGAGTTAAAAAGGATGTTGTTTACATATCAATTTTTATTTGCAGAAAAATTAAATTTATATTATATAATTACAAATAAGAATTGTTTTCCTATATGAGTTTTAAATAGGAAACCAATTTAGTTGAAGTAAAAAAACATAAATCATCTAATTTTATTATAGTTATATAATATGTAATGCAAGGGCCCCAACTATTTTATTTATTACGATAAATGAAATTGTTTATATATATATATACATATATATATATATATATATACACACACACACACACATATATATATATATACATACATACATACATATATATACATATATATATATATATATATATATATATATATATGTGCGTGTGTGTGTGTGTGTGTGTGAAACCAATCGGTAAATTATGATATTATCGAGGAATTTCATTTTATTATTAAAATATCTTTAAACTGTTATACATTTTTTGCAAATAATTAATTTTAGTGTGATGTTTAATAAATTATGAATTATTTACCTCCAAAAAATTTGCATGGCTGAATGGCCGTGTGGATCGCCAACCTTCTTAAGGAGACGGCGTAAGGAAGAAGAAGATTAAGTTGTTAATATATATTTACGGAAAATAGTTGGTTGTGTATATTTTAATTTTTCCATTATAATTGTTTCTTACAATACATATAATATTTTTTTTAATATTCAACTCAATAAATTTTAAAATCGACGTTGGAATTTTATAATAGTTATATAATCAAATTTATAAATAAGGTTTAAATTGTCACGTTTTACTTTTATTCGTGATGAAATTATAAGAAAATTAATTTCATCAATTTCGTATGAACGAAACATATATGTTTTATTCAATATTGATATTTCTGTTATATTATTTGCATGTCTAAAAATCAATTCGTTTTATTCTTAACGCTTTTGAAAATTGTTCTATTAAACGATTGATCAAATTTTCATTTGTATCCTAGTTAATACTAGGTTTGTTACAAGTGGTTTTTCTTGAATTTATTATTCCACCTCTTCAACCACTGTGTGCCATTTTGCATACATTAATATAATAACACTTAATAAAAAAGTAATTCGTTTCGACTATTTAATAATCATTAACAATTTTAACATTACACTTCATTTTTTAAATTTTTCCTTTTTATCCAAAATTTGCAGAAATTGAAGAAAAAATGTCGTTTTAAAAGATATATCCAATTTATAATAATTAAACGTATGAATAATAATTATTTATTGAAATGTATTGTCACAGGTGTTTATATGTTTTCAACTGTCGTTGATTATTAGTTATTTGGTTTATCCTTTAAATATTTATAATCCCCGCGATAACCGAAATATACTATTTTTTGTACGTAATTTCATATGCGCATGTAAACACAAACTCACGTGTACAATACTTTGTAATTCTCATTGGTAATATTGGGCATAGTCATTACAAATTTTGCAAATATAGATTGTGCTGCGATTTAATACCATTTTACTATGTAACATCACGTACAGTTTATACAACATTTGCCGTTTATCCATATAATTCGATTTCGTTCTACACCATTCATTGAAATTCATAATTAGAAATGATAAATGTTAATTAGAATTGAACCGTGACGTCATACAAATTTTACTCGTCGGTTACTCTTCACGCCCGACGATTCGGTAAAAAAAAAATCGTTGATTCCGCAAGTGGCGTGTTAAGCGAACGAAAAGAATAAATAACTAGAAAATGGAAATTATACCGTGAAACCTTAATAAAAAAAAATATTTACACTATGAATGAAAAGAGAGTAGTATAGTTTTATTGTATTTAGAAACTGCTTAAAATAAACGAACCCACGCATGTAAATATTATAATATTTATATGCGTCCGATATTATTTGTATGCGTTTTGTATGTTTCGTTAATAATGCATCGTGATGGATTTAACTTTCGATTTTATGTATTTTTTCATATTATAAATATAATTTCATAATAATATTTTTTTATGAATAAGAAAGAAAAAAAAAATTCATTAATGCGTTTATATTCATGTATTTTTTAATTTTGATGATTTTAATATTTTTTCTACATTCAGCGATTATTATTATGGTCATGCTAATAGAAATTTTATCACAAAATTAATTATTGGAAAGTGTTAAATCAAACTTTCATTTTTACTGTCGCATCGGTGGTTTCTAAAATTTTTCTTTATATTTTACTTCCTATATTTCTAATATTCTTACAATTAGAATATTATTTTTTTCAATTCAGAAAATAAATGAATATTTAAAATGTGTACTAAATTTTTTAGAGTATTGTAGGTTTTGGTAAGCTTAAATTTGATCTTTGATTATTATGATATTATGATGTCGTCTTATAGTTTTCGAGAGTTAAATTTAACTCTCGAAAACTATAAGACGAATCTAGTTATAATCTTATTTGTACATGCATGTATAAGTATACGTATGTAATTATATTCGACAAACATGTTCAGTAATAGAACAGTACTTTGCAAATTTTGAAATACTTTACAGGTAATGTGTGCGATGATATATTCAAAGATATCGTCTTACATGTTTTGTTCTTATTCCATTCAGCGTAGTAAATAGACAAAGTCAAGAATACAATGCGTATTTTTTTTGAGAAATTTATATGAAAAACAAAATTACGCCGTCTCGAATGAAATAAATATACAGACAATGATGTTTTAAGCTATTTAGACAAGTTATTTCATTCAATTTCATCCGGATTTAGTTCGATATTTGTATTATTTGATAACAATAACTGCATTATGCATTTCTCCATATGGTCGGTTTCTATCTTGAAATATTTGTGTGTATATTTATGGGGTTAATATAAAGGCATAAGAATGAAATAAGTTGTTTCTATATTGTAGACTCATTTTTTTTATTACGGTAGGCATTTGACATAAGGATATTATATAAAATCTATATGAATTTCATGATCAATATATGGTAAATATAAATAATTATTAAGAACTAATTGATTAAGAGAAAGACGAATTTATTTCAACTAAATATAAATTAATTGTTTTAAAATCCACATAAATCAGAATTGAAATATTTTTTTCATGAAACATTCAAGTTATATTTTTTTAATCATTACAGTTATATTTTTTTTATAGAAATGGAATTGTCGAATAATTTCTTGAAAGACTTTTGGGAAACTATAATAACTTAAAAACATTGCTCATAATTAATATTGATTTTATTATTTGAAGTTATCATATTTTAATATATATACATTGTTAACTATTATTTTATTAGTTATAAATCAGAGTAAGAAATTTATTGAGCAAACACTTTATTGTCGCGAATTTTTATTCGCGAAAATACAGTGTTGAATTTTTATTCGTGTGAACAAACCGTAATCGGAATGTCACTTTCAGCAATTGAATGCATCTAAATAATATCATTTCACATCGTGTAAACTTTTTTCCTTTTTGCGTCATAATAGTTGTTCAATGTCACCATCGGTTCAATTATCGATGACTGGTTACATAAACGATTAGAAAATACCGATTGATTGCATTGTAATAGTATTAAATATCATATCCACTTGAGTTCCTAGTTAATTATTCGACCTATATATATCGAGTTTTTTTTTACCCCGTCAAATCTGTAAATTTTTATAAGTTTTGTGTTGACGGCACGCTTATTATGTCTTTTTCTTATACACTTTAATTAAGTATAAATATTTAATATGTAATTTTTTATGACTCGATATCATTTTATTGCATTTTTATAGTCATTAATTATATAATTCGACATATAAATTGATTGATAATAAATATAGTACACTATTTTATATTCAACTTTTCCATATTTATTTTTGTTGAAAAAGTTGTTTTTTCATTATTGCATTATTGGCAATATTTTCATTTGTATGATAATATTATGATCTTTCATTGCTCTAGCTTTAACTTTTGTTGATTAAATCTACTTCACTGATGTAAATTATATCGTAGCTTTTTGTATTATTCCTAAATATTTTTGTCATAGTCATTTTACTAGATATTAAAATTACTTTTAATGTATTTAAAAATAAGTTCGCGTGTTTTTAGAAAAAAATGAATTGCTATTTAAATTACCATCCTTTCTACGTATTAAAATTATTATTATAATTGAATGAAAAAAGCGATATTTTAATATCGACTAATCAAAATGACATATGCTTAAAAGTCTCAACCGTTGTTATTTATATTATTTTTTAACCATTTTAAAAGCTTCTAATGACAACTTCAATTATGAAGAATTCATTTGAGGTATTTCTGGTATGCAGAAGCGAACTTGACATAAAATGTTTTATGACAATCTACTTCAAAAAATTTATATATAAATTCGTTAGTTTGAACCAACGGAATGCGATTAAAAAAACCGTGCTTGAAAAAATATTATATATATATATGTGTGTGTGTGTGTGTGTGTGTGTGTGTGTGTGTGTGTGTGTGTGTCATGATATATTATAAACCTCTATTTTATATTATGTACTTTTGATTTTTTTCGGAATTGCGAAACACTAATATTATTGTTATTGCGATCTTATATAATAACAAAATGTTTTGATCGATCATTTGTATTTCGGAATATAAATTTTGTGACCGTGAATATATATTTTTTAATCATATATAAATTTGCTTTTGTTGCATAAAATACGAATTAATTTAATTGATTCGATCAATTAATTTATTAAATAATTTAATATGCAATACGCTCGTTAATGAATGTTTGATCGATTTTATTATTTCAGGTGTTTTAGTTTTACGTTATGTAGAATTGATGTTGTTTTGCGGTGAACTGATTCATTTTATTCATATTAAATATCTCATTTTCATAATATCGATATTATATTGACATATACAAAAATAGATATCAAGGTTAAAATGTGATTTTGCAGCATTATCACAAATTAATTTATCTTCACGTGTAAAACAAATATTTGACGAAAGTCATTGTTGAAATGACATTACTCTATCCATTATATTATATTTCTTCATTCTGTACATATAAGGTCATTTTCGATATGAATAAAATAATTTCAAGAGTTTATTTTCGGAAACAATCTTTTAATTAACTCCATTTCATGTTTAATATGTGACATCGATTTTGTTCTCTTTCGTTATCACATAATATATAATACATTGTTGAGAAAAATACGTAATAAATAATAATTTAGATAATTTGTATAGTGGATATTAAGATTCTTTAGAGAAATAGTGATTAACAATGCAACTATCGGTGTGCTCACCAAGTGAAAGATTTTATGTATAATATTAATACTCGAGAAATACAATAGAAACATGCTCTTGATTTAATCGCATCGATGTTAACATAACTTTAAATATAATATTATATTCATCGTATAATTTATTTATTCATCAGATCAGACATAATAGTACATCATTATAGTGGGATATATTATATTTAATATGAAATATATAAATATTTCAATGTAAACAAAATCTTCCCTATTGAACATTCAAAGTGCCAAAGCATATATATATATATATATATATATATATATATATATATATATATATATATATATATATATATATCTTCTTTCTAAGAGAAATTATCTATTTATTTTATTATATAATTGTATATTGAAGTAGCATTGCAAAATAACTTTATATGACATCATGTTTTCTCAATAACTAGTATAATTATTAAATTTATAAATATATTCTGTAGGAATGATATATCACAGAGGTGAATTGGCAATGGTGTGAGAGGCTGAATATGCAAAGAGCAAGTACGTAAGACATGCGGTACAGATAGTGGGTTTTCAGTACCGTCTGTGACGATTGCGTCCTTATATATCTATATATCGGTCGTCTTGTAATATAAAAAGTTTTATGTATTTATATTATATAGATAGAAATTCTATCAAATGTAAAATAATTAAAAATATGTAAATATATATAACATTAGAAGAAATTAAACCAAAATGTTGATTATCTATATTACTTTTTCGTTTCCGGTTAAAATTTAGGCAATTCTAAAAATTGCATGAACTTTATCAAGCGTCTCTCATAAATATTTATATTTTTAATCTTTAAAATATAGAGTGTTACATAATCGATGACGTCGTATTAAAAATATATTTTCTTTGTATCCCCCTTCTCCCCCCTCTCTCTCTATATATATATGTATATATATATATATATACATATATATATATATATATATATATATATATATATATATTCATTTTATATTGAATGGTATTTTAGATTTCTTCAGAATTTTCGCGGTTCAATGGTTATAAATAGATGAAATGTGTGTGTGTGTGTGTGTGTGTGATGTATGTGCAAGTGATCGGCCATATTTGTCGAAGGATATAAAATTTAAAAGAATTCTTTTAATAGTCAGAGGCATAAAAATGCATTAATTTTCTTGTATCGATCGAGCTTTTACCCTAAGTTTTTTTATGTCTTTCCATTCCTTTTTTCATTTGACGATGAGAAACATCCTGACCGTGAAGAGGATAAAAATATGTCAAATGCAACTTGCACTTCATAGAATATTGATAAATATGTGCTTATATCGTATATATACACAATATATATATATATATATATATATATATATATATATATATATATATATATATATATATATATCGCTTTTTATATAAGTGAAAAAATGTGGATTTTAATATATTTTTTTAAAAATAAAACTTATATTATACCTTTTTTTTAATAGTATATTATATTTAAAAATTAAGATAGATTTTATTTTACTTTTTAAAATGATTCCTTTAATGACAGGAAAAACAAAAAAATAATAATTTAAATTTGATATAAATAGCAGTATAACTAAGATGTCGTTAATTTTAAATATATTTTAATATTTGAATACATTTCAATTTTATTACGATGTTTTTATTTTTTTCTTCCCATACAATATATATAATAATTTTAATTTAACCTTTTACTTTAATAGTATATTCTATGTTACGTATAATTTTCACCATCAATACTTTATATATATATATATATATATATATATATATATATATATATATATATATATATATATATATATATATAAATCATACCTCAAACCTATATAAAACATTTAAATGAAAATAACTATTAAATAAACCTGATGGGGTTGGAGGCATTTAACTAAATTTCGATAAGAGAATTCTATAATATCATAGAAATTGCGATATTTTAATTTTCATGTGCTTATGTAATAAAAAATAAGAGGCGATTAATTTATATTTGAATGTAAACTATTTGCCTCTTATTAGTGAGCTTTATTACTATAAAGATATGTTCAAATTTGCTAGCTTAATTATTCTATTAATATATTGAAAATACAATATCATAAATTATATTTGCAAATTACTCTTGATAATTTTACAATTATGGTAAAAGATTTATTATATATTTTTTATTTCGTCAAAAAATATCATATAATGTTTTTCTATTATAGTCTTACGAATATTGATGATAAGAATATCAGTAATATATAATAAACCGTGGATATTTTTTCCGAGTCATATTTTTAATATATTTATAATACCTTGGACGATGTATAATATAAAGATATTTAAAAAAAATATATTACATATACCCTCGCGTATAGACGTTGCCGTTAATCTGTTATAATGCAAATTTGTTTATATAACGAATGACCTTTTGCATCCTTAAAGTTTCAAATTACGCTTGAACTTTGCGATAGTTTTAATATAAAAATATGTAAAATGTGCGCATTATTTCGTTCGAAACGCATTATTTTATTCATTTTATTAATATAAAGGAAAATTCAATGTCAACGATAATATATATAATAATAATTCTGCTCAATTTGCTTCTTTGTATGACGACCTTTTCTATAAAATATCTATTTTCATGCTGTTTTATGAAATGCCTTTTACAATTTATTTAAGTATATTTTATTTTTTTCCTTGTTAAATATATATATATATATATATATATATATATATATATATATATATATATATATATATATGTGTGTGTATATATACCATATGTATTACAATTTTAATTTAATAAGGTTTAATAACGCAAAAAATATGTTTTTCACAACAAATTTTTTCACGAAATCATATATATATTTATATATATATGATTTCATATATTTCGTATAGCTTAATCAATATAAAAACATTTTCATGTGTTATGTAAATTCGTAATGTTAAATATTGATATTATATTGATATTGATATGTGCAAGGTCACGTAGATGCAATCATTAGCATTATTGTGTATGCAATTTTGCATATGTAATATTTTGATCTCTATTATATCGCATTTGTATATTTGTTTATATTAAATTATATTGTAGACATGTATATATTGTGCTTTCGGAGCCTGGATAATAATACGCATGCGTTTTTAAAGGACATTCTCCTGTTTGGTGGTAGTGGCGTTAGTACAGTAAAATTAGACATTTTGGGACGGATGTCGAGAGTGCAGAACTTTTTTCCGGAAATGTATTCTACATAATGAGGTTAATAAGAGGTCATAAAGTTCCACTCGCCAGAGAGGGAGCTTCCCTCCGAAAATCACGAAAAACCTCAAAAAAATCGATCACTTTTTAGTTTTCTGGATTTATCTCCAAAACTATAGCTCGGATGGAAAAAGTGTCAATGAATAAATTAATCCTCATTAAATTATGCATATAAAATGTATCGTTCATAATTTGCGTAACTGTTTCCAATTTTCTGTAAAAAGCGTTCAAAAATAGGCCTAAAATGGCCCTCTCGGCAAAAATTTTTCGTTCCGCGGTTTTGCCGACGATTATCTCAAAACTTATCGATTTTAGGTGGGTATCGAAGAGGAAAAAAGTTGTAGACCAAATCCTGTTCTTTTATAATCAGTTATTTTATTTTCAATTAATTGTTTTAATTTTCTAAAAATTACAATTTTCCCGAACTCGATCTGACGATTTTTCGCGTCACTCCGGCAGTTAAATGCATTTTTAAGGAACAAAAATAGCAAGAGTGTAAAATTTTTTTTTAGAAACACATAAAGAATTTTAAAATGAATTAGAATCCAAAAAGCAGTATCCTCTCTGGAGGGAGCTTCCTCCTGTATTTGCCGAAAACCTCACAAAATTTTACTTTTTCTCAGTTTCTCGCTCATATTTCAAAAACTATCACTCGGATTGAAAAGTTGTTCATAGACAAAATATTCTTCTTAAAATTCTACATCAAAATTGTTCTATTCATAATTTGCGTAATCATGTTCAATTTCTCTATAAAAGCCCTCAAAGTAGGAGATGTCGCGTTAGCAAAAAAAGTGCTTTTGGAGTCCCCAATAAATATTTCGAAGTCTATCAATAATCGGCGATTTTTATTTCATACATCGTAAAGAACAGGATTTTCTCTATACGATCCAGAAGTGGCTCCCGTTTGACCCCCCTGTAACGGTTTTTATCAATGCTCAAAGTTGAACAATTTTTGCGCGATTTTACATTGGACGAGCAAAAATCTTTTGAAATTTGGGCATACTACCTGCTCAAGGATTAGTAACCTTTTTGTAAATAAGAATACATTCATGAATACTTTAGAGAAATGTATATTGTTTACTTTTTCAATATGTATTTTATGGTTTCAATGAACATATTTATTTGGTTTAATTATATATATATATTAAAAAAAATATAATTAGTTATAATAAAAAATATATAATAAAATTATCATAAATCTTTATTTCTATAGTAATACTCATTAATTTCTTTAATTATTTATGAAATATTTAAAAAATATATATAAATTCATACACTTTTTTGAAAAAATAAGAAGTTTTGCATTGAAATAAAAAAACAGCGAGCACACATTTACTTAGGTTAAAGACTCCTGCACTAATATTTTTTTTAACTTTTTTTTACAGTAGTCTTCAATATTTCAAAAAGATTTTTACAACGTTTTCAACAATACATAGATAATAAAATAATTTGTTAAAAATATAAATTATCTTCTGCGGGTTTCTTTCTTTCATATTGTTATAAACAATATATTATTTGGCCAAATAATGTATTATTTATTACAATACTCAGCAATAACGATAATTATGGTTATTATTGAACATTGTGATAATTGTATTCATTTTTTTAATATTTAATATTTTTTTATTTTAATCATACGAGAATTTAATAAATTTTAATATATATATATATATATATATATATATATATATATATATATATATATATATATATATATTATTGTTTTTATTTTTGTAGTTACTTATTTACATATTGTTATACAAATTTTAAGCAAGGGTAATTTTTAACGGAAAAAAGTGTATTTTAAAAACGGTCTCTTTGAGAAATATTATAATAAATATACCGAAATGTACTCGTGTCGTAAATATCATATTTCTGGAATGTTTGTATTTCTTTTATTAATAGAAAAATATACAAAATTGATTTATCTTAATGTAAACAAAATAGGATTTTGTCATTGTCTGCCATTTTTCTTTCATGGCTTTCGAGATTGCGGGTCCCTTTATCCACTAAGATAGGTACAATTTTTAAATAACTGTAAAAACTCACAAAGGCGATCATCTGTTTTACAGATGCAAAATGTGTACTACTTATCAAAGATGACAAAATATGAAAGGATTCCGTCACGAAAAATAAAAATAAATTAATTTCTAATATTATTTTAATATTAAACATATATAGAATATTATGTGAACAAATAATTATGATCACGATACGTACACATAAATATTATTATGAAAGTTTAGAATTATTCATAATATTTAAAATCAATTATACTTGTTAACAATAAAATTTTGTACAGAAAATAATTTTAATAATCAATTTTTTCATTTGGTAAAATTAGCAAGAAATATAATTGTCAGATTTATTGGCTTAATTCCTCATGAAGAATATATAGATAAAAATGTCGATAAAGTTATATTTTATTCAAAAATATAATTAAAATTTAGTAAAAGATAAAAATAATTATTTGAAATATATTTGATATTTCTTTATGAATATATAAATCAATCTAGAGAGAAATATTTTTAGTTTGAATAAAAAAATACATTTTCGAAATTTACAAAGAAACCAATGGAAGTTGGTTCAACAATTATTTTATGACCCAAAATAAATGTGTATTGTCTAATGGTTGTAAAAATATCTTTTGAAAACGCTTTTAACTTTGAATAGACAACTATAACAATAGGCGGATAGTGTGTACTATGCCCAAATTTCAAAAGATTTTTGCTCGTCCAATGTAAAATCGCGCAAAAATTGTTCAACTTTGAGCATTGATAAAAACCGTTACAGGGGGGTCAAACGGGAGCCACTTCTGGATCGTATAGAGAAAATCCTGTTCTTTACGATGTATGAAATAAAAATCGCCGATTATTGATAGACTTCGAAATATTTATTGGGGACTCCAAAAGCACTTTTTTTGCTAACGCGACATCTCCTACTTTGAGGGCTTTTATAGAGAAATTGAACATGATTACGCAAATTATGAATAGAACAATTTTGATGTAGAATTTTAAGAAGAATATTTTGTCTATGAACAACTTTTCAATCCGAGTGATAGTTTTTGAAATATGAGCGAGAAACTGAGAAAAAGTAAAATTTTGTGAGGTTTTCGGCAAATACAGGAGGAAGCTCCCTCCAGAGAGGATACTGCTTTTTGGATTCTAATTCATTTTAAAATTCTTTATGTGTTTCTAAAAAAAAATTTTACACTCTTGCTATTTTTGTTCCTTAAAAATGCATTTAACTGCCGGAGTGACGCGAAAAATCGTCAGATCGAGTTCGGGAAAATTGTAATTTTTAGAAAATTAAAACAATTAATTGAAAATAAAATAACTGATTATAAAAGAACAGGATTTGGTCTACAACTTTTTTCCTCTTCGATACCCACCTAAAATCGATAAGTTTTGAGATAATCGTCGGCAAAACCGCGGAACGAAAAATTTTTGCCGAGAGGGCCATTTTAGGCCTATTTTTGAACGCTTTTTACAGAAAATTGGAAACAGTTACGCAAATTATGAACGATACATTTTATATGCATAATTTAATGAGGATTAATTTATTCATTGACACTTTTTCCATCCGAGCTATAGTTTTGGAGATAAATCCAGAAAACTAAAAAGTGATCGATTTTTTTGAGGTTTTTCGTGATTTTCGGAGGGAAGCTCCCTCTCTGGCGAGTGGAACTTTATGACCTCTTATTAACCTCATTATGTAGAATACATTTCCGGAAAAAAGTTCTGCACTCTCGACATCCGTCCCAAAATGTCTAATTTTACTGTACTACGTTGCGTTGTCACGGTTTTGTTGCTTTCCCACCTATTTTCCCTTGATTTTCCCCACCATCACAACTTTATATGTATGTTGTGTATGTGATGCCTGTATATATATATATATATATATATATATATATATATATATATATATATATATATATATATATAAAGTATAATCGCACAACCTTGATTTTAAAATTAATATTTGTATATCGACGACAATGTTCAATAATTGATTAAAAAAATATCTATCCACTACTCATGATTTTATTTATTATAATGTCATTTTATCTGCATATTAAAAATCTTGAATAAAATATAATTATATATATATATATATATATATATATATATATATTTTTTTTTTTTTTTATTTTAAAAACGTCTTAAATCTCATGATAATAAATTCAAATTGATTAGTTAATTTTTGAAATTTTTTGTAAAAATAGGTGAAAGCTCCCTCCATTAAATAGATGCAATTTTTCGTGTTCTTATTTGAATCCATTACCTAATATGCATTTCAAAGAAATATTTTTATGAAAAAGTGTTTTATTGAACTATTGACTCGGCACATATAATTTTCTTATTAGTAGAAAAGAAGCATTTTCTTTCGTTCAACGAATCACAATTAGAGATCTTTTTTTTTTGTTTTTGTTCTCCGTAAGACTAGTATGTCAACATAGTACTGTATATTCTTTATTAATGGAAACAACGTTATTATATAACTAATGAACACCTTGAATCTATAGCTAAGAATGTTAAAATATATTTAAGTAAATAAAATAATAAATTAAAAATCTTGCGGGTGTATTTTGGAATCGGTCATTATGATCGATTATAGTTTTAGTGTTAATGTGTTAAATCAATCAAGGTTGTAACCTTGATTGATTTGTTTGTTATGAATATTTTTGATTTAAAATTTGCATATAAATACATTTTTTATATGTAGTGTAATTCGTGTAAAATTTCATATATCGAATGTATATATGGTAAATGGAATATGTTAATTTCGATACCGCTAAAGGGTGAATTTGTTTATTAATTTAATTAAGTACTATTTAATTTTGTATCATTGTCAGTTAATTTTATTTATTAACCTTTTATTAAATCAATACATATTCATTTTTATATTTTCAAAAAAACGTTTTTTGAATTGTGAACATATTAAAAAATCAATGCTATAAATTCTACATTTGAACCAATAGATTAAGGCTTTATTTCATTGTTTCTTAATATATGTAATTGTGACCTTACTTTTCTTTATTGTCACACTTTTATTGCTAGAAGTCAAAACTGTTTTATTTAAGTTATTTTTTATTATATCTATTTTTGACCTTTAACGGTTGGATTATTCGTTAAAATCTATCTGATCGGCTATCAGATCACCGAAAATATTGTCCTCTCTGATGTAAATAAAATGATTTTAAATAATTTAAAACATTCTTCCGGGTTTCTATTACTTTATCCTTATTATCAATGTGTTATAGTTCAATCTAATTTTTTTTCTTTTTATTTACACGTGTAGAAAGGCGCTGTCGCGCACGTGGGGCGCATGCCATCAGGGCAGAGGCGCTAGGGCAGAATCTCCAGTTGGTAGTGCATGGCTATGTACTACTACGCCAGCAAGCTGAACGAAGCTGCCTCCTGCAGCGGGTGCCACAGAAAAACACCTAATACTAGCTACTTCGCCGTAAGTCCATTTTCTATTTAATCTTTATCTTTAATAATGCAGGTTAAAGTTTTGTAAAATGAAGTTAAACTACGAACGAATGATGAACGAAGCCTGCCAAAAGTTTCCGACGACAATCGGCATGATTTTCTGTCGTCGAATGCTATTTTATTTTTACGATTCAATGTTTAATTCAATTCTTACAATTTAAAAGATATGTTTTTTTTTGACATATCGAGTTTAATCTATGTATTTTGACAGACGGTCCCTTAGAAAACACAAAATATCATACTATATGACGATATTGTTATAACAAAACAATACTTTTTGTATTCGTTTTATGCGAAACTTTAAAAATGTGTAAATTTAGGAAAAAAATAAACGTTTCATTTAATCATAATTTTTGAAATTTGTATATGGTATAATATCTAACTCTACGAGACGCGTCAAATCGATGGGTTAGCTGATATATTCTCTTCGTTCATAAAATCGCTCCTTCAATAAGATAATATATAAAAAAGTAAAAGAAAAGTCTTTATTCTCATTCTTCAAATTCTTTGCGTTATTTATTGAACTTTATTTTCGTTGAAAGTTACCTTTTATTTTCGTTTTCAACGAAACTTCATATACTTATTACGGAAGAAACAAGAGACAATCTATAGTATAATTGCTGCAGTAATAATATAATATATTTTTTTTTAGATAGAAACCAAAAGTTTTAGTTATTGTAAGAATTCACAATTACTAAATAAAATAATTGAATTTGGACCGCAGATTTTTTTATCATAAGTGGATAATAGGAAATTAATAAGATATTGTACAAAATTATCAATATCAATAAAGATTGTTCTGAGGTTATTTTCATTAGGCCAAAGCGAAAATTCTGAATACATTGAATGTGTTTGAGATAAAAGGATCTTCGAATATTGAAGAGGAAAATTTATTGAGTGTTTCATAACAAGTAAAAGATACGTATTCTTTCTGAGGATGGTCTGTGACGCATGATAAAGCAAATCAAAGTCGAAAGGGCAAAGTTCGGTCTCCTCCTGAATATCAAAAAAGAACAAAGTTATGACAACAGCTGATAGAGAAATTATTAAGATTAAGATTAATAATGTGGAGATCGAGTGTGCATAAATTTACTTTCTTTGGATCTCACATTGAACAGGATGGTGATTGCAGTTTAGAGATAAGGCGTCGATTAACCTTGGGCAGAAGCGCGATGCTGATCATGAACACAATATGAAATATCAAAGATATTAGCAATATCCATAACCATGTATAACTATGAAGTTTAACTGTAAGAAAAACGTATAGGAGGAAAGTCGACTTTTCAAGCTGTGTTGTTGGCGACGATTATTCTGTATATCATGAACAGTAAAGGTGACAAACAAGGAAGTGCTGGAACGCATCAATCCAGACCTGTTATCGGAAGTCGAATACGACTGAATGGTTGACATCATCATTTTTTTCTATTTCTGACTACAAATATGAGAGGACAAATATTTCAAGTATGTATATTCTGAAGTGTAGTGGGTGAAATTTAAATAGCGGTTGACAAAACACAGTGGATAAAATTTTAAGTAAGTGGATTTAGGGATACGTATGATATTTAAGATTATGCTAAGAGATATATTTTATCGGTTTTTTCGTATACAGAAAATGTGCAAACAAAATTCATAATATTTGTGAAGAATGTGCTTAATAAATATGATTATTATATATCGTTAATGTTATTGTTATCATTTCGATGATAATTAAAAAAGAAACTTTTTACTTTTTCATAATTTATTTAATCTTGAAGTATAATAATATTTAATTCACACTTAAGTTAAATAAATCGATTATTTTAAAGGAAATACGTATTTTCGTCTACTGTTAATTTGATGGGTATTCATAGAAATAGGTATATAAGAAATATCAAAAGAGTACATTTTGTGAATACTATTTTATATCATGAAAAATAATCTATTTTTTAGTTACCCGTTACAAAATGACCTAAAAATGACTGTCTATCAAATGTTTATTCGCTGTTGTAAATTAATTTTGGATATATCATGCGGTACTCATTTTTCAAGCTTGGATACTTTCTTAATCTCCTTTAAACCTATAAAGACTGTTCATCCATGATGAATTTATTATTTTTTCGATCAGTTCCACTGTTAATTGAGGTTCTTACTCTACAAGAGTTTTAAGAATGTCGTTATCAAAATTAACAGGACGTCCTGAACGGGGTTCGGTCATAAATGCGGCTTTTAAATTTTTTAAACTATTTCTTGACATTCTTTACCCCGATATTCATTATATATATATATATATATATATATATATATATATATATATATATATATCAGGAGTCGACAATCTGTGACCCGCGGGTCACATGCGGTCTTTTGCAATTTTTTGCAAAGCAGTAACATAATTTTGAGCGTGCCGAAATGTGGCCAGTGACAATAATGAAATCACCAATTCTTTCTTTCGAAAGGAATAATTAAATATAAGTAATTAACATTTATTTATATAAAATATTTTCGATTTTTCGGAAGAAACCAACAGAAGATTATTATTCTTAATTACTTTTACATTTTTTTTAAATGGTTGTAAAGATATTTTTTAGAAACGCCTTTTAAAGTAAATAGACTAATATATCAATAAGCGGGTATTGTGTAGTATGTTCAAAATTGAATGAAATTTTACACGTACAATGTACAATTGCGAAAAAAAATGTTCAATTTTTAACGTAAAAAGATGTATTATCCTGAGTTTAAAATAAAGTAAATTATAATTAGCTTATAGCGAAAATCCTGTACTTTACGATATATGGAGAAATATTGGGTGCTAGTTGATAGGTTTTGAGATATTTGTCGAAACCTCTAGAAATGCTCTTTTTGTCAATGCGCCATCCCCTACTTTGATGACTTTTTAGAGGAAATGACGAAATCAATAATCGGAAATATCTGTGCAAAAACATTTCCATCATTTACACAATCTGAAAAAAAATATAGTTTCCAATTTAAATCATAAAACTGAAGGTTATTACGAATTAAAAAGTATTAACTATCTTTATTATAAATGTAACAGTGATATTTCGTTTTTTGTGTTCCCTTTTTGTATTTATTTTGTAAATAAAGGTTTGTGATGATAACCTTGTGTTCGAATAGATTAATCATTAATGCAATGAAAGACTTGTGCAATCGAGGTAAATATTTAATTATCAATTCTTCGATTAATACAAATTTCGATAATACAAATAATAAACTATCGGATGACCTTAATCCGGTGTTTCTCGACGTGGATTCCACGCCCCACGGGGGAGGGGGGCGATTAAAAAATGGACTAGATACGACTTTAACCCTTTTGCTCTGGGTCATTTAAATGCAATGCTAGATATCGGTACCAAATTTAACAAAAAAAGCAAATTCTTAAATAATTATTAGGTATAATTTCGTTTGACGAGACCATAATTTCAACTGGGTGATTAGAGTAGCAAGTAAACTTCGTCTGGGATTCACAGTGGAGCGTGTCGTCTGCCGCGAGGAACCACGAACGTTTTAAAAACTCTCTAAGCAACGCAGTTGTTCGTACCTAATTGGCTCATCGCAACTACTATAGTGTATTTGTGAGTTATTCCACTGATTTAAAATAAATTGATTTGCCAACATGGATGATGCAATCAATATTAGTGAATTTGTTTGATATATCAAATATGCAGTATCAAGAAGAACTCGCAGAATTGTAAAATGATGAGTCAATTAAAACTTTACTTATTATAAAAGGAGCTTTGTGAAGAAACGGAAATCAAATACCCAAATTCAATCAAATGTGCAAGAAAACTATTGCTACTGTTTCCATCTTCATTTTTAGCTGAATGTGGATTTAGTGCTGTAAATGATTTACTGGTAAAAAAAAAGAAATCGACTGGATCAATTACAAATGTACAAATCAATTTTTTAATGTTAAAAATTGTGTTTGTTAAATGAGGGAGGAGGCATAAAAAAATTAGAAAGATTAAAGTGGGCCTAGCACAAAAAAGGTTGGGAAACACTGCCTTAATCAGATAATTACAGAATTTTATTTTTCATAACTGTTCGCAGAATGTTAATTGATATTATAAGAATCAAGTGATTATTCTTCGCAACTGGACGATTATTTTAAATATAGGATAGTCATTAAAAAATGTTATTAATTAGGTTAAGTCTTATTGTTGGTTGTTAACATACTAGAAGAGTTTGCATCACGTTGTCGGGAAGATTAGACAAATAGGACAACTTGGAAATACTGCATATTATTTTTATTGTGGACGTTATCACTATATTGCAATTATTATTTGTAGTATGAGGGCCGCTTTTGATTACAGGGTCAGTGTTTAATATGCGTACTGAATGCAATTATATTTTATGTATGCATATGAAATAGTGGAACGTTATTGTGTTTACCGTTCTGTGTAACATAACGTCGTCGTAATTGTCATATGCAACTTTCGTTGCTGCACTTTTACATTATTATTTGTAATTATCGAATGAAACGTTATTACCGCAGTTGACTTGCCCTAAACGTTTTCCGATAAATTTTTGATGGCGATTCCCGTAATAAATTAAAAGTGTAACTGTCACTCTTTGTTTTCATAGTTTCGACTTGTAAGCGAAAAATCGCTCTAAATGCGCACATATTATCGGTCTTATTCGTCAAATTAGCGAAACGAGCTTTTTGTTTTATCATCTATAAATAAGCTCTATCGAATACATTTCGTTTTGAATATTTGAATACTTCATTTTATTTCATTTTTTCAAATCACTTCGTATTTTTAATTAAACATTTAAATAATAAAAAGAATATATTAAAATAAAAGAGCAAAACTTTCATTTATTAAAAGCTTAATTCTAAAGTTGAGAAAAGAAAAAGAGTTCACTTTATATTAAAAAATAATATATTGAGACATCTTGTAAAAATATCATATTAGGTATCTCATTATCAAAATTGTAATAATATAATTAGATAAATATAATAAAAATGACGAGAAAACTTTGATTGTACCGGTTTAAAATTGACTATAAAGTTTATATTCGCTTTATCATCAATACATTTGATTTGATAAAATGTAAAATAAAGTTGAAGGGGTTGCTGTACCGTCGATCACTATTTTATTAAAATTATTTGCGATTTCATATATCGTAGTTGATTGTTTATTTTGTTGCAACAAGTGTGTGTTTATTTATTTACGCATTATATATATATATATATATATATATATATATATATATATATATATATATATATAATACAATTTAATATTATGAAAAAATACTCGAACACTATGAAAGAAATAGAACTTAAATACTATGCCCTTTTTGATTTTGAAAAAAAAATAATTTGATATATAAATGAAAAAAAATGCTTTTTATATAATATTATAGATTTGATTATACAGTAATTATTCATATTTAGAACGTTTAAATTGTTCGATCGATTAAATGCAGGTCAACTATGTGTAAATTGAACCCCAAAGATTATTTATTGACAATTGATGTTCTTTTTGCACGATTGACATATTTTTATTTTATAAAACTAGTTTTCATTTTTCACTATAAAAAAAATATTTTGTGTTGATGGATTCGCGTTATTTTGCGCATTAAATAAGAGATTTAATACTTGTTAATATATTTAATGTTATTAAATTTTAAAATAGTCATTTTGTAGATAATTGTTTTGATTATTGGAAGAAAACAAGAGATTATATATTTAATGATTTTGATCCGATTTACCTAACTGGATATATATGAATATAATGTGCGATTATATCTTAGACAATGTGCTAATAGTGTAATAGTTTCTCAGACAATTGCGGGAGTGCAACATAATAATTAATTTTATTAAATCGTTAAAACTATAAAGTACATCATTTACATTTATGAAGTATTTATATCGATGATTTAATTCTTTCAACAAATAACTGTTTTTTTTGTGTGTTTATATGTTTCGTTATTTTTTTTACTTAAATTTCAGCTATAATAATGCATCGTTTAATTAAAAAAAATACAGTTTTTAAAACCCTTGTATTTATAACAAATTGTATTTAATGGATATATATATATATATATATATATATATATATATATATATATATATATTTCGATCCGATTTCTATAAATAGAATATTCCATATTTCCGGTTTTTTGTATTTCACGTGTTTGTAAAATAATATACGTATTTTACTAACAAAACACAAAATATGTTTCCCTTTGTGCGAAATAAAACAGAATAAAAGCAATGTCTGAAAAATGATTTTTGATAATATTTTTTTTTTTGCGATTCTGCTAAAATGAATGAATTATTAAAGGGATAGTAGACAACTCTGCGACAAACCATTAAATATTTTTCTTTGTGCAAATGTTTGATTTACCATTGCATTTTATTTGTATTATACTATTTTTTCAGCTAAAGCAAAGATAAAGTATATCAAGCGTAGTATAGTATTTATAGTTTAAAGCATATTTTTTTTATTGTTTTTGTTAGTTGTCTTATTTGTTTATTTTTATATTTAGAACATTATATGAATATGTTTTCAGCAATATAATTATATTTTTCAGCAATATATTAATACACATATGCACTTATATATAACGGAATTAATAATATCGAAATATGCAAGAAAATATATTTCTTCTGTATATCCAATATCTCGCATATATAATATGAAATTAAAAATGAGGAAGTATCCGAGAAAACGAATTTCTTTTACATATCCAATACATGATATAACAAGTCTGATATATCTTTCGTATTTTTAATTTTATTTCAAAAAAAAAGATGTAGTATTTATTATTTGAAATATTGCACGTTAAATGCTATATTAAAAATATTATATAGTATTTTTTTTATTTTAGTAAGCGATTTGATATGAAAAAACCCGAAGCTTTAACTCAGGTTCTTAAAAGTTCGGCGCGAGTAGTCAAATATTAATAAAAGCTGAATAAAAACGTGTAACAATGATTTTAAAATATTATATAAAGAATGGATTGATATTTAATATCGTTTCTTGTTTACATTAAAGTTTACTATCGTATGTTATTAGGGGTGCGTTTTACTCCAAGCTAATTACCATATATAGGTTGTTATACTTTGAATTTCATTATTCTAGAAATTAGATTTTATGTTATGTTTTAATTTCGATTTATATATAAATTAATTGAATAGAAAATGAAAAAAAATATATATTTCACATCTCTTTGTTAATCCAATGAAATGTTTGTGTGTGTGTGTATGAATTCAGAAAATTGTATGTTTTATAAGCATATGTAGTATTTATGCGTTGACGTTTTATATTACATACTGTTGGCGAAAATTCTATTTTTCGTTGACAAAATTATTATTTTTCCTCTATGTTCGAATTGTATGATTTGGATTTTTTTTTATTTTGAAGTTTTAGATCCCGTATTATTATTATTAATATAAAATTTTGCAATATATTTTTTTTTTAAAAACAAAGACAAGATGCCTTTGACACATTGCAACAATATTATCGTATATATGCACTGTATATAATGATGTAACATCCAATTTCATGCAATAGTTATCTTAAACAATGAGCAAATTAATCCATCAATAATCAAATTAGTGCTATTGTGAATTTGTTAATTATATCTATAAATAATATATATATATATATATATATATATATATATATATATATATATATTTCTGTTATGTTTTAATTTTATTATAAAATAAAAGTGTTATAAATATAGTATATTTTTATGTAAACATTATTATTCTTTTATAATGCGATTAATTCATATTATGCAATTTCGATATCTCGTTTAAAAATAAATTCTAGAATTTTAACATTGTAAAATATATTCAATTCATATCGTGTAAATATAATATTAAAAAAATTACGTAATATCGTATTCAGAGTTAAAATAAAATGCATAGACTAATAGAAATATAAGTATATATTTTCAAATAAATTTTAATATATCTATAGAAAAAAATTGTAGTGCAGATGATTGCTGAGACTGACGAAAGCTTACGGAGCTTACGGAGAAAAACGCTTCCTTTTTATATAACGCTAAATAAAAAATAGACGTGTCAAATAAAAATGCAGCAAATTACCCGTGTAATATATATATAAACGATTTTTCCGTTTTTCCATTAAAAATCCTAAAATTTGTATATACTCTGATTGTCCTTGACATTGAATAGGATGTACTTATTAGTGGTTATATTCCGATCGATCGAAGACAATATAACGGCGAAGCATCGAAATATGCATAATTAATAATTACTACGTACGAACGAAAGTGTATTTACTACTTACTACTGGGTACATCGTTTTTTTTTTCGTTTAATTGAAATCTAATGTTCTGAAAAAGTAGTTATCCGTTACACGCCATATATTCATTTTTTATTCATTGAGTTATTAAACGGAGCTTTTGTACCATTTTTTTTTAAATAAAATGATTGGTTGTGATAAAATAATATTACTTTTTTTACAGTTTACACATATTTTCAATTGAATATCTGCATATAATATATTATATTACAATGTAATTAATTCTAATATTAGTAATTAAATATTTAGTCAAATATAGTATAAATAGTGACAGAAATTAAATCTGTATAAAATTTATCGAAAATATCCTGGGACATATCATACGGCAGCCGGGATGGTACATCCATTATTAGGGTGGCGTATTATTTGTTATTGAATCCCCTTCGGCTGTCACATTATAATGTAATGCTTCGCCTGTTTATCTCTTATAAATGGACAATATTCACGTGATACGTACAACACTACTGCCCCTTACCCTATTGCCATCTTAATAATTAAACTATTTCCAACCCGTCCGGCCCGCCCAACATCTCCTCCATCATCGCCGTTGCCGACGCCACCCGACCGACCCCTCCATATAACCCCGTGGAGGCTTTTATTTTACTTGTTGCGCAATAAATTGAACTCGTAATTCTATTTAATAATTATTAAAGATCACATCATTACTGTCATAATTTATTTTGAAATTATTATTTGATATGAACCTCAAAACAACAAATGTCTGTTGAATTAAATCAGTTTGTTTCACGTTACGCACGAACGCCCGCAAAATGACAACAGGTACTAATCTATAATAGATACGAAAGGACGAAATAGTTTTTCATCGTCTTTCTCTAGAACCGGTCAGACGGGGGTGGAGGGACATTTGTAAAAATATGCTTGTACATTTCGTATAATAAATAATATTGTTATTATTGTAATTTTTTTTCATTTTTATCTTATTAATTGACATAATAGAAAATCTATCTAGACGAAATGCGAAACAAAATATTAGTCTCGTTTAAATCGATTTACACATATTTTCTTAGAGAGAAATGTGTAAAAATGGTCTGATTCCTTGTAAATTAATTTTTTCTCCGAATGCGAAACCAGTAAATATAATTAGTAATAAATTTAAGGACAAAAGGGACACGGTAGATAAACAAACTAGGTATATGTGTTTAATTATATTTTTATTTTATAGTTGATAATATATATATATATATATATATATATATATAAATTTAATAGCCATGATATATATTTATATATTATATAAAGTGTATACGTCATTCAAATTTATTTATGCGCTTTTGTCAAGGCTGGGGTTGAAAGCTGATAATTGACCTTTTGAAAATTATATAAGACAAAACACTTTTAATCTGGTAATGTAACTTTATAATTAATTGCTTATGGCATAAATTTGTTTTTCCTCGTTTCCTAGTATATATGCAAGTGAGTATGCACTCACTTGCATATATCGTTGAAATTTTCTTATTATTTTGAAGAAAAAAAATAGGATAACAATAATAATCTTGTTAATAATCTAAATTATGTTATAATAAAAATTTAGTTTAGATTTTTTAAAGTTAACATTTTTTTTGTTCGTTAATTGCGAGTAAAATAATGTTATTTAATTTAGATATAACACTTAAATATAGAATAGAGAACTAGGCGAAAGCTTTTTTTTTGTTCCGTTATGATTGTAGTTTAGTTTGTATTATTTTTACATTTTGTTGTATCTAGTATCCATATTTACTATTACGGTGAAATTTCGAATCGCTAACTAAAAGTTTGATAAACGTTTTATTAATAATCGTTGATAAATTGTCAGTCATAATAATCATATTACGGATATTTAATTGAATTATTTTTAGCATTAGAAAATTATTTAAAAAAAAGTTCTTCTCTCTATTAAATGTTTAATTTTAATCAAAGACATAATTAATCTTTACAGCCACTAGGTTTATATTTTTTATAGAATCGATTGAAAAATTTTATACCGAAATTTCAGATTTTATTCCTTGTTTATTTATCGTATTTCAATAAATTTTAATTTAGTATATGGATATGGTTTGCAATATTATTAAAATATTATGCAAGTGATTCCGCAATTTCGATACCTTCGTCCTTCACAATTTATTAACGGAAAATGATGATTAATTTGTGATATTTAGAGTGAGATAAACGGACGTGACGATGACGATTGAGCGAATTATTAAAATGAAAATTGCAAAAATAAAATGCGTTAGTACAAACAGAAATAATGTTGAAAATAAAGTTTAGCTAAATAAAAACAATATTTATAATGATGTAATGATTTAATGCGTGATATTTTTATCTAATGTAAACTCTTTTACATTTATTAAAATTAACTGTAAGATATTGTATTGAAGAGTGTTAATAATGATATCTTTGAATCGAAATCACTTATGTAGTCATAAATAAATTATTAACCGATTCGATATATCAGTTTTTTTTAATCTGTGACCGTTAGTGAGTAATCAGATTAATGCGTTGCCATTTGAAATATTTATGTTTTTTTTTTAAATATTATTAATAATTCAGAATCTTAGAACGTTAATTTAAGTCCTTTCGTGAGTAATTTTAAATATTATAAATGTACTATATTATTTGAATTACAAGTATTGTTGATACACACAAAAATAACTATTGTTATGTAATAATAACATATCACAAGTCTGAAAAAAAAAATTTTTTTTTGCTATATTATAAATTTTAAAATAATTTCTTAGCAGTATAAACATAATGTCAACACTTTTAACGTTACATTAAGAAATCATTGATCACCGATCGTCTCGAATCACTTCAGAAGATGTTAATTTTATATATGGACAAAAAAAAAATTATCATCCGTTTTTATATACTACTTAGAAAAAAGTAGACATAATATTTTAAAACAGCGGTAAAATTTACTTTACGAATAATGTATTGCATTTTTTTTAAAATCGTTAAACTGATCAATCAAATAAAGTTATACTTGTTTAATGAGTAATGTTTGAATTGATTATATATCTTTTAAAACATTCCATTATTATCAAATACAAAATAATATTTTTTATACTATATGTGTGTATATATATATATATATATATATATATATAAGATAAATATTTTTTTCTTTGTCAATAATCACAGTGCATTTTATTTTAATATCTTCTATATGTACCCTACTTACCCTAGTTATTTTGCGGATAAAATTCGTCTATAAAAAATATAAAAAGCGAAAATTCAAGTGCTACCTCAATATTCGAACCTAATACCTGTTGCATGTTAAACAAAAGCGAATATCGCAGACTTCGATTAATCTTTTCATTAATAATGAAAACATTATATATATATAATATGTATATATGTGTGTGTGTGTGTGTGTGTGTGTGTGCGTTAGATTATAAAAATATTTTTTATCATAACAAACCGTTTATAATTATATTTTATATGATTTGAAATATTGTATATAGACGTATGTGAATATGTATAAAAAAAAAACTGAGTGGTTTTATGGTGACAAATGTATTTTTATTATGGTATGACTGTTTAATAATTCTTCCAGTTTTATTCGACACTTCTTTCTTGATGGTGTTTGAAGATAGTCATCAGTTACATAAGTGATCCTTTGTTATAAAAAATAAATAACTATCGAAAAATTGTTTGATAACTTCGTAATAAAATGGTATTATTTTATTAAATATTATATATTGTAATATATCAATTTATTTTTTTATGTGTGATTATAAAAATTGGCAGTTTTTTTTCTCTATATAAATTTTCAATAAGAAAATGATTTTCTTTTTTCTAATTTAATGCGATTCGTAAATTTCTTCCTTTATATAGTAATTTGCTGTAATGAGTGTCTGAAACCTTTGTATTTTTTTATAAAATCGATAATATATCAAAAATATAAATATAAACGTGAAAGAAAATGCACATTGTTTCGAATAATGATTTATAATGTGGAAAGTTGATACGAACTGAAAATTTTCCTTTTTAATGCAATATTATAGAAAAAAATAATAATTTGCGATATACAATCAATTAACAAATTATTATTCGCGATTATTGAAAATATACGATGTATTCGTATGCGCGGAAGGGTAGTAGGGGGTTGTTTTGTGCCTGTCAATATGTGTATATTTCTATACCTCCCTCTTTTCCTTTTATGTATATGTGTATAAATGTGTATGTGTGTTCGCGTTTTACAGTATTGAGACAGTTTAAAACCTCCAGTTCAGGAGCTTCATGCCAAACGGAATTCGTCAACCTTAGGGGTAGGACGTAGTTTTACCATTGTACTCCGTTGACTACTCGGACTTATAATAAATTATATAATTATATTAAATAATATATGAGTATTAATTATATTGTTTAATATATTTTTTAAAAATATATTATTATTTTATATTTATTTTATTTTATTATATTATTATATTTTTTTAATAAGATTTTCTTTAATTTTATTTTTTATTGATAATAATTTTAATTTTTTATTTTAAGGGGAGTGCTATTTCTTCGGCTGCCGGCGTTCTTGGTTGTAGAAGACTGCTCATGAATGGAGGAAGTAGCTCGCCCGAGGGCCCTCGCCCTCCGACTAGGGATGTCTCTCCAGAGGTTCAGGTAAATTATTTTTTTCAATATATTTTTATTGTTTTTTTTTATTCTGCATAATTATAAATTTATATATTCGACATAGAAACCTGGTCCGAGCACTGCAAGTGCCAATGTTCCAAATGTTTCGCCGCCTGGTGGATTGGTTGTATCCGATTTGGAGTATAGAGACGGTCAAGTGGTCAGCGGCACCTTGGAGGCGCTAGTTGATTTACTGAGACCTGGTGCAGATCGTACCTTTGTTTTCGCTTTTCTGTTATGCAGCCGTATTTATGTTCGTCCTCATGAGTTACTTTCCACTTTGTGTAGAAGACACTCTGCTGCTGGTCAGGTAATAAAGTTAATGAAAGTGTGATCACTTCATTGCGCATTTTATTTCATGTTTCGAATTTGGTAATATTTTTTTTTTAAAAAGCACTTTTGCATTTATAACGTTATTTATATTTTTGCGAATTTTGTAATATTATTACTTGTTTTGAAATTGTAATTTTCGCTCTGCGATTTAAATAAATTTATAATATGGTTCGTTGTGGTCGTCACCTGATAACATCAGGTATAGTTCATTTTTTTTCTTATAATAATTTATGTAGGTGTCGGTGCCTGGCGCTGCTTCAAATGAAGCTGCTCTTGCAGAAATGGCTTCGTTGGTTCGTTTGCTTGGAGAATGGACTCGTGGTTTTCCATATGATTTTAGAGATGATCGTGTTATGGCTTTGGTTCGAAGCATTACTCAAAAGTAAACTCTTTGTCTTTTATACATATTATTTTTTTTTTCTTCAAATATTCAATGAATATTTTTAATTAGATGCGCAATGGAAGAAATGTCTTCATTAAGTGACGAAATGTCTCTTTTGCTGCAAAAGCTTTTAGATCGACTTACAGCTTTGGAGAAGTATGAAGAAACATTGTCTGATATTCCGTATGTTTTGACGGTTGACAAGCTAAGTCCTGTAAATATATATTTTTAAATTTTTATGAATTATTTTTTTGTTCACGTATGACATATTTTATATAAATAAAAAAAAAATTATAGTTGGATATTACATCCACTGGTTTAACACCTACTGAACTAGCCAGGCAGCTAACAATTTTGGAACATCATTTATTATCGTTTGTTGGTCCTGAAGAATTTATTCAAGCTTTCATTCAACCATCTGTGAAAAAAGACGTTCCAACTCACCAACGCCCATACGAACCAAAGAAAACCCGTAATTTGGAAGCTTATGGGAAATGGTTCAACCGATTGAACTTCTTGGTTGCATCCGACATTTTGAAGGTAAAATATTTTTGTGTTTTTAATCGATTTTTTTCCTTTTTTAATATTAATTATAAATAAAATAATTTTTAAAGACTCCGAAAACTAAATCTCGTGCTCGAATTCTCGAGCACTGGGTATTGTGCGCACGAGAGTGCTTTAATCTTGGTAATTTTAATTCACTCATGGCAATTGTGGGTGCATTGAACATGGTTTGCATTTCCAGATTAAAAAAAACTGTAAGTACAATTTTTTTTTAAATTTATTTTGTTGATTTATTCGTTATAAAAAAAAATTCACCTTACGTAGTGGGGACGGTGCAGCAATGTTATCCAACAATTGCCTCCATTGGAACTCTGCATGGAACCATCTTCCAACCATGGTCGTTATCGTGCAGCATTGGCTGCAGCAAGCGCATCCGCTCATGCAGCTGTTCCTTGCTTCAGCATCACTTGTCGCGATTTGCATTTCATTAACCAAACTGCTCCCAGCCGGTACTCTTAATAAAAATATATATATATATAATTAGATTTTTGCATTTATAAGCAAAATTTATTTCTCATCTTAAACTTTTAGTGTATCCGGAAATCGTATTAATCTTGATAAATGTCGTGCATTAGCCAGGCAGGTATCTGAACAATTGGCACATTGTCATGTGGAAACAGGCTTTGTTCGCCATAACAACACTTGGAATTATCTTATGAAGACTCCAGTTCTTGCTGAACAAGGTTTAACACTATTTATATTGCGTTAATAACTGCGTCACCTAATGTAAGGGTTAATGTAAATTTTGTTTTCAGCTATGGAGATTGCTTCTTTCGAACGCGAACCACCCAATGACCATAACGAGAAGGAACGCTACAAAGCCATTCGAAATCATTAAATATATATTTAACATACATGTATTTGTATATTTGTGTATAAGCATTATATACACAAATGCATTTTTTCTCTCATAAAAGGCTATTTCTGTTCCCATTTATGTCAAAAAAATATATATTCAATGTGATTCATATGTTATTGTTCCCATTTAAATGTCTTAGACATAATATTGAAAATTAATTGAATGCAATTAAATAGTTAGTTCATATATATATATATATCATTATCAATGTATTTATTAATTGTGTATTATGTGTTGTTGTCAATATTACTTATTTGTATTGCAGCTATTTTGCGACATATTCAAATCAATTATTATAATATTGTAGAAGTAACAGCTTCAATTATCTTAAAATAGATGGTCGTCTGGAATCGTTTTAACATTTTTATTGCAACCCTTAAATTTCACACTTTCTTTTCGATATGTATTTTTTTGTCCATTTTATGAAATCAATTTCATTATGGACAATTTATAATGTTTTTTTTTTTTAATATAATTTTCACACTTTTGGCGAAATTTGCATTGCGATTGCGATTTAAACATTTGCGATTCATTTAATTATTTTATTTACTATAACGATGTTCTGATGTGAAATTATTTTTATCGAGTTAAATTTAGGGGTTGCATTTACATAACACAAATATTTAATCCATGTATCTGTCATATGTGTCTGTATAACATTTAAATATTGAAATAAAATTAAATGGTATAGTAAATCAAAACTGATTCTACACCCTTTTGTTTTAATCCTGTAATCGATTTCTTTTAAAAAAAATATATATTAATTATTACATCCTTAAAAAAAAATAATTTCATTAAAATGAAATATATTATTCAGTTTTAATCATATTGAAAAGAAAAAGAATTTCAAAAATCGATTACAAAAATAAATAAAAAAATATTAAAAAAATAATAATGAAAACCGATTAGTATTTTTTTAGTAAGCGTTAACTATCAATAATTTTTAACAAGTGGACCAAATATGTAAAATCATTTTGGTGACGAATTTATTCACAAGCCAATGGATTTACAATTGCCAAATGAAAACCTGCGAGCTTGTACAAATTTTTTTTCGTTTTTTTTCTTATGTTGTTATATATGAAAAAAAAAGTAATGATAAATAATAAGAATATATATTTTTTTGGAACGATTAAAAATAAACGTTCAGCAATTGTCGGAAGTCGCACATTGCTGCATGCAGGACGTTCGTCCTTCGATGATTTTAAATCGATCGTTTGCATTTCGATCGATATAGAAATATTTTATACAAATATAACAAATGATAATGATTAAAAAAAAAACACTTCTGCCGCTCCTTAGAAATAATGTTTGTCGTCTCATAATATAAATATCGATTAACATATAAATAATGATCCACTGAGCCACAAACGGAAGTGTTATGTAATAATAATGATTATTCAGTGTAAATCAAAGTATTCCAAAGATCGTGAACAGTTCAAATTTAATATCATCCTTTTTAAGCGTTGCTTTGATTATTAAAATATTGGCACTGATGATATTGTCACCAAATTGCAGTATTAAAATATTTTATCCTAATTTTTTTTTTTGTTGAGATTTTCGTAAGATATTAAAATTTATATTTATTTGATATATTTTTTTTAAACAATATGGCATAATTTTATAAAATTTTGTATGTATATATATATATGTCTCTTTTTAAATTGTGAATCATTCCATTAAATGTAAGTAATTTATTTATATGAATTATATAATAATAAGCATTTGATTTTTTGCTGATATTTTATTTTAATTTATTGTAAAATAAAAATACTAAAGTTACCAAGCTGATGATGGTTCATATTTTTTCGTATTGGCAATTTTTAGTACATTGTAGTAAAATTTATATATATATATATATATATATATATATATATATATATATCGTTACGATAATTATTAATTTATCGGTAATAAAATTCAAATGCTTACATTGTTTTAATTCGTGTAAATAATAATACAAGTACTTAAAAATATGTGATTTTTTTGTTTTAACCTATATTAAGATAAGTATGTGTAATGTGACACGAATGGAGCACCTGTTTCATGATAATTGCCGCATAAATAGGAATATTGATAAAAGCAGGGCCATATTTGGTCTTTTTAATAACCTACTATATAGATTATATAATTAGTAAAAAAAAAACATTCTTCTCAATTATCTTTATAATATAATAATAATAATAATAAAGTGTTAAATGCTTGTACCTTTTAGATTGAGGATATGAAATGTTTATTTTTCTTAAATATTATTTTCATTCTGAATGATAATTATAAATTATTTTATGATGTGAATCAGTAGAAAAAAAATTGTCAATTGTAGGTTAATGTTTATATTTGGAGGAACATTAATAAAAAAATAAAATCAAAATGATAAATTCTAATTATTTTTACTTTAATCATGTACAGGAGTATGACACTATCTATTTAATGCTCTAAATATATGAAGATATATTTTTTTTTAAAAGTGCACTGAATAATATGCAAATATGGCCCTGTAAAAAAATAAATAAATATTACATTATATCAAAGATGTATACCTGACTTCATACGCTGTAAAAAAAATATATAGAATAATAAGGATAACTCCATTTCACAACGAATTCTTAATTATTATTTTTTTATAACATATCACATTTCCTATAATAGGCCTGTCTCTGGAACCCCACATGCAGTTAATATGATATATATATATATATATATATATATATATATATATATATATATATATATATATATATATATATATATATTACTTTTGATGAGTTTGAACACGTTGTGAATATAAATTTTGGATTTTTTAAAACATTTTTTAATTTTGCACGCAATTCAAATTTCAATTTTTGTATCGAAAATAAAAAAAAAACATGTGCCGAAGTTGAATAAGACTGGTTTATTTACGCACTGATTTTTTTATTTTTATTTTTTGTATAGTTTTTTTATTATTATTTATATTGAATCGATTTCTCAGATATATATATATATATATATATATATATATATATATATATATGTATGTATGTAATGTACCTTATCTATAATTGTAACTTAAAGTAATATATTGTTTTTTTTATTTTATTTTATTTTTCTTCAAATATATACATGTATGTTTAAAACGACGTACGATTATAATATCATCTGACTTGAATTAATTTAAGGAAATTATTTTCTAAAATTTATATTGATGTTGTAACGTTGTGATATATGCATTATTCCTGTACATAACTAAGAAAAATTATGATAATCTCCTAATAATATTATAGAGTGAAAATCCAAACTTATTGTAAAATAAAAAAAATAATTCTTAATAAAATTTGAAAAAAAATATTATCATTATGTGTATTGATTGATATTGTATTTTTTAATATTTTTTTTATTTTCGGAAAATTCGTATATTTATATTATTTTTCAGTATAAAAATATTAAAAAAACATTGTAATATTTCTTATTGAAATTAAGAAACATTCCACTGATTTATTTAAACGAATAAAACAAAGTAAACAATATAGTTTTACTAATTTACAACATTTTTTTTAAATGAAAAAAAAAATAGAAAAGTGACCGAATATGTATAAATATATACTTAATATTATAATTAAAATGAAGATAATTTTCCATCTGCTTGAAAATAATGATTTTTTTTCTGTATATAAAACCAATAATTGTTCATTTCAATGATGTGTAACTCTTGAATATGACATTAACCGTATTTATATGAAAGTAATATTGAAAAATGGACATGTAAAAGAAAACGAATCAATAATCGTAATCTTTAATTATCAACGCAATTATGTGTGAATTGAAGGGTTTCAATCTTCCACGTTTTTTAATATAAATAGAAATTAGTGTTTTTTTGTACATAAATATGTATCAGTATTATGATGATTATTTTTAGCAAACTACTTCAAAATTATTATTAAATAATATGTATTTACTAAACGTTCGCATACTTTTAAAATATTATATATTAAAAAGAAAAGTATTAATGAAAATAATCCATCGTATATTTTTTAAATTATCAACGTTCTATCATCGGTTCGATGTGTTTCAATCGATATATTTTATAATTTATAATCCACATAATTCTAAATCATCAATATGCGTAATTTTATATTGAAATATTGATGATATCAATTACATGATTAATTATATATATATATATATATATATATATATATATATATATATATATATATATATATATATATATAAACCTTTAACCCTTTTTTTATTTCTTTTTCAATTTGCTATTTCAAAATTATTAAGTAATATTTAATTTTTATATATTGAAAAATGAATGACACCTGTGATAGCTGAACTGTTAATAAAAAAAAATATTAATGTCCAAATCATATGTAATTAGTTAACTGTTCATCTATTATAAACGATGAAATGGTGTGAGATGAAAAATTTTAGATTTTAAAACGGGATTAATTATTAATGCTATTTGTAATAAATAGCGTACGAAAATAATTTAATAATAATTAAATTATTATTATTAAATTATTATTATTAAAATAATTTATAATAATTTCGTACGCTATTGGTAATAAATAGCGTACGAAATTTATTTGTTGAAAAAAAAATCATCATCAGAATATGTTTTCATCATAATTTCTCACTGAAGGCAATATAGTACTAATGCAATAGGGTTCAGTTTTATTAAAAAAAAATATGTGGAAGAATAATTTTCTTATTTTTTCATTTGATAAATACGCATAAATTTTAATAAATAAACAGTGGATTATTAATAATTATTATTATTATTAATGATTTGAATTAATGCACAATTTTTTTAGTAGTTGAACGCAACAATTTTTTTTGTAAGCTGCTATGTAAAAAAACACACTTTAAATTGATATTACTATTTTTTTTTCTATACAATAGTTAACGATAAAATTGTAGAATTGTATTAATAATATTTCAGAAAGGAAAATTTTGGTTGAATTTTTTTTTGTAAAAAAAATAATGAACTACATTTTTATTACTAAAAATGATATTTTCAAAATTTAATTGTAATTCATAAAAAAAGGAAAATCCCTCGTATATATATATATATATATATATATATATATATATATATATATATATATATATATTATTTTTTTCGTACGTTGAAAATTTTATGGTTTTGTAATAGTTTTATTATTTAAGGATTGATGATTTGTTCGAGTGTTTTGTAATCGACAAGTACTTAATTGTTTGTTGTATCTAAAAGCATGTTTTTATATTTAAAGACATCATCTGTGACTTGCCTTTGTAAAATTATATTTTGTGATTTTGATTATTTGTAAAAAAAAATAAATAAAAATAAATTAAACATAATACACGATAATGTCGTGCGTTTTTATTACATCAATATATAAATATTCCTTTTTATTTTATCTCAAATATTATATATAAATTTGTATTTGATTAATATTTTTTGATAAATTGAATAATTAATATATATCAAATTAATAGTAGTAAATATATTTAAAATCACAAGTCTAATAAAAATATGACAATATACTATATAAACAATATATATATATATATATATATATATATATATATATATATATATATATATATATATGGATATATATATATATGTATATATATATATCCATCTACTTTACAGATTCAACTCACCAAAATAGTTTGATAAAGGTAAAAACATGAAATAAAAATTGAGTGCAAAGATAATTTTTGAATATTTTTTATTGGATCACATGAATAGTACATTAAAAATACAGTTAAAATTGCAATACACATGTATTTTTTTTTTCTAGATAATGAAGAATGTAATGTAATGCTCAGTCTTCATATGACAATATTGGAATATATAACAACACACATATGTTTTCCACTTTAAAATAATAATTATAAATCAATTTTATATTATAGTGGAGCTCTCTTATTTTTGAAAAGTCTCCGTTTGATATATTCCAATCTTTTACATATCATATTTATATATAAATTAAATGTAGCAATAAATAATAAATGTATACATTTTAATTTAGCTTTGAAAGTAAGAGTTTCATCAAATAATATTTATAATACAATTAGTTAAATGAAACATTAAAAACTACATAACAAATAATATATCACGATTCATACAAGTTAATAGAAGTGAATATTACATTATTATGTGAAATATTTTGTGAACTATTTAGAAACAATATTATAATATATATTTTTTATGCAGAAATTTCTCCATATATATTGACATAATCTCTGATGCAGGTTCATAATTATTGTTATACGTGATTAATTCAGCATTGTATGTCTGTCGTATATGTTCTTTCTTTGTTCACGAACTTGCTGCTTCCATTTATCTTGTTGATGACCTACTCTATTAAGCACGTTACCTCTGATACCCATAGGATGGGCGGATCCACCCGGACTAACGAAGCCGTCATCCTAAAATAAATTTAATATTAAAAAAAATAATAACAATGATAATATATACGGTATAATATGAAATTAATGCCAACTTCTTCATTGGTATGCTCTTGATAAGAAGCTTTGGCGCGTTTGTTCAAAAGAGGATCCAAACATATCAAAAATCCCATGTAGACAACGAGTAGCATTATAATCCATATTACAATGATAACGACAACCTAATAATCAATTAATTATATATTAACAATAATAATAATTGAAATTAAGTCAAAAATAACTATAAATAATACTTTTATAATGGTCGTATTGCGATTTTCATATATGCATTGACAGCGTGGACAAAATTCTTGCTCCTTGCCTTTAATTTCATCGCCGACACGCGGTAAAATAACTCCATCACAATTGCTAAAAATAAAAATTTATTTAACAATAATTATAATAGAAAAATGACAAAATATATACAAAAATCAAATTGTAACAATACAATAAGAGTACGCATAAATAAGCATCGCTACATAAAACGATAAATATTAATAATAAATTATTAAATGACCTACGCAATAGTGCAAAAATACATTTACTTTAATGAAAAAAAAATAAAAAAAATACCATTTATTTGGTGGTACATTTGCAATATATAATTTACGATCGGAATGGGATCCTTGGGTGCTATTTATAACGGCCGACGGACTCGGACATACACATTTACAACGCCTGTCTTCATAGGATTGTGCCTGAAATATAATTGAGCAATATTTTAAAGTAAAAAAAAATGTTTCGATTGCATAAAAATGAGTAACTAAAAAGTTCAAAATAATATGTAAAAAAATAAAACGCATATTGAAATTTCTATTTTCAAATACATAATAATATAAACGCATAATATATTAGCATATGTTACTCAATTATAATAAATGTTAACAAGTATTTAGAAACATTACAATATACACATGTGTATATGTGTGCATTGCAATACATAAAATTTATATAAATATACTTTTAAACACAGCAAAAATAAATTAAATATTTTTAAAACATTTTGAATTTCATTTAAATGTAAAAATTTGTGACAATAAAAATGAAGGATTAAGTGAGCATAACAAAGGTATTAATGAAAGGTACTCAATGAAAAAGAAGAAGGACATAATTGACTTCAGGTTGATTCAATTTGATATTTATACGAAATTTGAAGAATTCATTACCTTGCTCTCGAAGAAACAACACATCACCATCATCGTCACAATCAACAACAACCTCATCTTGGACATCTTCAAAGCAAACGTCGTAAACATACGCTAACTGCTAACGTCTATCTGACAGTTTATTTGGTCTTAAAAATACCAAAAACAACCTAGATCTATGGAATACTGATTTTCCAATAAAAAAAAAAAACAATTATTTATACTACAATATAAAATTATCGCAATTATAAACTATATATTTCATTAAAATATTTAAAGAAATTTATATAATATTTACTTTTTAAATCATGTTATAATTTTATTTATGCAATTAACTCTTTTTTTATTTTCCATAATTTGTGTTCTTGAAAAATAAGACATTTTTATATTTATAATATTGAATTAAAAAAAAATGTTATAGTTTTCTTATTTGATGTTATTTAATCTTCTATATTTTTTATACTTACATATATTCTTAAATAATAGATTCATATATTTTGAAATTTATATATATATATATATATATATATATATATATATATATATATATATATATATATATATATATATATATATATATATATATATATATATATATATATATATATATAATCAGAAATTAATCTGTTATGCTGATAATTATTATTTTGTTGTTCTTTATAATATACAATGATTTTTAATAATTTGAAGTATTTTCAAAAATAAGAAATTTAATCATATATACATTAGAAATTATATATTTGAAAATGAAAAATGTAAGCACATAAAAAACAATATTTTGATTTATTAATGAATTTTGTTATTATTATGGTTTGAAAAATTAATTCTAGTCAAAATAAGAATAAAAATTAATTATAAATATTTTATAAATTTATTTGTTCTATTATTTTTTTTGCATTTTTGCATCTTATTTATTAAATATACAAAACAAATATATACAGATAATAGCTTTTTACATATAATATAAATATACTAAATCATTTCTATGTATACAAATAATAATAACGCTCTAATAGTGGATTGATTAAGAAATTAGTTTGTTTGTTGTTAAATAAATTAATTACAGTTTCATTTAATCTGAAACAATACGTTATTTATCCTAAAATAATCAATTTCAAGTTTGAAGTATTCTTTTCACAGTGATTTCTGAGGAATAAGTATTTATTAATGCTAAAAGTTTTTCTCGATTCCAAAATTATTGAAAATCACTGTATTGACATCATTCACTTCTACATATGCTTATGTCTGATGATTGGTTTAGTTGTAAAATATGAAAAATAAATATTTATGATGTGAATCGTGTAAAAATAGTACAATTTTTTATTTTAAAATCTTAGTTTTAATCGTGTTATCAAGAGTTTATAGGACAAAACGATCAGATCAATCTTTTGGAATTATATTAAAATTAATATTTAATACTATTGAACAACTTTCATAATAAAAAGTTGATTAGTTTAACAATTTAACTCTAGATGATTTAAAAATAATATAATTTTTATACATACTGATATAAAAAAGAGTAATCAGTAAATGTAATTTTTATTATAGTTTTGATTAGTTTAATCTTTACAAATTGTCTATTGGATGTAATGTTTTTAATTAAGACTAAGTTTGTAAATGCATCACTTATACAATATATATTTAAAATAATTTAACATTGGACTGGTGAACCATCTGGATTTGTTGGAGCTATTGGTTTGCAAATTTTAGTTCTGCCATTGGAACCATAAACGATGTTACATGAAAATGTAAAATAACCACATGTAGATGATTTTGTATAATAAGTATGTGAAAACTTTTTATCTTCAGCTGGATTGTCTTTATCTTTATTAAAAGCACCCGTTATAGACTTTGTGACTGTGACATAGCTATCTGGACTATTTTTTAAATTATATTTATTTAATGGTTTACCAGAAACAAATGTGTTTCGATAATATTCATTAGAACTCCAATTTCTTAATGATGGTTGCGTTTTGATAGGACTCTTACTATATGTAATGTTTTTAGAACCTGGAGTTATTGTTACAGTTTGAGCTTGCGATTCTCCATTTCCATCAGAGAAAGAATATGTTTCGTTTCCATGTGATACTGAACTAACTCGTCCTCTAAAACCTATTGGAATAGTATAACCCTGTGTGCCAGGCACGACTTCTTCTGGTTGAAATATCATTCCTTCATGCAAACTGCCACCAGAAGAATCTTGAATAACGTGTGCACCACTATTATCAAGAGGTCCTAATATAATATGTTGTTTCTGTGAGTCTCCACTTTCATCCGAAAAAGAGTATGTCTCATTTCTACGGAATGTTGGATTGACGCGTTCTCTTAAACCTACTGGGATTGAATAACCTTGGGCACTCTCTCTTGCTTGAAATACCACTCCATCATGAGAATTGCTGTTTGATGAATCTGGTTTCGCAAGAGAACCACTATTATCATGTGAACTTAATATGTTATGTTGTTTTTGTCCATTATGTGATATTCCGCTTCTGTCAGGAAAAGAGAATGTCTCATTTTCTAGCGGCATTGAATTAATTCGTCCTCGAAATCCTACTGGAATTGTATAATCTTGCGTGCCTGTTATAACTTCTCCTGGTTGAAACACCATTTTATTATGCAGAGCATTATTTGAAGAATCTTGTATAACATGAGCACCATTATTATTGAGCGAACTTAATATAATATGCTGTTTTTGTCCTTTATTTGTTTGTTGTATTACTACTTTTTTTGGTTTATCCTCATAATGCAATTTTTGAGCAGCTATATCAGTTCCAGGACTAAATTCTCCTTCATAATCTTCATCAACGTCACCTTCATCATAGTCATCTGATATATGCAAATCTTTCATATTTTTTTCGTCGAAATCATCATTATTATTTTTGATTGGGAATTGATGCGATATCACTGGGATTGTAGGGGGATTATCGGGAACATGTTTGTTAGAAACAAAACTGTTTTCAAATGTTTGCATAGAACGTTTTGATTCTGATACGTTTAGACTTTCATTAATATTGCTATTATTTTCATTAATAATATTAGATGAATACGATGCTTCTCTATCAGATCTAAGTGAATTTTTATTAAACATATCGAAAGGTTTGAATGTTGTTCTGTTTTGCAATGAACCGTCTTTTGAACCTGATTCAGCTTGAGCTGCGCCATTATAACTTATACCGTATTTAAATTTTCCATGTATTTGAGTCTGCGATTGACCTGCATATCTACTCGATTGAGATGATGCTGTACCACCGCCATAAAATGGACCAGTCATTTTATCGTTTTCGCTTTGTTCTTGGTATGGTTGAAAACCTATCTGTGCTTGAGAAGACGTTAATCCATGGCCACTTGCTTGTGCATCTGCCATTCCTCCTTTTTCATTTGTTTGAACTTGTGTATTAGTTCCGTGGTTCCAACCACTACTTTGCGCTTCAGCTTTTGTTGCACCTGATTCCATTCCTAATTGTAACTGTGCTTGAGATTGACCAAGTCCGGAGTTTCCTTGTGCACTGCTCATTGCTCCCATTTTGCTAACTGATATTTGACTTTGTGCACCTTTTTTACTATCCGATGTTTGTGCTTGTGCTGAAAACGAACCTGCACCTGAATAAGTGCCACTTACTTGGGTTTGTGATGTTCCATCACCAAATTTTCCCATTGAAGATGCGCTCGATTGAGTTTCATTTTGAGCATGATGTATACTAACTTCCGCTTGAGAACCATCATCACTATCGATATATAATTGTCCATCTTTATCATAAGTAGTATTATAAATATCCGTATCTACTCCAATTGGAGAAGGTAAATGTCCAATAACTTGTGTTTGAGGATAACCATCTCCCCAATATGGTTGCTGATATTGACCTACAATATAATTAATTTATTTTGAAAAATTGAAAAGCATAATATAAAAATTAAAACAATAATATACCTGGCTGCTGATAACCAGTAGTGAAAGTATTTTGTCCATTAAGATATGGATATTGGCCTGTTTGTGGATATAAATTTGTTTGACCACTAGGTGTTTGCCCATTTTGAGGTTGTGTATAATAATTTTGATAATCAGTATATTCAATACCAGGCGTATGATATTGACTGGGTGATTGAATTGATTGTCCCGGGCTAATTTGTTGACCAGGTTGCCATTGTCCTGATTGTAGGCCATTTAGACCAGATTGAATTTGTTGGCCCGGTGGCAATTGTTGTCCCGGTTGAATTTGTCCTGGAGATAATTGTTGATTTGATGATAGTTGTTGACCTGAAGGTAATTGTTGTCCAGACTGCCATTGTCCTGAGGGCAATTGTATTTCAGGTTGCAGTTGACCTGGTGGTAGCTGTTGACCAGATTGAATTTGCTGTCCGGACTGTAAGTGACCTGATGGTAATTGTTGTCCAGGTTGCAATTGACCTGGTGCTAGTTGTCCTGGTTGGATTTGTTGACCTTGTGGTAACTGTTGACCAGGTAGAAATTGTTGACCGGGTTGCCATTGTCCTGGAGGCAATTGTTGTCCAGATTGACCAGTTAATAATTGTTGTCCAGGTTGCAATTGACCCGGCAGTAATTGTTGGCCAGGCTGTAATTGGCCTGGTGGCAATTGTTGTCCAGATTGTAAATGACCTGGTGCTAATTGTTGACCGGGTTGAATTTGTTGTCCATGTTGCCATTGTCCTGAAGGTATTTGTTGTCCAGGTTGCAGCTGTGTTACTGAAGGTAATTGCTGACCAGGTTGAATTTGATGCCCATGTTGCCATTGTCCTGTTGGTAATTGTTGTCCAGGTTGTAATTGACCAGGTGATAATTGTTGTCCAGATTGAAATTGTTGACCGGGTTGAGGACTCGGTGTTAATTGTTGACCATGTTGAATTTGTTGCCCGGGTTGTAATTGACCATGTGGTAATTTCTGACCGGGATGTACAAGGCCAGGTCTAACTTGTTGACCGGGTAATAATTGTTGTCCAGGTTGCAACTGATTTGTAGGTAATTGTTGGCCTAGTTGTAATTGACCTGTAGATAATTGCTGACCAGAAGGTAATTGTTGCCCAGGTTTTAGTAGACCAGGTGATAATTGTTGCCCAGGTCGCAACTGACCAGAAGGTAATTGTTGACCAGGTGATAGTTGCTGTCCAGGTTTCAGTTGACCTGAAGTCAATTGTTGTCCTGGATGGACTTGTTGTCCAGGTTGTAACTGATCTGGTGATAGTTGTTGGCTGGGTCGCGTTTGTTGTCCAGGTGGCAATTGACCGGGTTGTAATTGGCCCGGTTGAAATTGTCCTGGTTGTAGTTGGCCGGGCTGTAATTGTCCTGGCTGCAATTGTCCTGGCTGTAATTGTCCTGGCTGTAATTGTCCTGGCTGTAATTGTCCTGGCTGTAATTGTCCTGGCTGTAATTGTCCAGGTTGTAATTGTCCTGGCTGCAATTGTCCAGGTTGTAAATGTCCTGGTTGTAATTGTCCAGGCTGTAATTTTCCAGGTTGTAATTGGCCCGGCTGTAATTGTCCTGGTTGTAGTTGACTGGGCCGTAATTGTCCTGGCTGTAATTGTCCTGGCTGTAATTGCCCAGGCTGTAATTGTCCTGGTTGTAGTTGAACGGGCCGTAATTGTCCTGATTGTAATTGGTCCGGTTGAAATTGTCCTGGTTGTAGTTGGCCGGGCTGTAATTGTCCTGGCTGTAATTGTCCTGGCTGTAACTGTCCTGGCTGTAATTGTCCAGGTTGTAATTGTCCCGGCTGTAATTGTCCAGGTTGTAATTGTCCAGGCTGTAATTGTCCTGGTTGTAGTTGACCGGGCCGTAATTGTCCTGGTTGTAATTGTCCTGATTGTAATTGTCCAGGCTGTAATTGTCCTGGTTGTGATTGTCCTGGTTGTAATTGTCCTGGTTGTAATTGTCCTGGTTGTAATTGTCCTGGTTGTAATTGTCCTGGTTGTAATTGTCCTGGTTGTAGTTGACCGGGCCGTAATTGTCCTGGTTGTAATTGTCCTGATTGTAATTGTCCAGGCTGTAATTGTCCTGGTTGTGATTGTCCAAGCTGTAATTGTCCTGGTTGTGATTGTCCAGGTTGTAATTGTCCAGGCTGTAATTGTCCAGGTTGTAATTGTCCAGGTTGTAATTGTCCAGGCTGTAATTGTCCAGGCTGCAATTGTCCTGGTTGTGATTGTCCAGGCTGTAACTGACCTGGTGGTAATTGATGGCTAGGTCGTATTTGTTGTCCAGGTGGCAATTGACCTGGCTGTAATTGGCCAGGTCTAATTTGTTGACCAGGAGGTAATTGTTGTCCAGGTTGTAGTTGACCCGGTCTGATTTGTTGTCCAGGCTGCCATTGTTCTGTCGGAAATTGTTGTCCAGGTTGTAATTGGCTTTGTGGAAATTGTTGTCCAGGTTGCAGTTGCCCTTGTGGTAATTGTTGACCTGGACTAATTTCTTGGCCAGGTTGTAATAAACCTGGTACTAATTGTTGCTGTCCTTGTTGTGTTTGATCAACTCCTCCTGATAATTTTTGTTGTCCGACCAATCCTGGTTGTAACGTATATTCATCTTTGCCATACTGCCACGTCTGTGTAACTGGAGTTTTTGTTTGTGATTGTATAGATTGACCAGGAATTTGTACAGAATGGCCATTTGTTGTTTCATCAATAGATTGTGTTTCTCTTGTTCCTGGGAAGTATATATCTGTTGGTCTATATATATAATCTGGTCTTTGAGTGTCTTTGGGATATGATGATTGTACTCCAGGATAGCCTAATTCACTTGGATATCCAACCTGACTTCCTGGAAATGACGGTTGTGATCCTGGATATAAAGTTTGTTGTCCTGGTTTACCAGCGATAGGACTAGTTGTTCCTGGTTGCTTATAATCAGTTGAAGTACCTAGTTTTGATCCTACTGTTCCGGGATATAAATCGCTTCCTCCAGTATATGGATGATACGATAATGCTTGATTTTGTGATCTGTCATAATAACAATCGTCACAACTTCCACCAAATGACTGACTTTGTGCTTGACCCATGCCATTTGTTCCACCTATATAAACGGAAAAGCTTTTATATTAATACTTATTTTGAACACATAATTAAAATTTAGATTGTTTTTAACTTACTGACTACTGCTCTCGAACCATCTTGTGATGATTCAGCTTCAGCTCTACCGGGATTTGAATCGTTTGATCCGAAATTTAAATATTGCGATTGAGTTTGACCTCTGTAACGACCTCTGATTCCCGCTTGACGCTCATACCGACCTTTCGCATTTCTTTTTATTCTTGTATTGACAAAAGACACATCGACAGGTTTCGCTTTAGCCGATACAACATTGTAATTTTTGCAGAAATCATTCACCATAGCTCCGGCGAATTTCCACACCTGTAAAACGAAGCTTTAAAAAACCATGATCTTTTAACAATCATTGCGCCGTTTTAAGTACATAAATTTCGCTCCTAGAGTTTCATTCTTTTTTATGTACGTAAATTTTTTGGGATTTAGGTCAGCATAAAAAGTTGACCTCATGTCTGTTATCTGGGGTTACACAACTGGCCCGAACTCGCAAAGACATCGCCATCGTTTTAAGTCAATGACTTACGTCTTCTCTTATCTATATAACGCGACAATTTCACATTTTAACAATTGAAACCGCCATTGATTTAACCTACTTATTGCATATTCACAAATAAATAGACATATCGAATTAATACGCAAAGCTTATGCATTCAAGTCAAATAGAAAAAAAATGTGCGCTAGCAGATATTATAATTTAAAATCAATATATATATATATATATATATATATATATATATATATATATATATATATACACATATGTACTTCATATGAATTAAAATAACATAGTGTTTATATTTACAATTGATCACATAAAAAATATGTTTATAAAATAATAATAATAAAGAATATATTATTACAATTTAAAATATATTTTATCGCAAGGCGGTATAATATCTTACCTGCAGTTTGGATAAATATTCAGATGTTGGATATAATAGACATGGTCGAATATCATTAGTACTACGGACCAAATAGCAAACTTTATTGGATACATCTCTATGTGCGATGATTTTCTGAAAAAATTAAAATTATAGAAATACAAAATAAAAAAAACATAAACAGTTTAATTTTTACAATCTTTTCAAATTAATAAATTACTAAATATGTTATATAATTATTCAATCTTTTATACAATTAAAATATTGGAACCTCTATGTGTTTATAATGAAATATATCTTTGTACGTACGTTTGATATGAAATTTTAAATTATTAGTAGTAGTTTAATCTAGCTCATTCATTATATTTTGAACAGTTTTAATAATCAATTTCATCTTTACATATAACAACTTTATTTATTTTATATATTAGTGGACAGATTCGATATATAGAAAGTTAGTTTTAAAGTATGTAACAGTTAACTTTTCATATACTAAAAGTTGAAAATAAGTTATATATAAATTAAGTACATATTTTCAATTAAGTTTAATTTGTGTAACAAAAATATATATAAAAATATGATATTTTGATGTATATAATAATTGAATTGGGTAACCTTTTGACACCGTCAACTTGACGCATTGCTACTAATATGAATTAGAACGAAACAAAAATATATCAGTGAAACAGTCCTTGGCATATATATATATATATATATATATATATATATATATATATATATATATATATATATTATTTTGGATGGAAAAGAACTGATGATTCTTAATGCTTAGCATGATTGAACATTTACATTGGCGAAATACATACTCTTTCAGGAAGTATTAAAGTTTCAAAATTTTCTACAGCATTTCCAACGTTTGGTAGTAAAATAGGAAATTTAATTTGATTATTCTCTATATCTTCTGTAAATAGTGATGTTCTCTGTAAATATAAGTATTAAAACATTTTATATAAAAAAAATATTCTTTATCATTTTTTTTATACTTGAGGTAATTAATATTAAAAAATTGTATATATATATATATATATATATATATATATATATATATATATATATATATATATATATATATAAGATTTCTTTCCTAGAGAATGGTAGAAATGTGATAGTATTATCAAAATTTTTTGAATAGGAATAAATGAATAAACACAATGTTTTAAATTACTGAAAGCACTAAACTAGTAAATATAAATAAGTGCTACATCATTCTAGAGATCGCATTTTAAGAATTAAATACCTTATTTTTCAAAAACAATCATATGAAGTAATTTTTTTTGTCTGGTTATTAACAAAATGAAAATATTAGGGGTAAAAGTCTTGCATTAAAAACAATGATTTTGAATATTGAATGAATGAGGGACTTTTTATTTTAGAATCAAGAAGATGCAAACTAGAAATAAAAAAAAATGTATAAAATAATCCAATTTTTGAAAATTTGTAAAAACGTAATAATTATCACGGTTATGAAAGTGTTATTAATGGAATCTCTTGTTATGTAATAAAATATATGCGTTCGAGATTTGATGTTGAAATGAATGTAGAATAATCTAATCATAATTAGCTATCAATAATATGTAAGAAAAGATATTTCAGATATTTTGATATATAGCTTGTGGCAGATAGAACAGTTTATAAAAATTAATAATCACAAGTGCCATAATAATCATTAGAACTTATTGATTTAGTTGTAATGTATCAAATTAATTTACAATGTTCTATCATTAGCCTAAAAGATTGAGAAAGAAATTGAAGATTTGAAACGTATAGGAGGAGTAAATATATTCGTAGAATTACAAATAAGTTATTAAAAAAAATAATAATAAAATAAAAATGTGGTACAATCGTGGTTTCGCTCGATTATTATGATTGAGAGTTTTTAAAGTGGTGTGCAAATTATTTTCATTGCAAATATATATGAAGAATTTTTATTTATGACTGTTATTACTTCATTTTAACCGCAAATTTAATGCCTGTTAAGGGACAAGTGGGCAGTGTAAAATACTGGACAATTTATTGCATGTAATATGATGTACGTAAGCGCTTTTTTTTTTAATATGGAAATTGAACTATTCAAATATATAAGATTTTTCAATATTTATTATAGTGAATTATGATTTTAGAACAACCATAAAAGAAGAAAATGATTTCTTAAAAAAAAAATGTTGTTTTCAGAATAAGAGATAATATTGTTGTTAGATGATATTTCACGTATATTTTTAATTATCGATTTATATATAAAGTTATACAACGTTATCAAATTATAAATTTTGCAATAATTAATATGTATATATTTAAATGTCTTAAGATATAAAATTACCTTTTACATCAAAAGTTTATTTCTATTTTGCAACAAAAGTTTGAGTTATTTTAATATAATTTGATACATAAATAAAATTTTCAATTTTCTTCTTTTACGAGTATATATTAAATTTATAACTTTTACAAAGTCGCCGATAAAATTGTTTAACATAATATTGAAAATATAAAATTTTATAACGTGAATGTAAAAAAAAAAAATTGACATAAATAATCCGTTATCAAATTTAAATGAAGAAGAAAAAAAATATTCATAACATTATGTATGTAGCTTCCTAGTTGAGAGTCGCCGTTTTAGATATTAGTTTTTTTTTATAAATAATCAACGGCGGGTGGGGGGGAAGGGGAGGGGGAACCAATAATATTAAAATTTTTAACATTGAATGTAATTAATCTAAAACAAAAAAAAAATAGTTATGATAGTGATAATTTTTAAATATTCATGTGTGGCATATGAGAAAAATAATCAATTTCATTAATAATTAAAGTTGTCACAATATGAGATAACTTTTAGTTCCGGTTTTTGCACTATAAATTTTTCACATCATAATATTTATATATATATATACCATATATAACAAAATTAATATAATAATAAAAAAAAATCGATAAAATATTTCAGAATTTAACATAAAAAAAAGGTTGATAATTATTAAGACTTACATTTTTAACGTTCATATTTTAATTTTATATTATTTATAATATGAAAAAGTTTTTTTCTAATATAAAATATGAATGATTTTAAATATTTATAATAATGTTTTTAAAAAAAAATAAAAAATATTATAATTGATATATATATATATATATATATATATATATATATATATATATATATATATATATATATATATATATATATATATATATGTTAGTGTAATGAAAATAAAGCTGAAATTATCTGAAGTAGATTTATTTTAGAGTTATAACGTTATTCTCTCCGAAGTGCGTTTTATAATTAGAAATTTATATTATTATCAATGAGATTTTTGTACCTGAGCTGTGACTACGGTGAAGACCAATAGTGCTAATAGAGGGCTACGCCCCCGGAACCACATGGTAGATAGACGGAAGCACTCTATTCTGTACTCTTTGTCGGAGCTCGCTTCATTATATATATATCCCCTCCTCCACCTCATCATCAGAACTTCATCAACAGTGGTGTGCTTTTATAAAAATATTTTCGGATATTTCTCACGACAGTGCCACTTACTTTAAAATATATTGAAGAATATTAATACGATGATCTGTCTTCAATATAAAGATAATAATCATTCTTCTTGTGTCTATCATTTATAATGATTTTGTTTTTTTTCTATTTTTCGTTACGAATAAAAAAAAAATACTCTATTTTGTATAATTTTTTGTTCCAAATGAAAAAAATATATATTAATTTTTATATTCTGTGATGTCATCAAATATTCTATTTATAGCAGAAATGTTAGATAACAAAGAAATTATTATGAAATATATATATTCTATCAAATCTTTTAAAATTAATTTTCAAATAATGATGCACATAAATTTTGTATATATTTTTTTATAAGAAATATACTATAACATGAAAAAAAATATTATGAAAAATAAACGATAGTATTTTTTCAGATATATTCAACTATTTTTCTGTCATTAAATATTAAAAAAAAAGATTAAATATTATTATTAAAAATATGATTTATTTTCAGTTTTCAATGATTATTTATGTTTTTTTTAATACACAATCTGAAATTAATAATTTATTATTATGTTTAATAAATCTTAAATTATATTTTCAGGAAAAAATATCATATATTTACAATTAAATTATACTCAAATATGAACAATTATAATTAAAACAAAAAAAGAAACACTTAGATTAGCCATGTTTTAATTTACAATGTTTATTGGACTAAAATTAAAAATAATATTATTGGTTTTATTTGGGCCACGAATAAAAACAGTCAAAAAAAAAATTAACAACAACACTTTCATTCAACTGGAAGTTTGTTTTGGATTTTTATTTATAAATTTTACATATCTATTTATATAATTCGTTAGATGCGATTAAAATTTAATTATTTTCAAATTTTTACAAACCGTTTTAGATTTTATGAATCTATAAATTGTTTTAATTTTATTGAAAATCAATATATTTTTTTTTATATAATTATAATATTTTATACACAATTATATACTACTATTTTTAGATTAGAAGAAAAGTGATAATATATTATTATACTATATTATTATGTTTTATATATTCGATTGAAGATGACTTAAGAACCTTCAAATGGAAGGCTTTATGGGATTACTACTGTTGGGATTTTTTTGCATTTTCAGTATATAAAAATAAAATACATCATTTAGGTCAGTACAGTACTGATTCAATTTGCTGATATTGAAAGAGAATAAAACAGGCGCCGATAAAGTATTCACATCAAATTGCGGATGCATATATATCTTCAACATGGAAATATTTCTTTACATATATACCGCTGATTCGCTATCAGTTTTTTTTTCTCTCATCATATAATCATTGTATGTATTCATGATGTGTATTGTTATCATGAAATTATTTGCATTTTGAAACGAACAAAACGGCGAAGTATGTCGTTTTTTTTTTTATCAATTCGATATAGCATCTTGGTCTGTCTCTGAAATTGAACAAGTAATTAAACACTTGCCTCTGATGGGGGTCACTAGATTGGGTAACAATGCTGATAATATCAATGATGTCATTGCTTTTTATTTATTTATTTTTTTTTTTTGGTCAACGTTTCAAAATAAACAATTAAAAAGTGACAATTAATGAAACGCAGTTGATGTGCGTAAAACGTTAATCTACGTATCAATTAGGTAATCCATATATTAGTGTGGAAGATGAACAGATTTTTTTTTTTTGTATTCAATCATTATTTTAATAAATAATGATTGAATACAAAATAAAACAAAAAAAGATTAATATATGGACAAAATTTTTAATGGATAATGTTATGAAAAACATATGGAATTTGTTCAGTGTTGATTATGAAAATGGTCAAAATCAAAATAAAAAAATAATAATTTATTAATTTATTACAAATCAGTCGACGTCGATAATGTTAATGGTTTTCCAACATATGAGAGTTATATTGATCGAAAATATTGTGATGATAAGTTCTGATTATTTAATCATACTTGTGGTAGTAAAATATATAGACTATTTAGGAAATATTAGGAACATAATCAATTGTTAGAAAATAAATTTAAAATAAAAAATAATAATATTAAGTTCAATTCAAACTTCCATGATTTAGTATAATACCAAAAGTGATACTAATTGAAGAAAAGTAACATCTACAATTGTCATGATTAATATTTGAAAAATGACGAAAAAGCATGAATTATATATATACTGTTCATAAGACGCAATGTGTATAGAATAATAATAAAGTATTAAAAAAATATTATTTTAATAGACTCGGTTCAGCTGAATTATGTAACTTTTAATAATTATATAATTTCAATTCGTTTCAGCTGAGTTATGTAACTGATAATAGAGATTCGAATAAATTTACAAAAACTATATAAAATAAATGTTAAACTATGAAAATAAGAAATTAAAGAATAAATTTATAAATCTAGAAAGAGACCTTGACCTGAAAAAGGTTAACGAGTCCCTGATTTAATTAATAATATTTACTTACAACATTGTATAATATATGTAGTAGGTTTTTTTATTTGAAATAAGAGGACAAATTGATCTTATAAATTGTTTTATTTGAAATGTTCTAAATTTTTCTAAATCTACAATCAACTATTTCATAAACCATTGAATTTATTATTATATAAATAAAATTGATATTTTACATAATAGACAATTTGTTTTCAGTATTCAAAATCCTTAAATAAAAACGTATATAAAGATTAATTCGTATTTATACTTATAATGTAAAAAACAATTTCATTAACTAACAATGAATCGCTTTGCATATTAATCATCTTCCATAAAACAAGAGTTAAAACATAAACTAATTAAGATAGGCAACGCAAGATTGAATATTCAGGTCACATACCTTGCAAAGAGAAGTTAAATCTCCTCCAGCATAATATGAAATGATGTTAAATAAATAAAATTTCGATTGAAAAAACATACACATTTATAAAATTACTAATCAGTGTTGGATTTCATTGGAAACACCTTTTTTTTGGAAATTATATATAACCAATATTTTTTATTTTCAGCGTTTTATTACTGGATTTTCGACATCTTTAAATGTAAATATTACATTGCAATTGCATCATATTCACATATAATGCGAATAATAATTCAATTCATCTTCTTAAATTCTAAATTTAATATTTTTAAATTGGGATAGAAGAATGTTTATTATGTTATAGAAATTATTTTATGATCGATATCTAAAGAAGGAATAGATAATTGGAAAATAAAGAAATATATTTAATTATAAAACGATTTCATCAAAAATTTGAAACTAAAAAAAAAAAAATCCTTAGGATATATAAAAAAAGACATTAAATAATTCGCAAATTTTATTATTAATGAAATAAATAGACATATATTATTATAGTTGAGGTATGCAGAAATTAATATGGCTTAAAATATGAAAACAGAAATAAATATCAATAGAGAACACATCGCAAAAGGAATGAATATTACATGACAATATAATATATATATATATATATATATATATATATATATATATATATATATATATATATATATATATATATCAATTCAATTCCAAATCTAAGCAAAATAAATACACATATTCGTTTTATATTTTTTCTAATATATTTGATTATTGTTATTCAATAATGAAACACACTGCTTAAGAGATAAAAAAATTCCCAAGTTTTACACTATTTAGTATTATTATTATATTAATAAAATAAGTAATAATAGCATTATGGCAGCCCATGCTGGTACTTAATATCCTTAAAAATGTTAGGGACAAATATATGTATTTGAATTTTTATTACACTTAGCATGTTTCCACTGACAATAATTGACGACTTTTGAAATCTTTCACATATATAAGTTTATTTTCGCGTTCAAATACATCTCGCTATTGACGAATTTCACTACTCCAAATATATAAGACTTTATCTATTAAAATGTACCTTTTTTTATTTTTAAAAGATTCAAATTGAAATTAAAAAAAAAGGTATATTTGATAGATAAATGTATGAATAATTTGAATGAAAGAAATCTATATATAACGTATACAATTCTTCACATTTTTTATTTTCGAATGAATGTACATTATATTATATAATGTAGATTGTCTCTTATATTTGAAAAAATCCTATATCACACACAATGCAATATTATAAAAAATGGAAGAGAAACTGATGCAAATAAAATATACACATTTTTTTTTATATTTTAAGCGAAACACATAAAGCACGTTTAAACCAGTATTTGTATTCAGTAAAATATATTAATAAATATTCGTATATATATATATATATATATATATATATATATATATATATATATATATATATATATATATATATATATATGGTATATATAAATTTAAACACACAAGATTAAATGCAGAATAAAATTGTGGTACATAAAAATAGAGATTCGAAATATGTACAAATGGCTATATTTATATATAATAGAAATAATATTGAAAATAATAGATTTTTAACTTTAATACAAAATTTTAACACCAAAGTTAATCGTGTATTTCGTAGAACAAGGATAATATACTAGTAAATATTTTATAGCAAATACAACGATCAAAGTCATAATTGTTTAATAATATTGAATTCCTTATTAACTCCTCCATGCATGTTTTTTTTACATATTTTATTATGACAAAATTAATTTCATCTTCACATTTCGCTTTTTTTTCTAATAAAAGGAACGATGAACTGTTTTTTTTAAAGTGCCAGAAAAGTATATGCATTTGCTAGTGCTATATATTTTTTTAAGAAAAATATGTTGATATTTGCTTTTCGTCAAATATGTGCAAAAAAATCTCAAACGTAACATTTTTTTATATACGTGACATGTGTCCACTTCTACTAATAATAAAATATAGTATCTGAGCAAAAATTAATATTATATATATATATATTGCTATAATTTTAAATATTGACAATTTAATTTATTAAATAGTTATTTAAATAAATAAAATATATATATATATATATATTACCACAACTGAATTCACAACAATAGAAAATAAACATTTTTGATAATACAATATATATACATGTTTTAAATTAAACAGTATAAAAAAAACATCTTGATTTTTCTCTAGTTTATATAAATGAAAAATTTACATGGACAAAGAATGATCTATTAAATCTATATGCGTAAAAAATACTAACTATTGCTGATTATGTATGAAATATGAGCAAAATTTTAGTAGAGATTATATATTTTTTTTTATATAACAACATATGTTTCATATACATTATTAGAAAAACAGAAATGTTAAAAATGAACAAAAAATATATCAGTCTCCCTAATTAATAAATATGAATGAATTAATTATAATATAACAGTAGTTTTATTTGAGACAAATATTAAAGAATAAGAACTAGTCAGAAATTTAGTTCAATTTTTTTTATCTATTTATTTGGGACAGTGATAAATCACAAATATATACTTATTAGAATATAAATATGCATATTTACATATAATGTTATATAAGGCACATCAAAAACATGTTAATATTTCTATAATTTTATGTTCTTCATTAAAATAGAAATTTTTATGACATATACATACACGAATGTATTTTTTATATGCAATAAAATTTCTTCTGTTCACAGTAAAATGTCCTGAAATATTATTGTTTGATCATTTGCGTGATACATTACATGTAATAAATTTAAATATACATCAACATGTGAAGTAAAAAATATACACAATTGACATTAGATAAATGTGTATATTTTAAATTGAGTATCGGAATGTGATAGAAGACATTAAGAAAGTGATTATATAAATATTTTACTGTGAACTTAATCAGGGTTAAATATTTTTTTTCATACACATAGATGATCCATAAAAATCAAATTAATGAAGAATTAATTTACACATTCTTACTTTATAAATCAAGAATAGACAAACTTTATTATGAACTAGACATCTGATTTTATATAGAGTATTATTTGACGAGAAGAAATTTATGCATGTTGATAATATGTAGTATCATTTTTAAATTATTCTTTCTTAAAAATTTAAATGAAATGCATAAATTAATATTAAATATATATTATAAATTAAGGCCATAGTTTGCCGATCCTCAATGTTGAAAATAAAGCAGTATTGCGTAGTTTTCTTTATTTGAAGTATATAAGAGAGTGTAATAATAGACTTTTGGTCCAACTGTATAATAATTAATTATAAAAATAGTTTTATATAAAAAAAAAGAAAATTAAAATATGAAAAATAGTTAATCATAATAAAAAGGAAATAAAAATAAAAAAAAATACAGTGTTGGAAAGATTAACACGTATTTTATATAAAAATTGTAAGTAAATTAATATATATATATATATATATATATATATATATATATATATATATATATATATCAGTAAAATATATTAAATTTAAAAGAAAAAGATCAAACACAAAATGACATATAAATTAATATTTTTACATTTTTGATCACTTCAATTGAAATTAAATTTATCATTATTACTTTGTTTATGATATAAATTCACGTTTCTATTTTATCTATTAATTTTTGAAGTAATTTAAAAACTGAATATATTTCGAATAAATAGTACGTTGTTTTTAATTTTTTAAATAAAATAATTTCAATACAGTATTATAAATTTGTTCACTTTCTTATATCACTTTAGATCACATTAAAAGTAAATAATGTACTTCAAAATGTTCTTTTTATTAAATTGTTTTATTCACTTATTATACTGACGGCAGATTTATTTTAAATATGTATACCATAAATCTGCTGTTATTCTTAATGTTTTAAAGTATACGTTTTATAGTAAATGTTTTTTAAGGTAAAATTTTCTTTAAAGCAAAAATATTTAAAGTATACATTTCATAAATTTCCTGTTACATTGTGAAATTTATAGTTTTTAATAATGTATAATAAAAAAACACATTAAGAGTGATAAGAAAGCAACATCCTGAAATATTGTTGGAAAGAAATCAAATTAAAAACGAAGAAAAGTAAATAGCGAAGAAGTTTTTAGTAGAAGATGTTTATCGACGAAATCGGCCAAGATATGCTTTGCAAACTGGACAGGAATGATGAACATCCATACATTCGTCAATACAGCATGGAATTAAACAGCACCCAAGCCAGCAGCTAAAAAAATGATAAATTTATTTTATAAAAATTGTAATTTAATATTTTAATTTTATTTTTTTTATTATAGTAAAAAAACATTTTTAATAAAAAAAGGTTTAAAGGAACAAATATAAAACGACTTAATATATTGCATAATATAAAAAAAACTGTGGTGCTATTTTTCTTTATATATTCAATATTTCAATCACAATCTAAAATTTGTATTTTTAATTAAAACAATTTGATACATGATTGCATTTCTTTAACAATATTTTAAACAAAATAGTATATTTTCTAATTTATAATTAATATTATAGAATTTAAATCTAAAATTTAATTAATATATTAAAAAGATAATTCATAATTGACTTAATATAATTTAAAAAATAAACGATGCTTTCAATATTCTCAATATTTCAACATAAACATTTTAAAAAAGGTTATAAAAATGCAATCTGATGTTAAATGTGAAGATTTTTTATGCTAAAGAGGTCCAAAAATTAAATATTAAATTAGCTATATACTGACCCGATCAAGGCGATGAAAATACCAGATATATAGGCGATGACACCTGGTTCGGTCTTTGTTTTTGTATCGATTTCAGCATGACACCATGGACATATGGTGTGAGTAGATTGGGGTCCAACAGGAACCACAGTTGTTACTATAGCTGGACCGGCGTCTATATAATAAAATATAAATAAGTAAATATAAAATTACATAAATAAAATTGTAATTATATACAGTTTATTGCAATAAATATAATAAACGCAACGCAACGCAACCGCTTAATTTCCTTACCAGTACGAAACGGTGGTACGTATGGACTTGATGGTGGTACTCCTCCTACAGCTTGAGCGTAACTTGGAGGTGGTGCACTCGGAGGAATATTAAAACCATATGCAGGTGTCGTCGGGGGTTGGTTATTGTAATTGTTCGTTGGTACATTTTTGTTATTCATATTTGCTACGACAAGTAAAAAATAATATTATTTGAATCAATAAAACGATTAAATAAAATTATATAGCAAACATCAGTAAATAACATAGCGATTTATTAATTAGCTATTTAAAATGTGTCATAACTATTATATAAAATATATAAATGTTTTTTTTATAAAAATGTAATATTTAATTAAGATTTTATTTGTATAACTTAATTTCAGATAATAATGACTGGGATTCTTCAAATTAAGTGTCTATTTAAAAACTGTTTTTTGTGACTTCATTTAAAGAAAAAGATATCCTGGGAAAAACTTATTCACTATGGTTGACTTACTGATATTGATATATTAAATTATTTATGTAAGAAATAATTTTGAACGTAAACCATGTTATAATTACCATATTTATATTATATACAAAATATTTCAAATTGTTATCCACGTTAATCTGCATGATTTATCAAATTGAATTTATTGAAAAAAATATAATGAGATTCTTAAATTTGTTTATATTATAAAAATATTATGTGGTAAGTAAATAAAATAGAAATAAATGAACGAGTAATTTCGCTTTTAACTAGAGCTATTTAGTCGTCTATTTACAACTAGTGACGTTATTTGCAATATTTACATTGTGTTAAATTTGTAAAAATTGAATAAATACAAACCACAGTAATAAATGTTTCAAAGGGATGATCAGTGTTATCAACATAAAATCGAACTAAACTTTGGACGACATTGAGATATATATTTATATACAGATTCAACTATAACAAAGTTTAAATAGCGTTGCTCTAGTCCACTTAATATGTTCATGTTATTTTTAGAAACACGGGCGTAACAAATTTCAAAAGGAATGAATATCAAAATATGTATATAATTTAGAAGTACTCACATAAGTGGTACCGTCTTTCTATACAAATTTTAAATATTCAATTTAAATTTCGTATCCAAAATTAAAATTTGCTATTCGCTCAAACGTTCGTGTAATTGCTAATAATATACAGTAATTTACCTCAAAAATACGATGATTCATATTTTTATATTACTATTTATTATACATTAATAATTAAAATAATTCTGAAAATTACAGAAAAATAAAAAGAACAACAAATATATATATATATATATATATATATATATATATATATATATATATATATATATATATATATTACGCACAGCATTATAAAACAATATCTATCACTCATGATAAAATTTGAAAAACAAAATTTTATACTTCTCCAGAAGCGACTTCTTATTTAATATATATATATATATATATATATATATATATATATATATATATATATATATATATATATATATATATATATATATATATACTACTAATTATATAAACATTTGCAACTGCGTCACTTTAATTATCAATATTTATAAAAAGGCTAAAACATTTCCATAACTACTGTTGTCAGGGTATTATTTAAGATTTACATAATTCGCGAAATTTTTAACATATGCATAATTAACTTTCATCACTTCGCTATTTATTTGTTTCGCGGCGCAAACTTTGTCGCAAATTTTAAAAATTTAGTGAATTTAATTTTTTTTTTATTCAACCATGAATCGATATATATATATATATATATATATATATATATATATATATATATATATTAAAAACAATGAGTAAAATTGACTAACAAAAAGAATGTTTTTTTTTAATTGACAAAAATATAAAAAAATAAATATAACTTATAAGAAAGAGGTCAACAAAAAACTATGAAAATAAAGAATTAAAAAATCTTCTAAGACAATTTAATAAATATAAAGCTAGTAAGTAGTGTTATTAAAAAAAGTAATATTTTTTAAGTTGACGCATATTTAAAATTATACGTGTTATTGAAATTGCGAGAATGTTATTTACAATAAAATAATGACTATTAATATTACTACTATGAAAAAGGTAATACAATATAACAATAGAAAATGACAAATTAATACATACATATATCAATAATTAGAAACACTAACATATCAAATAATGTTCCATGTTTAACAATGTATTTATTATATTTATTCGATTTTTTATCAAACGACAACAAATATATGATCATGTTATTAAAATGAGATTTTTAATTGTATGTCATATAAATTCAAATAGATAACACGTAGGGGAGGTTGTAATGAAGCTTTACATGTTATTAAGAACTTTATATATATATATATATATATATATATATATATATATATATATATATATATATGATTATTTAGTGATATTTCGCTACAGGCGACGCTGCTTGTTCATATATAATATATTTCAAATTATTTCATTTGAAACTGTAAAGAGAATAAATGACAAAAAATATATAAGCATTGATTGTGATATTGTATTTGACCTAGAGTTGAAAAATTAAAAAAATAATAAATTGATAACTTAATAAAAGGTGAAGAGTGAGAAACCATTTGATTACAAAAGACTTGTTTTGAAACACCCACTGAAACTTTGTAAACGCGACAAGCTCTAAAGTTATAATAATGATGATGAAATATCAACATTTAAAATGTAATTTGCATTATATACGTGTTTACCTTATATATTCACACATATAAATATGTTGGTTAACATTTACATTTAAGAATTTTTTTATCGATTCTATGATTGTATTAGTGCAATATACACGAAAAATAATACTTTATTATGGAAACATATTCAAGATAAAATTTTTATTTAATTGAAAAAATCATAATTTATGTAGAATTATGATAATTTGCAATGAATTGAAATATAAGAAATTATAGAATTTAAAAATATAAATTAAATCATATTACATAAATCATTTAAAAATATTATTACACTAACATTAAAGGAATGTTTTAAAATATTCGTTTATTTTACTGGAATATTTATGAAAAAAACGTAATATTCTTATTTCGCTAAAAATATTATTTCTTTTCTAAATAAAAACATCTGTGAAATGAAGAAAAATAAAGAATTTGCAAAATCAAAATTTATGAAGGGTAAAATGAAAAATATTATTCATAATTTTTTACTTTGTTTTATGATTCATAAGTTAAGGAAATGATTAAGATATGTGAAATTTAGTGTTAAAATGTAATTAGTTACTCATTTGAATATTTATTATATCTGTACATATGACGCAAAATATTTTTTTATTATTATAATCTGGAGTCTCTTTTATTATTATAATGTTCTAAAATCTAACAAAACGAAAATAATAAATAATAACTATAATTCATTTAAAAACATGCATATAAATTTTTAACAAAACAATAATTACATTCCGAAAACAATTTTTTTTTTAAATCGCTGCATAGCTTGTAAATAAATACATTTTGTTACATTTATTAATCTGTCAAATTATGACGAATTACATAATGAACGACTGTAAATATTAAGTTTTTGCATATTTGACGCGCGTCAGATGGATTTCGTCATTACAAGTTTTTTTTTTCTAAGACACGTTTCTGTGTATATTTATAGCGATGATCTCAATGGCGCCAAGCTCATAAAGTGATATTCGCATGAAGATTGGCAGTATTAACTTCCGTTCTTCGCGAGAGTGAAAAAAAATATGATACCTTTAAGCTTAATGAACGTCGAAGGAAAACTCCTCGAATAATAATAATATATATATATAAATATGATCGGACGTCAGCGAGAGAGACCAACCTTAACAAATGAGCAGCGCCACTGATCTTCTGCTTTCTGATCGACAATGGCGCGGAGTTGCCAGCATTAATAAATGCGCAATGAAAATTTATGTTTTTATTTCAATTTTCTCTCTTTAAATTCTAAATTTATTTATTAAATTATTTCAAAAAATAATAATAATAAATAATAAAAAGTTACGTTTAATTTAAAAGTGTGATTTTTATCGCTGAGAATTAAACATTAAATTGTGTACTGTTATATAATAAATCTAATTTGGATAGTCACTATATAGATATTTATTTTTATTAAAATTCTGATTTTTTTTAAATAGTAATTAAATATAAATATTTATAATTTTAAAAATAGTTATAAAATTCAAATAATATATAAAATTGTCAAACAAACATTTTTAATAATATATATATATATATATATATATATATATATATATATATATATATATATATATATATATATATATATATATATATATATGAAACCCTTGTTTTTTGTACAAAGTGATATATTCCTTATAAAAGTAAATAACATGAAATATTAACAATATATTTTAAAATTTTCATTACTAAATAATTTATTGTATTAAGCTTGAAATTGCGCGATGGTTTTTATAATGATACAAATATTATCAAAATTGTTTCTTAGGTTTTTCAGTCAAATTGCAAAAAAAATTTTATTCAATGATAAATTAATTTTGATATCGCTTATCTTACTATTAATGCGAATGTGACATTGAATAATTTAAATGAGAAATTTTATATGTACATACATTCGTTAATTAATCAGAATTTCAATGATGTAACTAATTATTAAAAATGAAATAAAAAGTTTTAAATATTAACTTTTATATTCAAGTTGATTTATAAGGCTTCTGTGTGATTAATATATTATTTTTCAATATTTTAGAGCTTTATTATAGTTACTTTTAAAATATTAAAGATGTTTTATATAGTATAACATTGAGATCAAAAAATAAGGTAAATTTGTTTATTCAATTTAAATTCTTTATTTATTCTTCCAAATCAATTTCATTCCCTTCAAAGTAATCCACGTCAGTTAAAATGCACTTTTACCGACACTTTTTCCAGTCTTCGAAACAGTCGGAATAGTCTTTTTCTGGTAAAACCTTCAAGACGTTTTTCAATTCGATTTTTATCTCCTCAATCGTATTAAAACGGCTTCTCCGCATTGATCTTTTGAGTTTGCTGAATAGCCAGAAGTCAAACGGAACCAAATCAGGCGAATACGGTGATTGCGGATCGATCGAGTCGAGTTTTTGGCAAAAAAGTCGCGAATAACCGTTAAGGTATAAAATGGTGTATTATCGTAGTAAAGGAACCGAGAGTTGTAAAAACACGTGTAATTCGGAAATAATTAAACCTTTTGACAAACAGACGTTTGGCAAATGTTATAGACAGTTTTATCAACCAAAGAAAGAAAAATTACAATTTACGTACCTTCCTAATTAATACTTGGGAGTTTTAAATGATAATTTCACCTTACTTTTTGATCACATGTATTTTTAATTAAATCATTTTACTTAACAATTTTTCGTTTTATAAAATATTAAAAAAGCGACATTGTAACTTTATTATGAATGCGTTTAAATCAATATCATCATAACATTTAATGATGATAAACAATTAAATGTTATATGAAAAAAAAGCATAAATTATACATTGTATCTATATAATAAGTTCACGGTGATAATTTAATGACCTTTGTTACCACCAAATACAGGTGCGAGGCACTTAAAAATATTTTTTAATATCTTATCATGTAACGATCTGACCAAACACGAGAAAAGAAACCACGTCAGTAACACATTGTAACAGTAGCGTTATATATTTTGACGAGACAGCATTGTTCACGACTATAAGGATGAAAAACCTGACTGGCTTTGGAGTCGAACTCAAACGGCTGACGTTCGAAAATGTCAGTATTAATCATATTAATTTATTTCATATTGAATTTTCTTTTTTTTTTTAATTTGAAAATTTAATATATAGCCAAAATTATGCATTAATAGAAAAATATATTTTACATAAATTATTATAACCATAATGGAAAATGTTGAAATAATATATTAAGCAAAATAGATTTTAAACCAATTATTATTTTTTATTGTAACCTAAATTTCTTATATTTTGTTTTACTACAATTTTAACTTTTTGAAATATTTATCTTATCAATAGATAGTTTTTAGCATTGTCAACGAACGTTAATAAAATATTTGTACACTTTAAATATAAAGAATTTGTATCCAAAGCTAGAAAAAAATATTAAAAGATAGTTTGTTTAGTTGTAACACTTTGATATACAGCATTTATGTTCTGGTATTCAAACTTATTGTAGTAATACAGTTCAAAAAACATTCCAAAGTAACTATTTCGGTATACGTTATTCAATTAATTTGTACAGCTGTTTGTGTATTTTTTTTAATATAAAACACGTGTTAACTTCATATAATTTTGAAAACGTGGTATTCGATAATATCATAGGAAGCAATACGTGGATTTTGTTAAATATATATATATATATATATATATATATATATATATATATATATATATATATATATATATATATATAAACAGTAACATATCTGTTGTTAACATTCTTATTATCACTAATTATGTAGATGTAAATTATATCTATTTCAATTCAAAAGTGAGATTATAATTTTAAAATGTTTTTGTTATAAATATATAAATATCGAAACGATCATTTATTAATAAAAATTAAAATAAATTTATTATTATTTATTAGAATTTAGATTGGTTGTTAAGATATAATGACTGTGGAAACTTGTGGAATGCACAACCCACATACCTGATTGTTCAATCCGTATTTCTCTTAGGTGGATTTATTACACTAATTCATGGTAATTACTTTTATATATTTTCATGAAATTGAAATAAAATTGAGAAAAATCTTGTTAAAATTAGAAAATATTTAACGATTAAAAAAATACGTTTTTAATCTGCAAAGATTTATTTAAAAAAATTAAAAGTTATATTCAAAGTAATATGAAAACGTTTATATCTTTTTTTATAATTTAGCTTTACGTAAAGGCGGTCGTTGGCCATGGCTTTGGTTTGCAACAATTGCTCATGGACTTGTTGTTGAACTTCTATGTTATAATTTACCAGATTTAGATAACTTTTGGCACTCTCAGACACCTATTATGTTTTTTGGAAATAGGATGCCCATACATATTTTATTTTTATGTGAGTAAATTTACAAATTGTAGTCATAGATTAATATTTATTGTTTCATATAATAATAAAACAATTTTAGATCCTGTATTCATATATACTGCATCATATGCCATATCTCGTCTTCATCTTCCTGGATGGGCCGAGCCTTTCGCTGTTGGTCTAACCGTGGTTTTAATTGATATACCTTATGATATAGTCAGTGTAAAATTTGTTCACTGGACATGGCACGATACTTATGTGCATATATTTGACAGACATTATTATGTACCATGGACTTCATATTGCTTCCATGCAACTTTTGCAGCAAGTTTCACTTTTTGGTTCCATTTAAGTTATAATTTATTCAAACAAAATTCAGAAAAATGGCAATCTAGAGGGTTTGTTATATAAAATTTATTCATGTATAATAAAACATTTTAAATTAATATTAAAATGAATTTAAAAATTCAGGATCTTCAAAGAGTTCAAGTCGCTTGTTTTGGCAGCTATATTGGGAATGCCTGGAGGTGTAATTTTGATGACAGCAACATATAATGCTTTGCATGAAGTCTTTGCTATTCACTCTGAAGTGGCTTTCTTTTTGATTTTCTCTATTTTCTTAGGATTGGCATGGAGTGGAGAAAGAACTTCGAGAGATAAGAAACCAAACCGGTAATTGTTGGATTGAATGTTGCTTCCTTAATGCGATTGATATAATTTATTTTAAATGTTTAATTTCATATTTGAAAAATATTTTATGTTGTTATTTTCCACGTGTTTATTTATTTTTCGTATAAGTAAAAATTTATGTCATAAATAGAAATTTATAGAAATAGAAATGTAAAGTTTATCAGAAAAGACTTATCGAATGCAGTAGATATAAGGATTTGATTCATGGGAACTATCTATAATTGGAACTAAGACTGTTTGATTTATCAGTTAAAAATGCGATAAATTCACAGATGTGAAATATATTACAATTTATTTCGTAACAATGTATTATTATTAAATTAGATAACTACATTTTGGTTAATTTTTAAATTATCATTGGCGGGTATGTTATTGTCTATGTACACTCAATGTCAAGTGTACATGTTATAATTATTAATTGATTTTTTTTCACACTTGAATCAAGAAGTATTATATAATCGTGTGATATTTTTCACCAATTATGTAAATATGCGCGAATAATTTGCAAATAAAAATAATTATTTCACATTTTTGTGATGGCGAAGCGATATAATGTCATCATTGTATTATTTTTAATATTGTTAAATAATATGATTTACATATGAAATTTAATTCTGATATGTTGTATAAATAAACCTGTGTACTAATTCATGTATGGGCTCACTTATATAACGCTTTACGAATTATTTTAAAATTGTCTCATCAGTATATAATAATTATACATTTTTCATGTATTATTTGTTCTTATGCTATTATATTAGGTATTTTTTTAAACTTATGAAATATTAATTTCAGAGCAGGGGGATTCGATTGTTTACTGGTTTTATTTTTAATTATTCATTATGCCATATATTTAGCTATGACCATATGGGGTAATCCTGAAATGGAGGTCTCTATGGGATTGCATCAGCAAATAGGACCATGCAATCAAATTCAAACGATAAAAACTGCCTTTGGAGAGGTACATATCATATTTTAGTATTAAACATGTTCGAAAATCATTAAAAAATCATTATTTGTAAATTAATATTCAATGATAAAATTCAATTTTATATGTGAAATATAAAAAAGTACCTTTTATATAGTAGTTTTATGTAGAATTTTCGTATAAAGAAAAATATAATAAATTTAAAAAATATATTTTCCTATTTAACTGCTTAATATTAAATGTATTATATCCGGTTTAAATGTGAAATTGTTCTTAAATTTCACTTTGTGGTATTAAATTCAGTTGCTATAATTCCAATTTCTATTGGTTTACTATTATATTCTGATTTGTCATATATTTACATCATAATCTATTAAGAAATCATAATATTTATTTGTTTATTTTGAATCATAATATTATCAAATTTATGAAATAAAATCTGGTTATACTAATTATATAAAGTAATATATTCATATATTTATACTAAATAAAATGTGTGTGTATAAAAATTATAACGGATGACATGTAACTATGTTACGAAAGCATTACCAAATACTGACAGAAGGTGTTTTAATGTTTTATATCAATTATTCATATATTAATAATGACTTAATTTTCACGAATATCTAAAAAATAATTATATACATTCTAATTTTAGGCTAAATTTAGAAAGTATCTTTGTTTGGAAAATTATGACGAAGAGTATTTCACATTCGCATGCCTAGGTAAAAGTAAACCCTCAATTGGAGCCATTTGGTATACAATTTGCGGTACACCCTTTAAGTATGTATATGGAATTTAATAATGTAAATTAATCAATATTAAAAATATTAATTCTTAGGAAGAAGTATAAAAAATCGTTGATTTTTTTTTAATTTCAGAAATCGAAGTGAATATATTACTGTAATAGGAATAATTTGTTTCACGGCAACTATAGTTTTTATGAATTTATTCTTTAGAAACTGTACTGATAAAAAACAGAAAGATACTAAAAGTATAAAAGATACCAAAGATGTGAAAAAATCCAAACAAAAGTCAGCGTAGACTTTTATAGATTTTATATCTGTTTGACAAATACATAAATTTATATTGAAAAAAAATAAATATACAATGAAAATCAGAATATCTTTTATTATTTCATCTTATTTTCTAAGTGGTGTATTTATCGGAAAGAATATTTAAAAATATATTATATAATAAAATAATGCTTTCTATAAAGAAATCTAATTCTATTTAAGATATAGACTAAATAATAATTTATAAATTCTTTATAATTAGAAAGGGAATGTATTTACGTTGCAAAATTTTAATAATGACTAATAATAACTTTATATATATATATATATATATATATATATATATATATATATATATATATATAATTGTAAAATAATGATTTTATGATGTAAATGAAAAAATAAAAAATACAGAATTGGATACCGTAGAAAAATATCACAAAAATTATAATAAATTAATGATCAATTCTTTGAAGATTACAAATATGAAAAAGTCATATTATATTTTATATTTTTTTATATGTGTATATTATAAATAAATATTCTTAATTTTGGATATCATCCTAGGTTTATTTTAGATTCATTTTTTTTTATATACAGTACTTAGTTTCTTAATTTCTCGTTTAAAACATTTAATATCGAAATTTGTTTAATTAATTATAATTTATATAGTCATTACATATTTAAACTAGAATTTTATTATTATTAATTTTTATATATTTTATTCAATTCAATTATTCAGTTCGTTATCACACAATTAATTTATTATGATCAATTCAGTTTTAGTATTTAAAAAATAATATATATATATATATATATATATATATATATATATATATATATTTATATATATAATTTTTAATTTTATATTAATAGTATTGTTAAATTAAATATATATTTATTGATTGATATTATAGATGAAGGAGAGAATATTGCGAAGAAATAAATAAACAAATTGTAGTTGCATAGTGTAAATGAACGTGTGGAACTTAATTTAGTTATGGTCACGTTTTGAGCTGATAAGTGTGAGCCAACACATCACCGGCGTGCTCCACTTGGCTGTTGGCTGTGCGCTGCTGACGTCGTGCCACGTGCCCGCGCTCAACAACATGGCTTTTCATCACGGTACCATCAAGCAGGTGCATATTTTTTCAAATTCACAGACTTGATTTTAGACACGATATTTACAATCAAAAAATATATATATATATATTTATTAAATCCACGTTTGACTTACAAAAAAAAAAAAAAAAAAATGCGACTCTTTAACTGCCATCGCTGTGACCGCGTTCGAGTTCATATCTTCGAATTCCACCTGTTTCGTGCATTTGAATGGATCTCGAATCGTCTCTTATAACATAAAACTTTGCACGATTACGTCGTAATTATTGTAACGTTTTAATAATTTCGATGCGCCATATGTAAATCCACGCTGCCCACACATGGCGTTTTTTTTTCCACGATAAAGTTATGAATGAATAACGCAATGCGAGCATTCCGAAGATCGGCCCTCAGTTTGGCCGATCTCTACACTCGTGTACGTCTTCGGATTTTTAGTTTCCATATGCTCACTTTTGATTTACGACAATCTTTCCAGTTCATTAGTTTGCGATTACAGGCAAGTTCTTGTAACATTAATATAATTGCTAACTTGAATTAATAATCGTCTAATCGTTATATATAACCGATGATAATATATGGCTAATATTAATTGGTGTAAAAAATATATCACAATTTTTAAAATTCTTACATTGATATATGATTAATTTATACATAAAGAAATTTTTCCTTTTTCATACAAAAATATGAGATTGACTTATAGGTTTTATATAGTTTTTAATATAGTAATAAATTCGTTCATCTATTCGTATAAAATTGGAAACGATAATGAAATATATTGGTAATCATATCGTTAATAAAATGAAAGTATTTTTATAAATATCTGTATTTCAATATTTTGTTACTTAAATGCCATTGAAATAAGATATATTCTTTAAATAGTACTATTGATATGTTATTATTATTTTATTAGAAATTTATTCTAAAATTACCAAAATTGTTATAAATCAAAAGTTTATTGTGATCGATATTTTTTAGACTAAAAGAATTTTAAATTATTAGAAAAAATTAGTAAATGAAAATTAGTAAAGCCTATTAATGAAAATATAACCATTTCTCAATACATTCTTTTAATAATATTTTTAAATTTTCTTTAAAAAACTTTACATTGGATATAATATTGAGGAAACTAATGTATTTTGTTATCATTCATTATATTAATGTTTAATATCGTCTTAATTATCTTAAAATGTTTAAACAACTTAATATATTCTGAAATTTTGGAAATTATTTAATTTTATTAATTGGTTCTTTGATTATAATCAATAAAAAAATATAATAAAAAAATATAAAATTTGAAAACCAAAAATATTACAGAATATCAAAGTTGTTTTCAGTCTGAATTTATTTGAATTTCTTATTCATAATTATCTAAATATTATTATTATCTTTAGAGTTGTTAAATTATACGCAATTTCATTGTAAGTAAGTAAAAAATATCAGACAATATTCCAAGAAGAAATCGTTATTTATAATTTTTGAATATATATATCTATCTATATATTGAATATAATCTACCATAATGGAAATAACCACATTTATAAACAATTTTATATCTATTCTTTGCACTGGTTTCGATATCTTTAGCTAAATATAAATAAATACGATATGACGACTATTTATTATTATGAAATAAGTTTTCACATTTGTAAAAGTATTCTAATGTTACATATTATCGATCTAGTTTTCTTAATTAAAATTATTTTAATATATTTTTTTATCAAAACTCTGTTGTTTATTATAATTAAAGAAAATATGTATTTTATGTAACGACTTTACAATATAAATATATATATATATATATATATATATATATATATATATATATATCCAAAATTATTTTAATTTCCAAATTTATATTTAACGATTATTCTATATTGTAATTTGGTAAATTCAGGTTTTGTCAGGAGATTCTGTAAAGATATGGGGTGCACCGAGAGAAAATGGACCTCCAGCTGAAAGACAGTTAAACCTTTTTGGTATCGTTGCTCCAAAATTAGCTCGTCGTCCCACGAATAATGAGTTAGTGTAAATATATTTGTTTTTTTTTTAAATCTTAGTTTTTGGTTATTGTATTTTACTTGTTTTTAGTACAAAGTCCAGTACAAAAGATGAACCTTGGGCTTGGGAAGCTCGCGAATTTCTCCGAAAAAAATTGGTTGGTCAAGAAATCACTTTTACCGCTGAAAAGATCCCTAACACTAATTTGGAAAAAGGAGTTATTTATCTTGGACGTGATAACAATGGAGAAAATATAAATGAGCTTATTGTTAGCGAAGGTCTTGTGACAGTACGAGGAGATCCAAAACTACCAGAAATCGCAAGTTTATTAAAATGTGAAGAAGCCGCAAAAGCTAATGGTAAAGGTCGACACGGAACTGCACAGGTAAATATTTCATTTACAATCTTTTCTTATTTTATAATTGTATTTATTTTGCTTTATATTATTTAGAAACCCATAGTTCGTGAAGTACATTGGACTCACGATCGAGATGTTGCTAAATATAATTACCGTCCATTGAAAGCTATTGTCGAGCATGTAAGAGATGGATCTACAATTCGAGCTTTCATTATACCAGAAGATAATAATGTCTATTATTATATTACTGTTATGATTTCTGGAATCCGGGTAAATATAAAAAAGAATTTAGATTTTTTTTAAATAAAAGTTTTTATAAATAAATTACTTTTTTTAGTGTTCTTCAAATAAATCTGATAAAGGCGAAGGTGATCAAAAGGATGATATTGATGATGAAGCTAAATTTTGCGTAGAAAAACATTTGCTACAAAGAGAATGTACAATTGTGTTAATGACTATGAATAACAATAATTTTATTGGTTCTGTTGCTCACCCATGTGGTAATATTGCTGAGTTATTATTAAAAAGAGGTTTTGCTCGTTGCGTTGAATGGTCACTTACATATACAAAAACTGGTAGATTTAAATTAATATATTAGGGTTGAATGAATTTGATTATATATGTTTTTTTCAATCTTTCTGTTTTATTTTAGATATTTCTGCTTTACGGGAAGCTGAGAAATTTGCTCAAGAAAGACGAGTTGGCATGTGGAAAAACTATGTGCCATCCACCCCAGCCATTCCAATTAAAGATAAAGAATTTACAGCAGCTGTGGTAGAAATCATTAATGGTGATTCATTAGCCGTAAAGCAGCAAAATGGAAACATTAAAAAGATATTTTTATCCAGCATCCGACCCCCAAAAGAAAAGTAAATTTTATACTTATTATAAGTGATATATGTGTATTAAATTATTTTTACCATTATAAAAATTAATCCTAGGGTTGCCGATGAAGAAGGTAAAACTTCAGTGAGACCTAAAGGTTTTAGACCACTTTATGATATTCCATGGATGTTTGAAGCTAGGGAAAGTTTAAGAAAAGCCCTTATTGGCAAAAAAGTTCATGTTTCAGTTGATTATATTCAACCAGAAAGAGACAATTTAAAAGAAAAAACGTTTTGCACCATAACCATAGGAAAAACGTATGTAATTTATTATGCTTCATTTTTTGTTAAATATTTGTAAATAAATTTTAAATTTATATACTATAATTTTACAGGAATATAGCTATTGATTTAGTTTCTAAAGGATTAGCTACTGTAGTACGTCACCGTGCTGATGATGATCAGAGAAGTGCCTCTTACAATGCTTTATTAGAAGCCGAGATGAAAGCCCAGAAGGCTGCTCTTGGAGTTCATAGTAAGAAAGAGTATGCTTTGAGGAAAGTTCCAAATATAAGTGGAGAACATAATTTGGCTAAGAGCATCTTACCTACATTAATGCGACATCCTAAACTGGAAGCCGTTGTTGAGTTTGTAACAAGTGGATCTCGCTTAAGACTGTTTATTTCAAAAGATTCATACCTAATAACATTCCTACTTGGTGGTATAAGTTGTCCACGAGGAGCTAGAACTAACGCCAGTGGAGTACTTCAAGAAGCTGAAAAATTTGGTGATGAAGCTTTGAATTTTACGAAAGAAAAGTGTTTGCAGCGCGAAGTTAACATCACCGTTGAAAGTATGGATAAAGTAGGTGGATTTATTGGCTATCTTTGGGTTGACGATGTTAATTTATCCGTTGAATTGGTGAAAAAAGGTCTGGCTTCAGTTCATTCAACTGCTGAACGATCAGAACATAAAGCTGCTCTCAAAGCAGCAGAGAACTATGCAAAACAGAATCGTCTCAATTTATGGAAGGATTATGTTGAAGTTAAAGAGGAAGAGCGTACAGAAGAGGAAAAAGTAATTGAAAGGAAAATAAACCTTGAAAAAATTGTTGTTACAGAAGTGTCTTCTGAAGGTAAATTTTTCGCCCAACATACTGACCAAGGCCCTAAATTGGAAGCTTTAATGAATAAGCTTCATCAAGATTTCACTAAAGATCCACCATTACCAGGAGCATATACGCCCAAGAAAGGCGACTTGTGTGCTGCTCGTTTTAGTTTGGATAAGCAATGGTACAGAGCCAAAATTGAAAAAGTTCAAGGTTCCAATGTATCAGTATTATACATTGATTATGGAAACAGAGAGGTGAATAGGTTTTCTTTTCATTCAAAAATTGAATTTAAAAAACGAATTAATGTATATTAATTAGTACAATAAAATATTCTAATATTTTATCATATATTGTAATGAAGTATTCAAATATTTACATAAATTCTTTATTTTTTTAATTTTAGGTCATACATCCATCAAATTGCGCTTCTCTTCCATCAGCGTTTATTACTGATAAACCATATGCGACAGAATATAGTTTAGCGTGTGTTAATTTGCCAACTGACAGTGAATATAGAGAAACAGCAATTAAAGCTTTGCAACAGGATCTACTCAATCAAACGTTACTTCTTAATGTTGAGAGTAAAGGCCATGTACCAGAAGTCACCTTGATGGACACATCGAACAACGATGTTATTAAAAACCTTATAGCCGAAGGATTGTTGTTGGTACAAAATCGTCACGAGAAACGACTCCAGAAACTTATCACCGAATACAGAGCTGCTCAAGAAGCAGCTAAGAAGGCTCGCTATGTTATTTGGGAATATGGAGATATTACAGAAGATGATGCATAAAGATTGAAAAGAATACAGTCAATTTAATAAAAGCACTATATATTGAACAAATTTAGGTAGATTCATTCCGGTGTTTCCATCATGTTTAATACTTGAATTTACTTGAATTTCTGGAAGTACTCAGTTACTGATTATCATGAATATAATAATTTTGGTACATTGACAGTACTCAAATTATTTGAAATTACAATAATAATAACGATTTTCAATTTGTTAAGATTTTTTTTATATATACATCACCTTTCTTTTAGAATTTCAAATTATGACTTTGATTCCTTTCTTTTTTAGTTATATAACTAAATATTTAGTAATATCTCGTGTTTTTTTATTATATATATATTGTATTAATGTTTTATGACGAATATTTAACTTTTTGGTGTTGGTAAAGAAATGCTAGCGTAATTTTTTTTTTTAGTATTTATCGATTCTGGTTTATGATTTTTGTCGCGAATTTTGTATTTTTTCTAGAATATTTTTAATGTACAAATTATTTTTTCAATAAGAAATTGAACTGATAAATTATTCTGCAATATTTTTTGTTCTATTTTATTTGGCAATGCGAATTTTTACATGAAAATAATTTTGTAATAAATAAAATATGCATAATTTTCTTTTCTTTTTTTAAATTTACTTGCGATTTTTTTAAATATCGTCTATTGACTTAATGTAATTTCAAATTTGTATTTCATTTGGTAAAATAGATTTTATTACCAATTATATTTGCTATATATGTATAATATTTGGAGTTTTTCTTTTAACTTCCTTTTATTAATTGTGATTTTTTTTTCCTATCCTATCGTTCCTTATCTGAAGCCAATAAATAAATGCGCGATGTTTTGAAATGCATTCATATTGCTGCGAAATTTAATGTTATTACTTAATATGCTACATTTTAAAAAAATGTTTTTAATTTATACATATGTTGCTTTTGCGAAATATGTGAGATTATTGAATTGGTTATAATCCAATTATTAAATAAAAAATATTCGTGCAAACTCATAAAAAGTTAGTTGAAAATAAAATATCACAGACAGCGTTGACTTATTAAGTGTTATTGGTTTTTAATGAGTTACTGTTGTACGAATTGAAACTAACATAGAATTGTTAAATTAATCAGAATGAAATTATTTCTGTCGAAATTTGGAGAAAACTGTTATTTGGGATGCAATATTTGGAAGCCTTCCATTCATTTTGTGATTACACATGTAAATATATCATTTTAACAAAAAATGGAAGACCTTTATTTTAGCAAAATTGTATACAAAATGTTAAAAAAATCTCAGGGAATCGACCAGTTGTCTTTTTTTATTGTTTCCATTGTATGTGTGTGTGTGTGTGAAGTAGTACTTCTAGTTATTTTCATCTAAAAACTTATTAAATCTGATCAAAAGTGTATATTTTATATCTAGTTAAATATTTCAGTGGTTTTAAAAAGAAGTTATCTGTTAGATTTTTTCTTTATCAGTGGTTTTATTTATATAGATTATTAATAAAAGAAGTACTTTAAATTAATAGAATTTAATTCTGAAGATTTTATTAAAACATACACTTCGTAGTAAAATTTATAATATTTCCACATTTCTTTATATATAAAATCATTTTAGAAAACGTATACTTCGCCAAAACGTGTTTAATTTGAAATATTCGCTTTACATTTTATATTAATTGAACTGTGCATGATATTTTATTACTTGTTGACTTTTAAATGTTCAAATATTTAAGATTCTACAGCAAACGTTTGTTTTCAACTAATATAAACAATGTAATAAGTAACGAGGTGTAAGATTTCTATGCATAAATTGTGTTTTATAAAATACACTGCAAATATTAATAAGGTGAACGATATCAAAAGCAAATGCGATTGGTCATCAAAGAAACCGCGAACTCTTATCTAGTGGTGTTGTTATGTTCATATATTTTTTTTTTCGCATTGTGTAATCAGTGAAGAAAAACTCATCAATTCTTAATATTTTTAAGAAAGAACACTATTTTAATAAAATAAAACAATTTTATTATCACATTCGATTCTTAGATATTTTTTAATTCCTTCCTCTATTTTCTTCCATAAAAAATAACTAAAAATATTTATATATTTTATTTTTTAACTTATGAGTAATAATGTTAATCTATTTGGTTGTTGGATTTTTATGTCATAATTTCATTCTTAAGTGTAATTTCTGTTACTTAATTATTCCGATTGTTTGAATTGAAGACTTAAAAGACATTTTTATACTTGATATATATATATATATATATATATATATATATATATATATATATATATATATATATATATTTAGTTTGTTGAGTACATAAAATATCGAAAGGTTCTTCCAAAAATATCATTTTAAAATATGTGATTTGATAAAGTCTGATGTTTGTAGTTCTTTATGTTGCATAATTTTTAACAAGCACTTTGAACGCCTCTCAATTATAAAGATCACTCGTATCATTTCTTTTTTTAATTTATTTTGTTATTTTACAATTTTTATATATAAAAGATGTGATTTTTAAAAATGGACTTTTAATTTATAATAATATCGAATTCATTATAATTATTTGTTTTCATTCATTTTTGTTTCCATTAAAAAACACATCGTTTTTTTAATAGAATTTTAATATAAATATTTTAAGTAGTATTTTTAATTTTTTTTTTTTGTGAAATATAAATGTAGAGTATTTTGTGGGCACATTGAGTTTTAATCCATTAGGCTGAATTGTTTTTCAAGTTGTCTTTAATATATATATATATATATATATATATATATATATATATATATATATATATATATATATATATATATATATATATATATATATATTTCCCATGTTCCTACCTGAAATAATTTTGACTATCATTATACACTTCAGATATGAAAAAATCTGTACATATAATATATTTCTTTTTAGTTGTCAATTGATTTTTTTGTAATTTTATACTGCAACATTATTGTACATATATATATATATATATATATATATATATATATATATATATACATACATACATACATATATATATATATATATATATATATATATATATATATATATATATATATATATATATATGAAACTACCCACTCTTATTGTGATATTATAAACGCATGATTGATGCATACTGTGAATTTCTATTTTTTTAGAAATAAAGAAGAACATGTAAATACCATATATTTATTTGACTTCTTTTATCTAATTTTGAAATTTTTGATCGAAGTTGTATTGATCCACAGCGTTGATGATGAAATTGCTGAAGAAATATAAAAATTTTATCATTGATAATAAATATTTAAGGGAAAAAAAGTATAAAATATTCAAGGGAAAACCATCGTATTGTTTATTTATTTTTTTAACTTTTTTTTATACATTTTTGTATCTCATCCTTTTTTAATCAGTGAATTTCATTTAAGCAGATTTAATTTCATTGTGATTTAAAGAGTTTTTGCAAATATATTAAAAAAAAATCTGTAAATGAATATCTTTTCTCAAAGAACTTTTCCTTTAATTGAGAACAATTTCTCATTTTTAAATAATTATAGTTTTTCATTTTAACCTGCAACCAAATTGTATGTGTATGTTTTTTAATAGATTTTTTGCAAAAAATCCATTCATATTCTGATTGAAATTAGTTTTGCAACCTCTATTTTTTATGGATGTATGAACTCAATTTATTCATATATATATATATATATATATATATATATATATATATATATATATATTAATAAAACAATATATTCTATGAAGTAAATTTAATCCTATTAAATATTCCATTACTTTTATTTATTTTTTATATATATTTCTTACATAAAAGAACATGATGAGTTTATCTTCTGATTTATTTACATTGAATTATATTTGCCATTGAATAGCTTTAATTTGCGTTTAAATCATTAATACAATATATCGAAGAGTGATTTAATTAATTGGAAATAAATTCAAAACTTATTAAATTTATTAATATATAAAATGAGAATTTTATATTTCAATGAAAAATAAAATCAACATTTGATTTGGAATTTGATGATGAAAATTGTTAAAATTAAGCAAGTTTATTATGAATTATATACAAAATTATCTTGTAGTTCGTTTCTACAAGAAGTGTTAAGTCTACAAAAACTGTAAGTATAAAAGAAGTAATATGAAATTTATAGATTATTTTGGGATGAAATATTTTATTAGTCAGTCAAGTTTAACATATTTGGTTGTGGGTTAAATTCTATTTATATATTTTTTACAGCTTATAGACGATAAATTATGATTATGATTCAGATTTGAAAGAGTTGTAAATGTAGGCAATTATTTTATTAAAAATAATTTGAAAAAGTTTCGTTTGCAATTAGCATTTATAATGAATATAGTGTTTTATTATAACTTTCAATAAAATGAGCTGATATTTTGTGATTGTTTATGACTGGAGACATCTATTGAGAATCATATAAATTAAAATTGACAAATGATACCAGTTTAAAAAATTATTTATTTTAGAAATGCTATCAAATTTTTGTTAAATTAAAATAATTTTAATTGTCGAATTATTATTTACAATTAATCACTAATGGAAAATATATTACTAGTGTAAGTTTTATAAAAAAATAAAATTATTTTATGTATAACGCTAGTATTATTGTATAATAATGCTAGTGCCAGTCGATGATGGTGTATCAATTTTGTTTATTAAATGATCTTTACGATTCAAAATATACATCTTTGTCATGCCAGAGTTCAATTTATTATTATATATTTTTATGAAAAATATTTCAGCATTTACGATTAAATTTTACTTTTATTTTTTGACAGCTTTGTTAAAACGCGATATACTCTATATTTCACCTATATGTTTTTTTTGCAATAAATAATATTTTTTATGGTTTTCTATAATCATCATTTTAATTAATTTAGATTTATTATTTTACAGTTGTTTTATTTTTAAAATCAATTGTTATTTGTAAAGGTATGAAAAATATTTTTAATTTTTTCGATAAAATTATATATATATATATATATATATATATATATATATATATATATATATATATATATATATATATTCCAAAGAATATTTAACTTAATATTTATAAATATTAAAAAATATATATATTAATTTAAATTATAAATACATAGAAATGTGTATTAGTATGGTCGCTAAATGAGTTGTTAATAGAAGGATTTGATGAATCTTTCAAATATGGTTTTTAGAATGTTTTGATGCGTTTTTCAGATGCTCTCATTAAATAATTATTTTCGTATCCTTTATGTATCATTTTATAGACTATATTATTAGCATTAGTTTTTTTCTAATATACGAATAAAGAGATTTAATACTCATATTTTAAACGTCTGCAAAGCAATAATGCTTTGCAAACGTTTCTCTCTTACTATTTTTATTCTTATTTTACTACATAAAAATGATTTATCGACATTAAATGACATCGAGCTAATAGAATATTATTTTAATTTTCATCAGTATACTTTGATAATGTTTTATATAATTTAAATTTTAATATTGAATTCAATATTGGTGATTTAATTTTAATTCAATATATATTAAAAACGTAAGTACCATTAATAAACGAAATTACGCATTTTAATAATATAAAAAAGTATTCTAAATGTATTTAAAGTTTTCATATTTTAATGTATATTTTTTTATTTTTAATTTATAGTTAGTGGTCATATTAAATGGTATTTGAGGTGGAAAAATGAAAAATTTTATTTAGTTTTTTATTATTTTTTTTATTTTTTATGGTTTTTTTGGTGTTTTTTTAATTTTTTGTATTTTTTTTGTAGGTTTTTATATTTTTTTTTTTTTTTTTGGTTTAGTAATATATGATTAAATCTATGTTAGTAAAATGAATAATATAAAAAAATTAAAGTAATAAAAATATGTTTGAAAAAATAATGAAGAAACCTTTAAGATGTATATTATAAAATTACATTTTTGAATTTTTAGTTATATTATTGACGCGTCAAATCTAACATCTGTTTAAATGAAAAAATATTCATCTTAAAGATGTCTTTTACATATATTTAAGATTACAAAAAAAAAATATTATTTTAATTCTAATAATGAATAAGCATGATTATAATATAAAAAAAAAATAGCAAAAAGATTAAAATATTATAAATGGAAAACAAATATGAATAATAATAAAGACGAAATATTAAAAAAAAAAACCAACGCGATGAATTTGGCGTTGTAAAAAAAAATTGTCTTTCTGCATGATAATACCTGAAAATTTCACTAAAAAGTGTCAAAATTTTCACTTGTCCATATATTACAGTAAAAACACTAAAACACTAAATTGTCACAGTTTGTAAAAAAATGTTTTTCAAAGCCTAATGCTACATTCTTAGAATAGCTGAAATATGCAATAAAAATATTTATTAGTATTGTATGAGATTATATATAAATATATATATATATATTAATTAAATTTGTTTAAAAGTAATATTTACTTGTATCTTATAATATCCGAGTGAGATGATGGTACAATCCTTAAACTGAAAAAAAAATTATATATATATATATATATATACATGATCATTAGAATTGATAAATTGAATAAAATTATTTTACCTAATTACACAATCTTATTCAATATGTTTCAATATTTAGTATATTACTGAAATTGAATAAAAACATTATTTATATATATATATATATATATATATATATATATATATATATATATATATATATATATATATAAATATATATGTATGTGTGTGTGATTAAAAGTATTATTTTTACCATAATTAATATTATAAATCTTATATTACTTAAACGTAGTTTTCCCAAGGTGTTATAAAGGTACGTTGATAGAAGAAAATATTCTGTAAAATAATCCAATATTAAATAATAAAAAAATATACAATATATATATATATATATATATATATATATATATATATATATATATATATATATATATATAACATGAAAGTATTTAAATTTAATTTATCAAAAATATCATACTAGATGGTACAAGTATATATGATGCATATTTTGTTGGTGTTACACGTATTGAATATTGGAGTTGTAATTATATGAATATCTATATATTTAATATCTGTGCCTTAAAAGAAAAAATAATATATTAAGTTATAAAATTTATATTTGATATATTAATAAAGTATATATATATATATATATATTTATAAAATAAAAACCATAACAAATAAAATTTTTATATCCAACTTTGCACGACTATATGAGATGTTTAGGCCATATATGGATGGTTTTATAAAATATTTGTAGGCAAAGTTATTCGAATATAATTTTAAATATCTGAAAATGAAAAGAAAACACAATAAGTTAATTATATATATTTATAAAAAAAATATGTAATTTATAAAATAAAACGTTTAAATACCTCGTAATTTCAAACGTCGATTAGATAAAATTTATAATAAATCCTCGAGTCCGGTAAATTTCGATTTATGGAAAAAATATTGTTCGTTGAAAATTCGATTCGAAAATCCGAAACGGTCACAAACGGTAAGACGACGGCGATGTGAAAAAAATCCAAAAATTTTCCGATCCATTTATAATAATAAAATTATGAACAAAGATGCAAAGGATTTATATATAAAAATCGACTAAATGAAATTGAAACGTTTCGTTCGATCGATCGTTTTGGACCAAGCAGGGGTCCCGGGATTATCCGTGGTCACAATCCCGGGACCCCTGCGAGATCCTCGTTCGACAATCGCCGAAATCAAAAGGAATGATCCGAATGAAAATTACACTTTATATAGTGCTCGTTTCCCAGTCGGATATTCGACCAATCGGAACGATTTTATATATATATATATTCAACGAGCGACGATTTCATCCAATTAGATCCTTTTTAATCGTTTTGCAAAGTTAAAAAGTAACAAGTGCACCAAGTAATTTTCAGAGGAAGGGGTAAAAAAAAGACAATTTTCTTTCTATTTCTTTTCTTGAATAGGTTTGCGTATATATATATATATATATATATATATATATATATATATATATATATATATGTATATATATATATATATATATATATATACATATATATATATATATATATATATATATATATTTATATATATATATATACATATATATATATATATATATATATATATTTATATATATATATATATATATATATATATATATATTTATATATATATATATACATATATATATATATATATATATATATATATTTATATATATATATATATATATATATATATATATATATATATGATGATTCTGATAATGCGATTTTAATTATGATAATATATTTTTTTCTATTCATTTATCAAAATTATAGATCAAAATTAATTGCTTATCTATATTAGAAATAAATTACTTTTTCTTTGAAAAATTGTGCAAATTTTACAAAATATATATTGTAATGGAATATTATTATATATATTAATAAAATATAAATTTTGAAAATTTCGGTTGATAAGTATAACTATATATATATATATATATATATATATATATATATATATATATATATATATATATTAATATTAAAAGTTTATAAATTGATATAAGGACATCAATTTTTTTTCATAAAATAAAATTAAAAAAAAAACGAACGATATTTTGAAATTAAATATAATAAAAAACGTTTATATTATACGAATGTTTATATGCGATCATCAATTTTAATTTAATAATCGTAATTAATTAGCAACAAGAAATAATTATTCATAGTTTATAATGCGACAAAATATTTGAGTTTGCACACTTTTTTTAAATTTTTTTTTTGATATTGAAAACGTTATAATTTTCGATGAGTAATATTCAATAATTGAAACACGAGGCAAATCAATTACAAATTCAATGATGTTTATTTTTTTTTTCATATATATATGTATATATTAAAGAAAATTAAGAGACCAAACGAATTATCGATGACGTTATTGCTTATATAATGTTGTTACTTTGTAACAAAATTTGTTCTCAATATAAGAAATCATAAATGCTACATATTTATTCTTCATAAACATATAAATTTATCGATCGCTTTTAAAATAATAATATTTTTTTTTTTATATACACATATCGAACATTGAAGACGTTCTTGAATATTCTATGTTCTATATATATATATATATATATATATATATATATATATATATATATATATATATATATATATATATATATATATATATATATATATATATATATATAGTTATATTTTTAATACATTTATATCATTAAATATGTATCTTAGTTGAAAGTGTTATTTTCTTTTAGTTTAATTATTAAATAATATAATAAATATATTTATTAAGATATCGGGATGTTATGGGGAAAAATTTTCAAGTTATTGAAGAAAATAAAAAGATTTTTTTTTTATATACTAAACTAAATTATTTATTATAATAAATTTATCGTACCTACTCATTTTTTTTATAAATAGTAATATAATATATGATCAATGTGAATATAAATATATATCTATATAAAAATAAAAATTTCCTTCGAATTTACCGTTTATTTGTACTTGAGCCATATTGATTTAAAATTGAGAAATAAAATAGTAAATTCGAAGGAAGAAAAAAATGTGCCATTATAATTAAAGTGCCATTATTATCAAAGTGCCATTTTTATAAACTAACTTATATGAACTCTAGCGCTATTTTTTTAATATAATTATACATTTTAAATATATTTTCAAAACATTTATATTGTGCATCATTATTGTAAAAATTATTATTATTGATGATTACATTATTTCCTTAATATATATATATATCTATAGTATTTATTATGTGCCATAAATTATTCTGTAATTAAAATAAATAATTAAATTATATACAATAGAATTATGTTGAAGAATTTTAAAATTAAAAATACATACATTATATCCCCAGATTTCCTCTTAGTTTTAATATTATTTTAAAAATATCAATATAGTTAATAATGTTATTAGAATATATTTTTACTAAATATGCAAAATTTGCATTTTATTTTAAAACAAATTTTTATATATATTTTTAAATTATGTTAATTTTTTTTTTCAGGCGACCGTCTACTAAAAAGAATAGAAAAAGAAAAAAAAAGAGCTGAAAATCAAAGAAAATATTTTATAATATAATATATATTATTTTATATAATAGAAATATAAAAATATTGAATACCTTGTATTGAAAAGATGATTCAGAATCACTTCTATATTAGGCGGTGATCATCCAAAAAATATTCGAAGATCTCTCAGGAATTTTCAGGTGGTCATCCAGTGGCGTTCTATATTCACCGAACCGCCACTGGATGACCACCGAATATATATATATTGATTTTTTTCCTCGGCAAAGTTTTAAATTAAAGATTTAGAAAACGAAAAAGTGTCTATCTTTTATGAAAGGTGTCTTCTTTAAGTTGTGCTTGTCTTCTAGGAGAAGTGTTTGACTTCTCTAAAGAATGTCTGTCTTCTGAGGATATTTGTGAGGTATGATAATGAAAATGAGATCCGTGAGACCTTTTATAGTCTAATATTGCATAGTTGGCATAAATAATTAATCGATTATTTGTTTTTTCGTATCAAAATATTTAATTATTGATTATTTAACAAATTATTTATTATAATTTTATTGCTATTATGCTGTTATTAATAAATCGGATGATGAAATCTACAATGCATATTGCATTAATTATATATTTTATGTAAATTAATGAAAATATACTGATATTTGATTTCAAAGTCAAAGATTATATATTAATAATATATGCAAACATATTATTATTTTAAAATTACTTAATTATCTCTAAAGAAAACTAAAAATATTTTTAAACATAGGATAATGTAATACAATCATTTTTTTTTCAAAATCGAGTCGTCAGCTTTACGTCTAAACTTTGGACATATTCCTTTTCAAATAATATAACATATTGTAACAGTTTTGTTATAATATTTCGAACATTATTATTATGTAATACACATTTATGAACGCGATTCTTCTTCTTCTTCTTCTTCTTCTTCTTCACGCCGTCTCCTTAAGAAGATTGGCGATCCACCTTCCTTTCAAAATCCACCTTCTTTTCCATAGAAACCTTTGACACAGCCATACGAAAAATTTCTATTGACGAACAGTTGAACCAACGACGAAGATCTTTAAGCCATGAATTTTGACGTCTTCCTATTGATCTTTCCTCCTGAATTTTTCCTTCCAAAATTATCTGGAGAAGCCTATATTTATCATTTCGCAAGATGTGACCGAAGTATTGTATTTTCCTTAATTTGATTGTTTTTAATATTTCTAGAGTTTTATTAATTTTCTTCAAAACCTCCTTATTTGCTACTTTGTCAGTCTAAAATATACTTAGTATTCTCCGGTAGTACCACATCTCGAAAGCTTCCAGACGTTTTTCGGTACCAGGGTCTAGTGTCTATGATTCGACACCATATAGAAGAACAGGAAAGACATAACATCTAAGCATACGTATTTTTAGTATCATATCAATGCTTCTAGATGTTAAAAATTTCTTCATGGCTATAAATTGTATTCTAGCTTGTTCTATTCTAGAACGAATCTCCTTCTTGGGGTCGTGGATTGCTGTTATGTACGTCCCCAAATATTTATAAGACGTTACTTGTTCAATCTGTTTGTCTTTTATATATATTTTTGTTGGTGTTGGTTTTTTTAGAAAACACCATTGTTTTTGTTTTCGTCGTATTTATAGACAGTCCATATTCTTCACTGTAAGCTGCCATTCTATTCATAATTAATTGGAGTTGTTTTTTTATTTTTGGCAAGCACTACAGTGTCATCCGCATATCTAATATTTGTTATTTTCGTTCCGTTCACGATCACTCCTTAAAACTCCTCGTTGATGACTTCGTTGAAAAATGCTTCGGAGTAAACGTTGAACAGAACTGTCTAACTCCCTTCTTAATGGAGACGGCTTCTGAAATTTCATATCCTAATTTCACTTCCGCTGACTGACCCCAATGAAGATTTCCTATGATGTTTCTATTCTGTACATCGACGTTACATGACTTCAGTACTTGCATTAATTTATCGCGTTTGATACAATCAAACGCTTTCTTGAAGTCAATGAAATATACATGTATCTCTACATTCATGTCTCTACATCTTTGTCCAAGAACATTCATAGCAAATAAAACCTTTCTAGTTCCGACCCCACTTCTGAACCCAAACTGATTATGACTTAGATGTTTTTCACATTTTTTAAAATTTCTTATATGAATAATTCTTAGAAATATTTTTAACATGTGTGACATCAAACTTATTAATCTGTAGTCATCGCAGTTTGTGGTGTTTAGTTTTTTTTTGTATAGTAACAAAAGTAGACCTTAGCCAGTCATGCGGAAGTACGCCAGTTTTATATGGTATATTTGATGAAAAACTAAAACGATGGAAGTATTATGTTGAAGATCTATTTCATGATTATAGACATGATACACCTCCATTGTATAAACTGACAGATTGGAGAAATTTGACGAAAAGCGTGGTGATTCACGCCATAAAATTACAAAAAAAAAAAAAAATAATAATAATAAAACGTCTGTACCAGATAATATTCATACTGAAATTATAAAAAATTATGGCGCAACAAAATGGTATGAGTATAGATATAATTACTTCGCTTTTTAATCAAATATATGAACGCGATTATTAAAATTAAATTAAATTCATAATTGAAGAAAATGTTTTTTTTTCTTTAAAAAAAAGTGAAAATATTAATACACACACACACACACACATGTGTATGTATTATTTTTTTATTATTATATCATTGTACTATATTTTATTATTATATAGTATTTATAATTTATTTGCGACTTTTTTTTCGACAATATTTAAATTCAGTAGTTTCAGAATTTTGTATTTATGATAAAATTAATACGCAAAATAAAAAAAAACACTTTCCAAATATTTACATATTTTTTTATAATTTTTACTAATAAATCATTATTTCAATTATATATATATATATATATATATATATATATGTATATATATATATATATATATATATATATATATATATATGTGTGTGTGCGCGTTTTTGAATTCCGTTAATAATAACAATAATAATAAAAATAAATTTTATTCATATTTTTTTTCAAATATTAGTTTTAATCTACACACACATATATATATATATATATACATATATATATATATATATATATATATATATATATATATACATTTATAAGAATTTGTTTGTATGAAAGTTGTATGAAATAATTATATCTATAGAAACTGTAATTTTGGTGATTATCCATAAAAATTAGATTTAACATATGAATAGCAATATATATATATATATATATATATATATATATATATATATATATATATATATATATTTCTTCAATTCTAAACATTTTTTAACCTTGTTATACATTTAATACATTATTGCATAAAATAAATGAATAAAGATACATATTTATTTGTAATCTGTTTTTTACTTGGATTTATTTATTTGAAGCAAACAAGAAATCGTGTCAATGTAAAATAATTATGTTTGATACACCATTATCAGTAGCGCATGTTCATAATTAGAGAAAATTTGCTGACGGAAATAAATCAAAAGGTTATTTAATTCATTTCAAAGTAAAGCAAAATTGATAACGATATATATATATATATATATATATATATATATATATATATATATATATATATATATATATATATATATATATATATATATATATATATATATATATAAGAAAGTTGACGTAATCGAGATGAGCCAATTTTTATTTTTAGAATAGAACGTTAAATGTTTGTCAAAAATGATCATCGGATTTGAATAAACAAAAATTTTATATATCAATTTATAAATGTTAGGTATTTTTATATATAAAATTATCAATCGTTGATTATAATAGAAATTTTCTAATATAAATTAAAAAAAATCTAAATATTAATTTATTAAAGTAGTTCATAATGAATCAATTAATTTAAGTTATATTTAGTGAAAATTAAATCATTCATTATTTGTTAATTTTATTTATCAGATATAATTTCATATATAATTAATTATATTATGTGTTTTATATAATTTTCCACATATTTGTTCATTTTAATTTTTCACGTAAATCGAAAAGTAAAAAAAAAAAAATACAAGACTCTTATTTACTTAAAATAGTTGCAACTTAAGTATTAAATTAGATAATAAAAATTCAAAATCTATGAAAATAAATGTATTATCATTCCAACGAAAACAAGTTCTAACCTTAATTATATAATTATCATTATAAGTTTGTTGATATTTTCAATTTTATGCTTATATGAACTAAAATATCATCACATTTCGATTTCTATCGATAATTATAGAGAAATAAAAATATAAACAATATTATATATGAAATATATTCATGTTATTCAACATTTTTGAATAATATATTATTTTATAGAATTTATATTTAATCGTATTCAATGTAATGTCGATTAATATATAATATATATTATGATTTTTTAGAAATATTAAATAGAATATTAATCCGCGAATACAATGTTTTTAATGGGTATTAATATTCAGAATTTGTTAATATTCAGATATCCTTCAAACTGTTAGAATCAAATGTTGAACAAATTATAAAATAATATGATAATCTGATTATAATAACAGGAACTGCAATTATAAATATGATTATTTTTCATTCATATCAACAAAATATACATGTATATATATATATATATATATATATATATACACACACACACACACACACACACACACATATATATATATATATATATATATATATATATATAAATTTTTATAGTGCATTTTATAGAAAACGAATTTTTATATTTGTTATGCGATATTCAGATTTTCTATATTAATTTTTGAGCGTATCGCATATATTTTTTATTTATTTATATTTTCCGAATGAATTCGTCAAAATTCATTTTCGATACTTAATAAAGCGTTGCCGGTTTAGAATATTGTGTAAATATTTTCACAGTTCCACTTAGTTTATGTAAATTTTGCGATTGTAAAATGTACGAATTCGGCTGTGAATCGTTGACGATTTTCTATCGTAAAATAATTATCGTCAAAATATTCTAAATATTTTATCGATATTGTTAACAATTTGTTGTACACGATAGATTTAGACTAATATTTAAAGCGAAATTATATAATAGTTAACGCGCATTTTTTATATTATGTGCACGTGTAACGTTTTTTTCTTAATTTCTATAATTTCTAACGATAAAAATAATAAAATAACATATTTAATTTAATATATATATATATATATATATATATATATATTTAAAATATATATATATATATATATATATATATATATATATTGCTTTGTAATAAATAGTAAAATATATTTTTTTAAATAAATAGAATCGTTCTATTTAATCGATTATTTTCATGCCTTATTCAATAATAATTTATATATTAATTAAAATTATAATATTCTATATTATATAAATTATTATTTATTTTTCAGAATACATAGATTATTATTAATTTATACATAAAACAAATCTCGCATCTAATCTAAGTTTATATTAAAATAAAACAATATATTTTTATATTTATAATATTTTATATTAAAATATATATATTTTTACGAATCAATAAAATGTGTATGAAATAATTTATGCCAAATTTAAAACCGATAGGTGATCTTAAATATCATCTGGATTTTAAGCGTTGTATGAGAACATAACTACTCGTTTTGCGGCCATGTTTTTTTTTATACATCTCTATTGTGATTGGTCGATTGTTCTTAGGTATAATGTTGCGTGTTTCAAAATGGCTTCATGTTAATTTTTTATACAATATAATGTAATTAATGCGATAATCTTTAATCTATTTTTTTTCAATATATATATATATATATATATATATATATATATATATATATATATATATATATATATATATATATATGCAGTTTAAATTTTAACTGAATATTTTATGTTTCACATTCGGTTAAATAATGAACAACGTTTCACAGTTTTTAATATCGTCTAACAAAATGAAAAAGTATCTTTATTCTATCTAAAAATTTCTTTATATTATTATTATATCAGTAGAAATATGTAGAAAGTAAACGATAAAGCTTTAATGAATTGTTCCGTTTGTTTTTTGAAAATGAAATAAAATTAAAAACTGGTCATTCATTTATACGCTGAACATTGTATAAATTATGACATATTCGTGTTGTTATCATGAATATATTCGTGTACAATTTTTTTTTATGGTTTACAAATCAAAAATAAAACTATTGCATAAAATGACTAGATAAATAATTATCTTCTTGAAAAATTTAAATATTTATATATTATGAAAAAAATAAAAAAATACATTAAATTCTAAATTAAAAAATATTAGAATTTTTCTAGTATTTAAAACAATTTTATATATTATCTCTTCTATTTGCGAATAAATATAGCAAGAATATCTCTATCAGAAACGATTATATATATATATATATATATATATATATATATATATATATATATATATATATATATATATATATATATATATATGGTATATACATATATATATATATATATATATATATATATATATATATATATATATATATATATATATATGGTATATACATATATATATATATATATATATATATATATATATATATATATATATAGTAATTTGACAATTACGGGATTTGATTAGACAGTACACTATTACTCAATTGCTCGATATAATATAGGATTAATTACTCAATATTCACGAATGGATTCATGTAATAATAACTTAATACGTAATCGTTTTCCATGTAACAAAGGAGGAATGACATTATTATATGTAAATGTTAGACTTTAGATCTAGAACATTACAAACAACACGTGCATGAATGCTGTTTATATTATTCGCCTTTACATAATTTTGCAAATATATATATATATATATATATATATATATATATATATATGTATATATATATGTATATGTACATAAATTTTAATAAAATAAAAATGAAATATACGAAGAACGTTTACAGAAACAGCATTTCTTGTATCTCATATTGGTTACAAAATGTTTTTTTGTTCTTCAAATATGAAAAATATTGTTTAAATTTCAGTTATAATATGAAAAAAATCATACATATATATATACAAATATTAGATGGTTGTATAGCAGGTATGTCAAACATGCGGCTCGCCGCCATATACATATATATATATATATATATATATATATATATATATATATACATACATATATATATATATATATATATATATATATATATATATATATACATACATATATATATATATATATATATATATATATATACATATATATATATATATATATATATATATATACATATATTTAAAAGTAAATTTGGTTTTTTATTTGATAAAGTTGTAGTGTGCAGTTTAAATTAATTAAAAATGATATTTTGATTATCATGCTTGTATTGCGATTTTTCTTTTGACAACCCCTGTTTTATAGTATAATATTATTATATGGTATATATAGTATAGTAATGTATAAATAATATTTTAAACGAGATATTTTTTTTAAATTTGTATTATAGTTAACCTTAAACGATTCAACCGTTTAAAGTTAAAAGATCGGAGGTCTTTACTCTCTAATGTATTTAATAATTAAAATATAAACATTTTTTTTTTTGTTAAAAAAATAATTTTTTTAACAGTGACTAATCTTCAATTTGGAAACATCAAAGAAACATTGATTTCATTTTGAATTCAATTCAATGATTTATTTTCATTTTTAACGAAGCGTCGCAATAAAATATTGAGTAAATATTGAAGACTCAGTTATATCAATATTGATTTATATTTGATACAAAGTATTAAGTTTATAGTTGCGGTATTTTTTTTTTGTTTTGAACTTGCAAAAGCATGATTCATATTTTATCAAGAGTCGTTTTAAAATATTTCGAAAATATTAGAGAGACATCTATTTTATAAAATTGATAAATATATAAATTTGTAAAATTAGAATTATTATTATAATTTTTTTAATTGGCCTTTATTGCTAAAATTTTATGGTTTCTTTGGATTGAAATATAATAGATAAAATAATAGACGAATCTTATTGAAATCAAAATTTTATTCAAAAAAATAGTATACAGTTTTCAATAAACAAATTCAATGAAAAAAATTATATTATGGAATACATGGGGAAAAATGTATCTTATTGAAAATAAATCGTTTTATCTAATGATATATATATATAATATATATATATATATATATATATATATATATATATATATATATATATATATATATTCGAAAATTTAATAATTATATATACCCTGATATATTGCAATATAATTTATATATATATATATATATATATATATATATATATATATATATATATATATATATATATATATATATACATACATATATATAATTTAATAAATATACAGAATGAAAAAATGTTTTTTTTAATCATATTATATTAATAATGTTGTGTTGAAAATTTTAAAAATTACAAAAAAATAATTAGCATAATCAATATTTAAAAATCAAACGATTATTAATTTTGTCGAGTATGTTCATATCTTTTTGATATATGATAAAACGTTTTATTTTCATAATAATACACATTTTTAAAACATCACAAAAAAAAAAAATAAATTCTGTATATTTCTATATCGATCAACAGTATAGTGAAAATAAAAATTAAAAAATAAAAAATACATTTTTTAAAAATTACAATTCGATGGTAATAAATGCACAAGAAAGTGCCTTCCTTTTTTCTCATTCTTCTTTAATATTTAATAAAATGATAAAAATATATGTATAATTTACAATATACACAAGTATTATATTGTATAGAGAATTTTTTCAGTCCAAAATAAATTTATATATATATATATATATATATATATATATATATATGTAATAATATAATATAATAATGTATTATAATAATTTCGAGTTCATTTCAAATAGGCCAATCACATCATAAGTTCATTTTATACACACTTATTATGTTTTTAATTATTTATTAAACTCCATTAATTTAATGGCAATTAATTGGAAATCGTTCTGCGGTGATGTGACAGACTCGACGATGATATATAAATATGCGCTTACATCATTTATACGTGATTTAAAATCATATACAAATTTTAATTAAAGAAAAAAAAAACAAATCATTTAACAACGTTTCTAATAATTCTATAATACTATATATTTTCATTAACGTATCTTAAAGTAAAATAATTATTTAGAAAATAAATCATATAAAAAAATAAACGAAATGTTTGGCAGAAAAATATATTTATAAATATGTTTAATTATTTAAGATTTCACACCGATTATTAATATTTCAGACAAATAATGGATTATTTTTTTTATTTATGATCAATTTTTTTTAAAGGACAACGTCAATATTATGAATATTTATTATTTTTTTTAAATATTTTTTTATTACATGTAAAGCGATAGGCAAATCAGTGAGACTATGTGTAGGATTTCTAAATCTATTTTTTTTAAACTACTCACGGGATTTAAACATTTATTTATTTTAAAATATGGGAATTGCATATTGAATTTATTTTAATATATATATATATATATATATATATATATATATATATATATATATATATATATATTAACTGTTGCAGAAATGCAGCACATTAAATAAACATACATAAATGTTGCCATTTAATATTACAGATTGGATCAAAAAAAAAAATCAATTGAATATTCATTAGTAGTATAATTATTATTAATTCACAACGATTAAAATTGAAAAATTATTTTTTTTTTGATTTATAAATTATTCACTGTGAGTTTTGAATTTTTTTTTTTAAATTGATATTTTATTTTTTTTAACACATTTTTATATATTAGAATTACAAGTGACATAAACACATTTCAGATATAGTATTTTTTTTTTTACATAAAATTAAAACAGATACTATATATTAAAAAACACTGAAATTCGTTATAATTAATAATTAATGTTAGTACATCGTTTTAAACAAATATTCAAAGTCTTTTTCATTTCTATCAACATTAAATATTATGAGATCATTTTGAATATTTAATTAAATAGTGATACGAAGTTGTATATTGAACATGACATTTAAAATTCAGATTAATTTTTTGATCCATCTGTATAACTATATGATTAAATATATTTAATAGTTTATAACACAAAACATTCATTATATTTTTTTTTAGAAATACAATACATAATATCAGGGGCATCCTGGCACATGATTTTTTTTTTAACTATAAACATATATATAAATGTAAATATATATATATAAATATAATACATCGATAATTTCACGCTAGCAAGCAGATTGTTGAGAACTATAATGTGTATTGATGTAATACAATTAAAATTTAATTATCATGGTATATCATTAACAGGACATTCATGGCACATTTATAAACAAAGTAAACATGTATATAGAACAGTGAACATTTATTTATTTTTTTTTCTTGAATTTATTATATATCATATGAATTACTATATAATTTGAGTCTACACTATTATATATGTATATTTGGGGGGGAGAGAGGGGAAGGGAACGGGATTGAAGTGGGAGGAGGGGGATGGATATAGGGTGGGGAAGTGGGGGGGGTGGGGGGGTGGGAAATCGATGGTTGATCGTGTATTATTTAATTATTTTAGAACATAAAAAAAATAATTACTTGTTATTTTCTTCTCTCTCTCTCTCTTTCTTCTTAACAATACGAAAATATGCTTTTTTTCTTAAATATTTTAAAGGAAATATATTACCCTGTGGGATTTACATTAGGTAGGACATTAAATAAATGAGTTATCAGAGCTTTGACAGTCGAAAGCTTATTTATGTCATCAATTTATAAAAAAGATTCTATGATCGTAGCTCCTTTTTCATTAATCCGAAAAATAATTATTAATACATATATTTAATTAATTGACCAATCAATATAAATATATAATATGTATTTATACATATATATATTATATAATTATAAAATAAAAAATATTCAACATAACATTATGTATATGTAAAACGATTTTTATTTACTATAAATATATTTATTTATTTGTAAATAAGATTTTTTTCTATTCTGTTTTCAAGATGAGAAGCATTTAAATATACAATATGTTTTTTATTTAATCATAATATATATATATATATATATATATATATATATATATATATATATATAATATATATCTTTTCAAATAAAGTCTACATTACATTACTAAAAACGCTGATCCCTTAATTTCCCTTATTTGTTGTTTAATGGTCGAAATAAAAAAGGTACTATTAATAATAATAATGCAAAATAAAAACGAAAGGTTCAAAAAGAAAAGAAACTAAACGAAACGAAAATGAAAACTATTCCTAAATGAAAAAAAAAAAACAATTTTCCGATAGAAAAATGTTTTCCGCGTATTGATACTGAAGTTAGAGGATTGATCAAAAAGATTTTTTTTTAAATATATATTAATTTAGTTTATCAAAAGACCAAAACGATTTGTTGAATTTTTCAATTAAAAATCATTAAAATGACATATTTTGTTGTAATGAATATATTAAAATTAATATGTAATGAATGCATTATAATATATATATATATATATATATATATATATATATATATATATATATATATATATATATTTGGTCGTAAGAACAAGGAGATATAGTATATAAAAATATTTTACTTATTCAATAGATGAATAAAGAGATGTATATATATATATATATATTAATGTAACACATGTAATTTATACAGATGCGTATATTACTAAAAAAAAAATTACGTGCAGCATTTTTCAAACGTATTGAAAGAAAGCCGTCACATATATAATATATATATATATATTTTTTTTTTTTTTTTACGAGTCCATAATAATAATATTTAGTCAATTTTATATGTCTTCAATCAATTTTCATTATATTTTTTTTTTTTCATAGAATGATATTTATATTGAGTGGATATTCTTAGTTTGGATAATTCATATCAAGTGGATTTTCAATAATCTCGACGCGTGTTTCATAATTGTCACGATTCAACGGCTGTTCAACAGATTGACATTTTTTATTGCAGGGTCCGTTTACGGTCAGCGGTAGGGAAGTTGTGCCCTTCAAGCCGTTCGTCGGCTGCTCTAGATCGTAGTTGAGCGCATTTTCGGAATAACGCGATATCTTATCGTGCATCGCTCTGTTAACGGAGATCGTGCTCGCGTTCGCGTCACCGTCTCGCCGCGGCTTTTGATAATTGCCGATATTGTTCGGCGTTGAACAATAGTCGCGTTTTATTACGTTACCGTCGGTGAAAAATTCCATATTATCATCCATTACCGTGATCGCGTCGAAATTCTCGTACATCGATGCCGGTCTGTTGGATTTGTTGATTTTTTTCATATCGCCGCTACGTTCGAACACGGATGAACGGGAAGTTTTCGCTTCGTCAATCTTGAAAGTATCTGTAATTATATATATATATACATATATAAATATATTATAAACGATGCTTCGATTTTGGTGTATGAAAATTTAACGAGAATCGTTCGATATCGAAACAAACGTTCAAAGTACATTTGATTTTAATAAATGTACGTATTAATTGGGTCAAAGTTATAAAGCAAAACGGAAACGTTCTATTATTATTAATTAGATCTTCGATTTTCTTTTCATGAAAAATAATAATATTTTCATTATTTATTTCTTATATATATATATATATATATATATAATATTAGTATTGTATATAAAATTAGTTCAAACCAATATTGTTGACGGAATCGATTTTTTTCCTTTGATGTTCAATAACGACTTCGGCATTTTCGATAGACTCGACGGCATCGTCCTGATCTTTAACCGTTTCCACGTTAGAATCATCGTTCAAAGAGTTTTCGAGCATTTCCTGAAATTTTCACGAAAACGTCAATAACAACAACAACAACAATAATAATAATAATACACGCACATAATGACCGACAAAAAAATATATATATACATATATATATATAGCGTTATAAAACGTGATAATATACCTCATCGGCTTCGGGTAATATATTGTGTGGGGACTTTAGCATTTGGTTGTTCGTGTGTCCGTTGAGGAAATACGTCACCATGTTTCCTTTTCCTTTCACATTTATTGTTCCCCTGCATGTGAGCATGTAGCCCCTTTTGCTAAGAATTTGGTAAACCTCTTGCGTGACCTGGAGCGAAATTTGTACATCAGCCGTATAATTCAAGCCGCACTAAATGCTAGTATATAAATTTATATTTACCTGAATTTCATCCAGGAGTCCCGTGGAGTCCATTCTGCTGGCGACGTTCACAGCATTTCCCCAAATGTCGTATTGCGGCTTGCAAACACCGATAACACCAGCGACAACCGGTCCAATGTTGATACCTATCAAACGAAATATAAAAATATCTTCCGTATATGACAAATTATCATAGATTAAAAAAAATCACATAATAAAATATATAAAACGCGCAATATATATATATATATATATATATAAATCGCCAAAATTTATTTTATCGCAATTAAGAAAAAAAATTATCGCAATAAAAATTGATTACATAAATCGCTACGCGTTATTATGACAATCGCAAATAGAGACGCGTTCACACGTATTCTTCGAACGTTATGAACGCGGCTTTATATATTGAATAAGTGTATAATAATTTACCTATTCTTATTCTGAAGTTGTTGAATGAATGTTCGTTTACGTTTTTGAGTAATTCGCGAATTTTCAAAGCGTAATCAGCCATTGCAGTCACATGACGATAACCTTGCATATCTCGTGTTTCTTGAGTTAAACCTATCAAAATAATAATAAAAAAAAAATAATTTATAATATCATCAATTGTATAATTTCGAATATAGAAAAACATTCAAAACGATAAAATTATTTTCAATAATTCTAAATAAAATATATAGCGCATTACTTAAAACTATCATTGAAATGTTTATATGTGTACTGAACTTTTTTTTTTTTGATTTATTTTTTTCAGTACAATCTGAAATATTGAAAAAATATACCTGAAGCCGCCATATACGTGGCACCTGTGCTTTTTATTTTTTCAATGCACTGAAAATGACTCTCCGATAGCAGTTCGTCGAAATCGGCGATGATTTCGTTGAGCAGTCTCAAACATTCGACACCTTCGTTATTACCTTCAAGTTCAATGTAAAATTCTGAAAAATTCGGAATTGACGCGAAAAGCACGCAAACCGATTCACATTGTTCGTGATAGAGTTCCTGAATATAAAACAATAAAATCAATGGATTATATTTATCAAAAATTATATTAGATTAAATAATAATAATAATAAAGAATAAACACTCACATCATTGTTTTTATCGTTATTGAGGAAATGTTTGGCGACATGAGACGGTAATATGTTGCTCAGCAATTTGCGATTGTACGCTTCCAAATTTTCCATTTCGTCTCTCTCCTCTGAAATTGAAGAAAAACACGTCGTCTAATTTCGTTCATAAATTGTTCAACCGTCGAGAGCCCAGCCCTGTCGTAGAGGCGGCGACGGCGTAATTCGCGTTTTTATTTTTATTTTCATTTAATTTAATTTAATAAACGCAATAATTTTATTCTATTTTATTTCGCATTAACGTCGGGAAATTGCCCGAGCTTCAACCTTTGTGCTGCGTACAAAAGCGTATTTTAATTTTATACACAATCATATAAATTTAAAATATTGCAACGTAATAAAAAATATATATATATATTATAATATATACAACTTTTACTAAATTAGACTAGTATATAGATCATGAATATATATTGTAAGGCTCCTATTATATCTTTGATCAATTAAATGATAGATAATTGAGGTTCTATCGTATCTATGAATACATTATTAAAATTCATACCGGCCGCTTGAAGTTTCCATATGAAGTCTAATCTGTGCGATGTTTCCGCTTGATACGATTGAACAATTAATATTATCATGCTCGACAGAACAGTGACAATATTCATAAATATTCTTTCGTATTGTATGGACCAGAAAAATATGTCATCGCTGGATTGCCTGTAACGAATGTGCCGTTTCAATTTCGAACGAATAAATTATGAATGCGGCTCATTAAAATATATATATAGTATTTAATAAAATGCTCACATGTACAGATTATCGTAGGAAAAGTGGAATTTCAATAAAGATATTGTCAAATATGAACCGCATAAAATCAACGAAATCACTGTGCTTATTTTTGTTGTTAAAACTTGATGTAAGGCGCACATGAACATCACCATTATGGACATCGGTAAGAATAACTGAAATTAATTATTTATTTATATTATTATTATTTTTTTATATAATATAAATAAATATAAACGATACATACATCGTCTATTACAAGTTTTGTGCAATTGTTAAATGATTTTGTAGCATTATTAGTGACATAATCCGAACTCATTGTGTTGTTAGATGGAAATGTGTTCATATTACACGAATTATCAATCATGAAATTTATCTGAAAATATTAATAAAATCAACGATATATATATATATATATGATAATTAAAATATGATTTCTATTTTATTATTATAATCGTACCAATAGAGCATCAATGAAGTAACTGATTAGTAAAATTGATAATGCCGACATCAATTGCGCGATAGCCGGTATTTTTTCGAGACGTTTCACGATTCTTTTCGCAAAATTTGGAGCGTTTTTCTATAAAACGAGACGATAATATATTATTATTATTTTCTTTTTTACGATGCAAGTCTTTTTAATATGTTATGAATAAATTAAAAAAAAAAACATTTAATCGTTAACATATCTATATAGTCAATTAATGAATTATAAATATACATGTTAAATATATATTTTATTGAATATCCACTAAAAATAAATTAATTAATTATGAATGTACAAAAAAAAAACCTTCTGTTTTCCGATGATCACCGTGAAGCACAATAGTAAATTTAATCCGCCCGTCACGATCACGTTGAACAAATTGAATTTTCCACTGAAACATCCAAATTAATACAATTATTATTATTATTATCATCATCATCATCATCGACTAGATTAAATATATAAAAATTAATTAGCTCACTTGCGAAATAATTGCAGTTGTATAATAGCGAATGCGAAGAACACGAAAAACGAAACGGAAAAATTTGACGTAATCATTGCGTTCTTCTCTTTCAAAAACTGAAATCGTACAATTTCAATATAGAAAAACGACAAATACGAATCAATTAAACGTGATATATGTATTAAGAAGCACCTGATTCTCTTTCTGGGCATTCCTAAACGTCACTGTGAACTGTTCGTTTCTCAGTCTGTCAATAGAACGAGCGTCGATGGCTTTCATCAGATATTCGTTGACTTCGTCGTCGGAATCTTTGGTTTCATTGGTCTCATTGTAGCCCAGTCTATTGAAAAATGTGAAATTTTGATCAATTTTCAATCGTCGAAAATATATGCGTTTATAATAAAGTGTTTAATTATTATTTACTTGGGATTTTGGCGATTGTGTTGAGAACCGTGACCCATCACTCTGAGTTCCTTAGAAACGTTTCCGGATCCGTTTCCAGAGAATCCTTGTTGGGGTTTCATATCCTGTAAACGTGTGTTGTTAAATGCGATTGTTGTACAAATATAATATGTTAACGTCGACATATATAAAGGTAACTCGTAATAAACATTATATTTAATATATAGAACGTTTGAATTTTGATAAATTATTGTACGTTAATTACATTGATAAAATGTGATGATATATCATCAATCATTGTTATTACTGATGTTCATTATTTTGAAATTATATATAACGTATATAATATATAAATATTTATCTAGTTTTTCATATAAAATAATGCTTTTTTTTTCAATGAAAGAAGATGCAGAATATGAAAACTAATAAATTTGCGTGGAAATTAAACCATCAACATTTAATGGACGTAGGAAACTTTTTTCTCGCATTATACGAGAAATAATATTTTATAATTCTGCATTTATAAAATAATTAAAAAAAAAACATTTCTGAATAATGGACAATTTTGCAAATATATATATATATATATATATATATATATATATATAAAATCTGAATTATGCGTTTATGAATATCTTATTATAAACGTGATAATCGCTGAAACCGCAACCGATTCTGTTTCAATTTATCACACAAAATATACAATGTTAACACGTCAGTTTGTATGTTAGTGATCGTGTAACACTCACGGCGCGGCACGTTCCGTCTGGCACGATCAAGTATGTCTCTATATTGTGATCCTTTAAATAGGAATTTCTTTCGCCGCCGTTACCGGGTTCAACTTTGTAATCGTCGCCGAGGCATTTCAAAGTTTCCTTAGTGATGTGCACACGTCTGAAATGATTCAACAGCGTCATAATATAGTTTATTTTATT
>JANIJI010000015.1:905000-912500 GCA_024500535.1 Leptonema lineaticorne | reverse complement strand
ACGATTTTATATACCTGATATATAAATGAAAATATACTTACGCAATTGCATCAATCATGTCCAGGGCCATTTCGACACAGCATTTTGCATGATCGTCCCTAGGTTCTGGTAAACCGGAAACGCAATAATAACAGTCTCCCAGCAATTTGATCCTCAAACAATGGTGTTCGGCTGCCAATCTGTCAAACCTGCAATTTTACATATATATATATATATATATATATATATATATATATATATATATATATATATAATATATGGTGCGCCTGCTAGTTGTGTGAGAACGTCAACCTGACGATTCGACCCAACTCTCCCCTCCCCACTCTACGCTATTTATAATGTTTAATTTTTAATTAGAATCATTTATTATTGATATGTACGAAATGTGGAATATTATTATTTTTCATTTCTTTATTTTTTTTTTTTGGTTCATATATTAATAATTAAATAAATATATTGATCGACGAAATTTTTTGATTATAGGAATTTTGATTGACGTCTATGTTGTGTGTGTAATCAAAAGTGGTTTACATTATTAAATGCTTAATGGATATTCTATATAATGCTATTAATGTTAGGCGTTAATTGGTGTGTGTGTGTGTGTGTTTTTTTTTGTTTTATTTTTAGTAAAAAAATGATCAAATTTCACTTATGATAGAATAATGTGAAAAATAATTACATCGTTACTAGTTGAATGTTACAAAAAATATTTACTTTAAATGAATATATATGAATATTATATTTCAAGATTTTTAATTTTTTTTATAGTTTTATATATATATTATTTAAACAAATATGGAAAATATAATTAATATTGATACGCTTAAATTAAAATCAAAATTAATAAATTTAATGGTGTGTATGTTTTCATGAGAGACTTGATACAAGTTTATCGATCATATATATATATATATATATATATATATATATATATATATATATATATATATATATATATATATATATATATATATATATATATATATATATATATATATATATATATATATATATATATAGCATTGATGAAAATTCGAATTGTACTGTAAAATTTACATAGCAAAGTTAAAACCACGTACATAGTTCTAACTGTTAGTTCAAGCAGCCGTCGTTTCACCTCAAATACGATTTAACCGAAAATGTTAATTCCGCGTCGAATTTAACCGACAATTAATTCTTCTTCCGTAGACCAGATTAAACGGTGATCGATCACGCTTTTGAGGGAGGGGGGGAGTGGGGGCACACCGAGAAGGGCCGCATTCTACGGGCGAAAGGGGCCTCATAAACGTGTTGAAACCAGCGTCTGACTGCTCAGCTTCGCATACATTAGTCAACGTTCACGTTAGACCTAGTTTAAGTTTAAATTGATGTCGAAACGTCAGGATCAATTCAAATGCTAACAATATATATATATATATATATATATATATATATATATATATATATATATATAAGATTTTTTCCATTTAATTCCATATCATTGTAGTGTTTTGCTATGAAAATCTACAAATATTGATTAGAATAAAATGGGGCAAGTCGAACAATTGCAATATTTCAAAAAGTACATTTCGAAAGATCATTAAGTAATATTAAAAAAAAAACAACAACAACAGGTCGCGGGAAGCCGTAATGTAAAAAATGTCGATCTGTAATCAAATCGTTCAGTATTATGATGAATATTCGCGTTTAATTTAACGTTAAATAATTTTAATATTGATATTTGTACGATATATTAATTATGTTAAATTTATAATACATAATTCAAATTTATTCGCGTTCGCGTTTTAATGTTAATGCAGTGCGCTTTTATTCAACGCTAATTAAAGCGTGTCAACTTATTTCGTTATAGTGTTGTAAATTATTTTCTTAACGAATGAAATGCCATAAAAAAGTAGAAATTAATTAATATTACTTTTAAATATTTAATCAATACATATATATATATATATATATATATACATAGTAGTTATTTATTAAATTTTATTTCTATCAATAAAATAGATCATATTGGATATAAAAGAAAAAAAAATAAAACAACATTTCGTTTTTTTTTCGTCGACATTTCATTATCGAATAAACGTATAAAAATAACAAAGAAAAAATAAAATAAAATAAAAGGCGCACAGTTTGAGAAAAATGTATCGAAATCGAATTATGTATGATGTTCAGCTTAAACGAAACAATGTAATCGTTATTACATTTTACACGGACGCTTCTCAAATGTTCGCGATATTTAATTTTCATTAAAACCACATTAATTCGCGAACGTTTGAGAAGCGCCCGTCGAATTAAAACAATGTTTATTTTCGTCATTGTTATACCGTAATATAATTTATTATATACATACATTTTATACGTACATTTCGTATTAAATTCAATTTGATTTTCGATACTTTGAAGTTTAGAATGCGTACGAATGTAGACTAGTTACGGCACTGTACACTTAATAATATACACAAATGACGATACGTCACGGTGAATATTTATCGGTTGTCAATAATATAATAGTTTGTAACTTGTATCATTCATCATCGGCTTCCATCTGAAGAGTTTTCAGACGCCGTCTTTGGCGACATCATTATTACATCCATTGAATATAGTCAGCATTGTCTGTTACCGGTGTATCTATTGAAAATAATTGGCGATGGCTATTTGCCTTTGAAAAGATAGTAATTCAGCACTTATATCATGCGTGCATGAATATTCAAGAGCGAACGTTAATTAGTATTCGTATACACTTTCACATTCACGTGTGAATTTTTAACACGTACACGTTTTTCTTTTTTTAAGTATTCGAAAAATATCTTTAATAATAGAAAAAAAAATTCATAATATAGTATAAATGTATGATCTTAATCCGATCAAATGTCGCCTGAATATTTCTTAGATTTGAAACGTTTTCAGAACCGATTTCACGGTATCTGAACGTGTCCGTTTCTCTTGGTGTTTCCATTGGGAAATTTCATGTAAACGAGACTTTAATTCACTTTCGAAAGTTTATATATATATATATATATATATATATATAAATATATATATATAATACTATAAGTCTATTGGCGATTGTTATAATGTGAAAATACGTACCTGGCAAACAGTTCGTTCAATAAACGGACCAATTCTTCGGCTGAACATTGCGCTGAAAGTGTGGTGAATCCGCACATGTCTGCAAAGAGGATGCTGAAAACGAATGTCAATTTCAATTTATAACATTCGACGATATATATATATATATATATATATATATATATATATATATATATATATATATATATATACTATAATTTTTATGCGATATTTACCTGACGTTTTCGTGTCTTTGAATGTATATTTTGTGGAATTGTTCGATTCTCGGTTTGTCAGCGATGTCGGCTTTCATTTCCATGGCTACATGTCTTGGAATCACAGATAACAGAAGACGTTCCTGTAAAATATGATTAAAATTAAATTTCGTTATACAGATACATGACGTATAAATAATACAAATATAAAAAAAAATATTCGCGATAGTTTATCTTTTATAAGCACTTAGTAAGATTATTTGCTACACTTTACTACAATATAAATAATCAAATTTGTCGCTAAACTCTTCCCCGTTTTCGAAGTGCTTGTAATCTTTTATTATTATTATTATTATTTAAACAAAATATCAAGGTAAAAAGTGCGAAAGGGTGAAATTGAGAAAACGAGTGGCTTCATTAAAAAGTTTTCGGTCAATTTTGCGCTTCGTTCCCCTGCGAACTTTTGACAATTTATTTTCGTCTCGTTTTTTTACTATTATTATTATGATTATTATTATTATTATCGATATGAATATTTGAAGGTTTTTTTTTATATTCATTATTACGATGAATGAAATTATTTTACAGTAGTGTCGAGATAGCATTTTTGCATCATCTTATATAACTTAGATCGTATAATTATATAAAATGAATTAACGTGAAAAAATTATTCGTTTTTACGATTAAATAATATGTAAGTTTATGTAATGAAATTGACAATAGTAAAAAGAAAGATTTTTAAATATGTCAACTAATATAATATTTAAGTTTATATTTATGTAAGACTATATATATATATATATATATATATATATATATATATATATATATAATATGTTGTAAAAATAGCAATGCGAAATTGAAGCAACAGGTCTGCGGCGAAGAATCGGGATTTGTCCGGACGTTGCCGCCTTCGAATTTTCCCGTTTTCCACGGTAAACCTCGACAAATCGTCTCCGGTGAAAATCCGTCTCCAGTTCCTGAAGAAAGATAGTAAAGCCGATTTACGATTGATTTTTCCCCGGAGCGCCTACGGAACCCATATCTGGGAAATTTTACACACGCTGTCGGTAAAATGCGAAAATCCTCACCGGTCATACTATTTATATATATATATATATATATATATATATATTTATATTTATATATATATATATATTTATATATATATATATATATATATATATATATATATATATATATATATATATATATATATATTAAATATCGTTATGTTTTATAAGAAAATTAATTTATGTCTTATATAATATTACGATATAAAACGATAATTAAATTTTCAATGAGAAAAAAAATTAATATAAATCATCAAAACTTTCTTTTATTCAGCGGCAAAATATCACAATTTCGTTTAAATGAAAACGAAGACGTTCTGCCGGAGACAGGAAGAAATTGGAAATAAAAACAATAACGCAAAACGAGTAAATAAACTATATATATATATATATATATATATATATATATATATATATATATATATATATATATCGTGTAAAAGTTAACCTTAAACGTTAAATATACACACGTTCGCATAAAAAAAAGTTAAGTATGCCCGTTTTTGGACAGTTGCAAAACGACAAGAAAAAATAAATAAATAAAAAGAAAAATAAGGTTCTATTGTCGTTTATCATTCCAACGGCGCGTTTAGCCTTCAGGCAAATGCGATCGGAAAAACGAAACGTTTTTCTTTCCAAGACCACTTTAATTGGACAGAATAACATGGAATCGAACCGATTTATCTTTGATCGATGTTCTGTTTTTATATATATATATATATTTTTTTCAAGGTGAAATTTAAAGGTAAGCGAGTGATTTTCGATTAAGTGAAATTAATGAAATAAAAAAAAATCGGTCGTTTTTTATTTTTAGTTTATACAATTAGCAGAGCGTTCTTAGAATTAGTATTATTGAGTCGAATCGGAAATAAATGGAATATAATTAGACTTTTGAAATATTAAAATATTTTTAGACCATTTAAAATAATATAAATTAGTGATTTTTAAATTTTAATGTGATTTTTATTGTATTATATTAAACATTTTTTTATTTAATTAGTTAATTTACAGTGGCTAATTAAAATTTATACGAAAAGAAATTCTTTTCTACGGCTAACATTCGTAAAAACGACTATTTACAGATATTCCGTATATATATATATATATATATATATATATATATATATATATATTTATATATATATATATATATATATATATATATATACAGAATGTTCAAAAAAAACATTTTTTTATCAAAAATTACGATTAACGTTTAATAAAAGAGAAATTCGTCATAAAGATTATGAAATCTTAGATGACAATATAATGAAAAAAACGACGTAATAATATAATTGTTCGTAAATTTTAAATATAGAACTAATTAATGGAAATGTTTATTAGATAAGAAAATCTCATGGTGAAATATGAAATATTATATTGAAAAATTTATATTAGCAAAAAAGATATATCAACGTTAATTTACATTATAATTATTTTTTTATAGTTATAGATGGATAAAATTGATCGGAGCGATGAGTTTTTTTTTTTAGTTGAAATTGAAATTCAAAATATTATAATTTAATATATTATGTCGTACAATATTATAGTATCTATTGTTTTATATTATAAATTTTAATCGAAGAATTGTTGAAAAACTTATAAATGTATTAAATGTCAAATTAATCAAAGTCGAATATATGTTATATATAAATATGTAAAATAGTAAAAGTGCGTGTATATTTTTTTTTCGGTATATCCTGTATATTTAGGAGGTTCTATTCACGTGCCGCCTTACAATACATATTGAGAGATGTGAATACGGCGTTTTGTATAATACATACACATGTACGTATAGAGAAATGGATTTGAATTATTCAGGCGTAAAGAAAGGTGCCTTAGGCTAGATTTAACTGTCGATGGAACTTGGAATATTTTGGAAATTTTAATGTGCTTTTTCGTCCACATTTATTGAGCGCACTATTGAAAGCATTCACAAAGGTATGCTAATAACGATCGATTCCGCGGAGATGGAGTACGAGGGGGTGGGGTGGGGGGTGGTGGTGGTAAAGCTGGGGGGGGGGTGCGGCGTGGGAAAAGAAAAAAAAAGAAATGAAGAAAGAAAGAAAGAAAATACGCACGAAAAACGCGAAGAAAATAAAAACGTACACGTAAAAATAACGCGTAAACGTCGGTTAGTTTTCTTTTTTTTCATATATATATATATATATATATATATATATATATATATATATAATGTATATAACACAACTTCTGAATGAAGGGGGTGGAAAAAGTTGGAAAAAGGCAGTTCTGTTATAAACTTTTTTTCCAACCCCTCTATCGTTATTATTATTATTATTGTTATTAGTATTATTGTTGTTGTTTGGCGTGCGCGCGGTCTGTTTTGTTTTCATTTTGTTCGTTTCAATCGTGGTGAATAATGGCGCCGAACGCGGCGGCGGCGGGCCGACAAAAGGCGTTTTTGTTGCGTTTCAATTACGGAATTGGACGGCGATTTTTACAACGCTTCAAAAGGGATGAAAAACGTTAAAGTTGCGAAATATTCACGACGCGTTTTACCGTCGAATCAACAGACAAACTGAATATATATATATATATATATATATATATATATATATATATATATATATAAATAATTAATATATTTTTTTAAATAATAATATAATTTTTTTTCAGACGTCGACAGTTTTTGATTGAGTAGTATAACCGTGAAAAATTCAATCAATTTTTCCCGTTATATATATATATATATATATATATATATATATATATATATATATATCGACGTTTGTTTTTTTTAATTGTATCGTCGAATCGTCGTAAATTAAATAAAATTCGCAATTTGTCGTTCATATTTGAACGCGAACAACGTCAATTAATTAATATAAACAATACATCGTCGCGTTAACGACATCCGCTTTTCGATAGCGGATTATCAACGAAAAAAATAAAAAAAATAATAATAATTCTGAGATAAACGATAAATATTTTATTCGCCCCTCCCCTTCACGCGCTCATTCAAAATAAATTGTGCGAGCGTCGAATATGTAAAATAATTATATATATAAAACAATGGAAAATTGTGACGTAAAATCAAAGGCGATTTAATCCGTTTTTAGTTCGACGCCTGAAGATTTTTCGCGAGTAATCGGGATTTGCGGGGAAATATTTGCAAAAAAAAT
>JANIJI010000015.1:875000-900000 GCA_024500535.1 Leptonema lineaticorne | reverse complement strand
GTGTATATTACAAATAATAAAATATTATAATGAACAATATATTCAGTTTTTCGATCACTACTTTACTGTTATAAATTATCTACGAAAATTACTATACATTCTTCACATTTTTAACCCTGTTCGACATCGGTGATAAAATGCTCGATTTTAGGGTTAAATATATATATATATATATAATTTTTTTAATGAATATTTCGGTTGATTTACGACCGAAGGCAAAATGTTACAATGTGCCGCCTTTTAGCATCCATCAGACTGATGCCGTTGGAAACTTCTCAAACTTTGTGTATTTTCTGTTAGAAATTAAATTAATTTATTCTATTTTCGGATTATTATTATTATTATTAAGTTGATGAGTGTGTGTGTGTGTGTGTGAGAATTTTTAATTTTTATTTAATTTTTTGTGTCTTATACAATATTTATTACGGTATAAATTGTGCAATAATTTAAAATTAAAATGATATAATATTATTGTTTCGATATATGAATAATGTTTAATTATATTAATTTATAGTGTTTTATAAAATATGATAATTTTATAAAAGTCAAGATTAGAATTTTGAGATAATTTTTTTTTAAAGTTTTATATATAAAGTTGAGTCGTTTGTTTTATACGTTTAAATTTAATTCGCAATATTTCATTATGAAAGTTAAATTATATTAATATGCCATAATTATATATTTTTTTAAAATAATAAATATGCATTTGAATAGGTTAATTAAATTGCAATATTAATAAAATAAAATAATATTTGATATATGAGATTCGTGTTGATTTACAAATAAAATATATGTACATTTTATATGTAACATTCTTTAAATATAATTAATTTATTCGATATTGAATCGATCAACTGTTAAAATTTTCTACCATGTATATATATATATATATATATATATATATATATATATATATATATATATATAACTGAGAGTTAAAATTGTTAATTTAGAGAAAAAACTTATTTATAAAAAAAAATAAAAAGCACAGTGGAACAAAAGTTTTAAATGGAATAAAAGCTTTCTAACAAGATATTAAAAGAAAAATCAAGTTAAAAATAATATTATATATAATGTTATATATATATATATATATATATAAAGATTATTAGAAATATATGACGATATGGTCGAAGTTCAAAAAGGGTTGTAGCAAATATGAAGAAAAATATATGAAATATCTCAGCATTTTCCTTCTTATTATAATAATATTATACGATATTTTTTTTTTTCGTTGAAAGCTAGCGTATAAATTGAATTATAAATAGGTGAACTTTTTTTTTTACATTATTATAATTATTATTATTATCATTATTGCTTATTAAGTTCATTTTTATACCGTCGAATATTAACAAATAAAGCAGTATTATTAGTTGGCCGAGGTTTTATTATTTGTCCCGTTTGTTTGTTTGTCCGTTTGTTTTTTAGCGTGCTTTCGTTTCCGGAAAATGTACAATATTAAAAATTAAATAGTAGTAATGAAATCGTTCGTTTACACAGAGACGAGTGCGAATTTATTTATTTATTTTTTTTTTTTGTTACGAAAATGTACAAAATTTGTACGCATGTCATTACTGTTATTGATGTAACTGATATGAAAAAAAAATTGACCGATATTATTTATTATATTTATATCTTCTAATATTTTTTATGTGATTTAAATTACATATATGAATGATTAAAAATGATATATAAAATTATATATATATATATATATATATATATATATATATATATATATATATATATATATATATATACTAAGTTAAACTATTAATTATATAATAATATTTGTATTGGTAAAAAGGGTTGTTAAATTATAGATTTTCTTGTTATTATCATAATATAAATTTGTATTTATATTTCACGGTGCACAATTCGTCTAAAAATAAAAATAAATAATTGATAAATTTACATTAATAAAGTACAAAGGCACAAATAAAAATGATGAACGGCACGTTCCATAAATATGAGAAGATATAAATAATATATGCCAAAAAATTTTTTACGACATAAGGGCATAAGTGAAAACGTCGTAGAAACTAAGATCCAGTATAAAACATTCAGTACGACAGTTACGAGTTTTGAGGGTTGTTCTTCGGTGAAAAAAGAAAGTACTGGAAAAAAATCATCACACAGATATACCCTTTGCGCTTTCGCATTTTTCTGTGTGCGTGCACGAATTTTTTTTTTTTTTTTTTTTGAGGGTCAGAGTCATATATATAGGGGTGGTATCTTAAATGCAAACAAGAAAAAGAAAATATTTAAAGCATTCACGTACTTATATATATATATATATATATATATATAGGGGATGAAAAAAAATTTTTTTTTCATGCATAAACGTAAATCGTTCACGTGCAAAATCGGTATTATGGAAATCGCTGAAAGCGTTATTAATATGTAACAGTTTCACTCGGAAAATACAGTTTTTCCTCACGCACGCGCCCGGGAAAAGCGCGTCCGTTTGTCTGTCTGTTGCGTAACGATCGAAAAAATAAAACAGAGAGAGAGAAAAAAAATATTAAAATAATAACAGACGACTGTTAAAATCTTAGATTTATTTTTCGTGATTGAACGATTGAAAAGTAAAATGAAACGCGATTCGCGATACGAATTTATATTTTATATTCGCATATTATATTTATATATACTATATTAATATAAATATATTTTATTGATTTTTTAGCTGAAATCTGTGAAATTTTTCAATTTTCATGTTTTGAACATTATGCGATTTTTTCAATTGAATTTTAATATTTTTGCTATATGTATTTTATTTTAATTAAAAAAAAAAATGCTGAATATTCTACAGTATCAATTTTTATACATTCGAAATAGACGAATTATATAAAGAAATAATAAATATTGATATATCTAAAATTCTTCAATTATAAAAATATAAATAATATATTGTAATATTTATATAAATATTGCCGATTTTCTTTAATAATTTGTTGCGATTATAATGTAATAAATTGTGATATTATTAAGATTATCATCGAATTTTATAAATATTACGTTTTATTAAAACGTAATAGCGCAATTGTGAGATCGAGCTTTCGCATGTTAAATATGCAATAAAATAAATTAATATTTAATCGAAACGGTGGTTCGACATAATCGAAATTTTCCAACCGTTCATTATTTCGAAATTCGAGGTCGATTATGAGTAATAGTTTCGTAACAATAAATAAACTTGTAGAAATTTGAAACGAAAAAAAAAACACTCGAATAATTCACGGATTCGTTATTATTATTATTATTGTAAAAAGTCGGAATTAGATCGGAATGCGAAATGTTGCACGCGATATTTTATCGAATCTTTAATTTGTGTCCTCAAAATTTTTAAATAAATATTTATTATATATATTTTTTTAAATAATATCAATATTGTCTTTTCGAGTTATTTTCATATTTATTATTATATTTCTTTTAAAATTTTCATAGTTGAATTTAGTCGATATATAAAAATTGAAAGCTTATAAAAAATATATCATAAAAGATGAATAATTGTATAAATGTCGTCTATATAATTTGACTATTTAGAGGTTAACTTTTTAAGGGTTGTATATATATATATATATATATATATATATATATATATATATACTTGAGAAAAAAATCTAACGGTTTTCTAATGATCGTTTTCGAATCGTAGACGTTTTCTACGTATTTTTGTGCCGTTTATTTAAGAGTATTATTCAAAATGACTTTTAAATCTATTTAACGACGTAGTTAAATTAACAGCGAGCAATTTAACGGTAATTTATGATGCGATCGCGTTTAATTTGCTCCCGTGTTTCGGTTTCAACTATATTTTTTGACATTATCTAATCGATTCGGCGATTTAATTTCACTGTTAAAATAAAGTGGATCACGTTGATTAATATATAAATACGTATGTGTGTGTGTGTGTGTGTATGTCACTGTTGAAATATAAAAGTTCTTCTTTAAGAAGAAAATTTAAGGAAAATAGGAGACGATTATTGTTTATAATCTATTAATTAAATTTAAGAAAAAATCATAAGATATTGTAATAATGAAATATAATTCTTTATTATATATATATATATATATATATATATATATATATATATATATATATATATATATATATAAGGTCAGAGATGGAAAATTAGGAATTCTTAAAAGAGTGATAGTTGTAGGAAGATTTAGAAGATATAAGTAAATTGGAAAGAAGATTTAGGATAAAAACTTAGAAGGAAATCGAAGAAGTTGTTGATGACATACACAGAGTTGAAAAGATTCGTATAGTTAATTAAAGTAAGGAAAAATAAATAATTTTATATATTAATTGTTATATATAAAAATAAAATTATATAATAAAAAACAATAATAATAATTTTTCAACATAATAAACATATATATATATATATATATATATATATATATATATATATATATATATATATATATAAAAGGTGTATATTAGAAAATTTTTCCGTTTATTGCACGCCGTTGAAACATATCCTCGATTTATTTAATGCTATATTAAATGACATTTTCCCGAATTTTGCTCACGGATATTTTTTTTATTTTATTTTATTTTGCGAAAGGTTGTGTGCAGTCCAAAGGCAAAGTGTATTCTGGAAGGGTTAATAGATCAATCTTTGCGCTGAAAAGGTTCGAATTTCCTCCGCGATGCCTTCGTGGAAATCCCTTTTGTTTCAGCCCTTCATTATGACTCCCCTTTGAGTGTTTGTACGCGAAAATCCACAAAATTAAACGCGGGGTGCGAATATTTAATTACACAGAAGCATATTTCACAATACTTTGTATCTTTATATATATATATATATATATATATATATATATATATAAATATATATATATATATATATATATATAAATATATATATATATATATATATATATATATATATATATATATATGAGTGTGTATGTGTTTGGTTTATTATTCAAATTTACGTATTTTTAGTTTTAATATTCTACGGATTCAGTAACTGTTCTACAACCTTCGCAAGTCTTTCGGATGTTTTCTTATGTTTTTTTTTGTGATAAATTTAATTGAAAATCATTTTTTTATGTTGTAAAGTTTCTGAAAAAAATTAGTTGTACGATTAAAAATTAATTTGTAAGTGTATTAGAGGAAATTTTGTATATAAATATTTGTCATTGATATTTTCGATTAATTATTTGAGAGAATATTTGTTTTATATTATAATTTTGAATTTTGGTCAAACGAATCATTATTTTGACTATTTGTTTTTCTAATCATTTTTTTAATTATATTTATATTTGAAAATATAAAAGGAAATGAGAAATAGTAGTACAAAATATTTCCAATATTTTTCTATTAGATATTCATTTTGATATCATGAAATAAAAGCGAACATTCAATTTTAATAAAAATATATATTCTATTAAAATATTATATATTAGTCATACAAATAATTAAAATAAAATAAAGCGAGCGTAGATATTGACCTCGTAATATAATATATTTTGAATGAGTCCTTTAACATTGCAGATATGAATATGAATATATATATATATATATATATATATATATATATATATATATATATATGTGTAGTAATTTTTCCTATCGTATCATTATTTTTATTATTTATCGAAAACATCTTTTGAACATTTCATTACGTGTATATATATATATATATATATATATATATATATATATATATATATATATATATATATATATATATAAATAAGTGAAGATATTTTCATTCTTCACCTTTCTAAGGTTGACGTAAACACGAAGCGAAGGGATGACTATTAGACGAAAGTAAGACGAAACCATATTTTGATGAACTTAATAAACAACCGAGAATATTCGTAAACAAATCCCTTATTCGTTACACTTATAATATCGTATATATATATATGTGTGTGTGTGTGTGCATTCTTATCATAATAGTATAGTAAAAAATGATTTCACATTATCCCATATAAATAAAATAAAATATATTACATATATTTATATATATACATATTTTTTTAAAATAAATTTCGAATATTATGAAAAAGTTTGAGAATATCTGTAGTAGAGCATACGCGGTGGCATTTTGGCAGAGTTTACCAAGTTTAATGTTTGGAGCGTAATTGTGCTATCATGTTGCCAATTTAAACTAAAACTTGCAGCCTCAGTTTTGTTCGAAAAGTGCTCCTTAGTATTTCGACGCTAATAAAACGATATTGATGTATGTCATCGTGTTTTGTTTGTTACGTGTCGATGCTTCGCTTAGCGCGGTTTACCAATTATTGACCGCGTTATAATGTAATATATAATAATGTGTCGTCGTACAATTTAATACGATCGATGTTTATTATATATTTATATATTTATGCTAGATATATGTTTAACGAATAAAAATCGTGTAATTAAAAAATAAATCGTGTAAATCGAGGTATTGTTATAATAATATATATATATATATATATATATATATATATATATTAATTAAAAAATGTAGATCTAAAAAGTTTTACGCGATTTTATATTTGTGTATAAACGATGGAGCGTATAAAAGTTTTGCTACTTAGCTAAATATTAGGTTATGAGATTTTAGAATTATTTTTAGACACTTTAGTAATAGACGAGGCATAAAATACGTGCATCCCTTTGATCGAGAGTCGGACATTTTATTTAATATTCAGATGATGGGTATTCAATGAAAATAACTCAAGTAAGAAAACACGAAATTCGCATAATATAAATATATATATATATAATAAAATAGAACCGAATCATGGTCACCCTAAGTAGAATTGCTGTTTTTTTTTTTGCAAACAAAGGTATTTAGAATTATTGTATTCGGTTAGGTTGATAATATTTCGGATGGTTTAAGTGGTAACGCACTTGTTTGTTTATCAATTTCGTCGAAAATCGATCGATATATATATATATATATATATATATATATATATATATATATATATATATATACATTTAAGACGCACAAAAACGAAAATATTTACAATGGAATTTTCAAAGAACACGGGCCAAATGTCGAATAAAGTGTGAACGCGGCTCATTTTACATCCGGTTCCAGTGTAATTCGCCGTATTTTAACCCTTTCCGTGTTATAAGTTCGTATTAACGGCGCGGCGGCCGGTTTTTCGACACGTCGACGCTAACAAATTACGCACGGAATTTATTTCGTTTTATTTTCATTAGCGGACTCGAATAGTTTCCGCCGGAACTTCGGCACATTTTCGTCCCGAAATATTCCGACGCAATAAATTCACCCTAATTATGATTCCGCTTTGAAAATGATTTACAACGCGCCGAACATTATTATGAACGGGTCGTAATTTCGATATCTAAATATTTTTCATAATGAAAACAAACTGAAAATATCAACGATCGATTTTATCAATATATATATATATATAATATTTTAATTAAATTTAATATATATAAAACTATATAAGGTTTATTTGTAATAGAGAATTGCATTTTCCACTCGTTTTTTCTGCTTTTCATCGAGTATACGTAATAAATAAATAAAATTTGATATATATATATATATATATATATATATATATATATATTCTTCATATCGAATATAAAGGTACTCGCCGAACGAAACGAACAAATCAAAGTCAAATACAAACCGTGAGCTCGTTTCCATTGTAGGTTCGTCACGATTTTTTTTCATTACGTGAACTTCACGTTTTCATGACACATGTACAATATTAATGGATTCCTATACGATCGGGGATCCCCCTTTTCAGTTTTTTTTTTTTGAGTTTCCCGCGGGAAATGAAAAACGTCGATAGATATACGAGATTGTAAATTTACCAAAGCTTATCAGCGATATCAACGAATGTTATATATTTTTGATTTTTTTTCAATATCAATATATATATATATATATATATATATATATATATATATATATATATATATATATATATATATGTTGAATTGTTTTGATGAAAATATAAAATAAAGGTATCAAAGAATATTCAGTCGTTAAATTACATATATATATATATATATATATATATATATATATATATATATATATATATATATATATATATATATATACAATATATTGTAAAAATTTCTAATAAAATATTCAGTGTTACAATTATTAAATAAAATATTTGGTGTATTTTTTAGATGAAAATTTGCACACCATGTATAAAATAAGGGATGATTTATTACAGCGAGTGTAAAATCCGAAACTGTTTTTCAACAAATCTCTACATTTTCATCTAGTTTTTCTGGTGAAGTTGTTTCAACGCATAAACTTTTATAACACTTTCGACGACTTAATATGTTGTTTTTTTGGCAACACACTGTTTAAGATGAAATTTTCTTAGATATTTTGATCCGTACCGTAATTATACAGTTCGATAAAATAGCTTGACAAGATTTTACAAAGCGCAAATCAAATTAACACTGTATATGCGGGATTTTTAAATTATTATTTTTTATTATGTATATGTTATATTTGACGAGTGCATGTATTTTATTAATATGTAAATTGGAACTGGCACTTTTCGATTATGATTTTGATTTAAAATTCAAGTGTGAAATTCTCGATTTGACAGTGCGCTTGTAAATTTTGCAATAGATTCGAATACCGACGCAGTTTTATCTATTATATTTTAATTATTTATGACATATCTTTGGTTATGCGTGTGGTGTGAAATTTTAATGGCTTTTTGATATATTTTTTTCATGAATTTCGTCGTTCAATAATTTGGAATAAAAAAAAGCGAAACGAATATTTTTTTTACACACACACACACACACACACACACATATATATATATATATATATATATATATATATATATTATAGACATAAGTGTGAACATGGAATAAGAAACTTATTACAAATCGACATTTGAGATGAAGCGCAATTAAACGAATTAAATATCGTCCGATGATCGATATGAGTGTTTGAGAATCGCTGTTCGCAATTAGACGAGCGATTTTAGAAACGTTTCGTCGATAATATCGAACGTAAACGTCGTATAAAATTCAATATTCTCTTCACATATGACGACTTAAAAACATTGCAAACGGGACGTTAAATATTCAATTTTCATTTCGATCACTTTAAATGCGGTGTGTTTATATTGTTATATAGAAATTATATATTAAATTGAGGGGGCGTTATAATTATATTATCTAAAGCGCAACATTTCATCGCCCCGCTTTCGGTTAATATTATTTTATTGTATATTTTTATTTTATCAAGGACATTTATAGCTAATTTTATATATATCGTTTTAACAGTTTTGTTCTATAATCCATAGTACATGTTGACCTTATCTAATTGAGCATTACGTTTCTCTTTTTCATCCCGTTTCTTAGTCCGTTAAACCAATTTATATAACAGTATTTAAAATACGAGATAAATAGAAAAAGATAGATTATATCTAATCTTAATTGTTTTTGCAATTGAAGCGATAAATATTTTATATTAGAAATTGTCGTCATTCGTAGATTATTTTTGAATATCATTAATTTATATAATAAAATAAAATAAATTTTTTTTTTGAATAGTCAATTAATAAAAATATTTCACACAGTTTATTAATTAAATTATAATATATAAATAATAGTTCAATGTTTATAATTGGTTCGAATATAGTTAAATTTTTTTTTTCGAAAGTCTTGGAAAATTTTGATATAAATTATAAAATGGATATTCTTAGACTGCCCGTTTTTAAGTGTATATTAATTTCGCGATCACCCTTTGTTCTCGAATTAAAAGTGAAAATATTATGTGAACGAAATTGGAGTTGAAATTCGTGACTATATTTAAATATATAAACGTATAAATATTAATATTCGGCTAGAAAATATTTCTTATTCAAATTCAGAATTTTTTTTTTTTTTTACAATAATTAATATAAGATTTTCTCCGAGAAAACATTATGAAAATATTTTATTTCGTCGTCATATTAATTGATAATAATAAAATATAAATATTGAAAAAAAAAATAACAGGAAAGCGCATAAAAACGTCGACCACTATTTACATTATAGTAATGTATTTTCAAAGCAAAGCTCTTTGTAAACTTTTAAACAACCTTTCTCAAACGGCGAAGCCACACGTTAAACTTTTCCGAAGAGCTTTCTCTTTCTTTTTTTTTTTTCATCCCACTTTCTCGGAAAGACAATACAAACAGTTCTATCCCGGTTTCGTTTGTTCCAACAGTGATTTATAACGCGTTTAGGAAGAATTCGACGAGTGGCTTTTTTTTTCTCTACCCCAAAGGGTCCGAAATTTTCGGGACCACAATATTAATAAAATAGTAATTTTGTCGGATGTCATAAATGTAAAATAGACAACGTTTACAAAAAATTTATGTGATTTGTCGAATTGTAATTAATTATTTAATTAATTAGACGTGATGTATTATATAATTAATATGTCGCAGCTATCTAATGGCTAATCTATAGATTAATTAACAGCATTTGATTTTCGGGAAAATTTCGAATATTATAAAATCGATTCGATCGCAATGTTATTAATAATAATTTATTATATTCGTTGAATTATCATCGAATCACAGTTTTGAATACTGATTTAAATGGAAATTTGGTTGTTAAATCGAAAACTCGATTTCTATTTTGCATAAAAATGTATAATTTTCACCATTAAAAAAAAAAAAAAAAACACGCGAGTCGATTTATAATCGTAAAATATCGTCAACGAGAAACTGAATATTATCAAGTTTTTCTTTCATAATAAACGTGAACAACACTTGAGGGTGGTCCGTTTAATCAGTGTACAGGATGAAATTATTTGCGATCAATTTTCCTGATTTCGAAACTCGGCCGGTGAAGTTTTCTACACTTCGTGTAACGCGATTTGCTTGTATTTTCGCGTTCTGCGAGAAACTTTCACATTTAAATGAGACCTAAGAAAACTTTTCGCGATGAGGGATGCGAGAATTAAAATTAAAATTGATACTGATATATTAATTTAAAATCGTATCGTTTAGAATGCGATAGAAATCGTCTATTGATCTATTTCGAATTTTAGAAAAAATAAGTTTTTTTTTTAAATAAATTCTTATTGAAAGATTTAAATAAAAATATGTATTTTTTTTTATAATAAATAAGTGCGATTAAAATGAAAACAAAATATAATATTATTATATATCGAATGTAGTATATATATATATATATATATATATATATATATATATATATATATATATATATATATATATTTATATAAAATTATTTGATATATTAATTATGATTCGTTGATTTTAATTAAAAATATCTAATTTCAAAATTAATACAGTTATAAAAAAAATATTTTTTATAGTAGAACGGTTAATTAACTGCCAATAAATAATAGGTTATAATATTTTAACGAAAAAAAAAATTTTTTTTTTCATAAAATTCGAACAGAATCCACACAACACACATGATATAATATATCGAGAATTATCATTAATATGTAACGTTATTGTTTAAGAATATGACGTTCGAAATTTTCAGTTGAAAAACGGCAAATTCGGTAACGTGTTAATATATAACAATATAAATTTATGTATAAAATTGTTCGTTGTACTTACCTCGTTATGAAATTGATCGACATTAAACGACAGCAAACACGCGAGAAACACATGAATGAGAAACATCAATGATCCTGAGAAGACAGCCTCGTGAAGACGAATCGGAAGCATTCCATAGCAGATGAACACGAATAAAACGGCCAAACCGAGTCCGGTCATTGATGATCTGAAAATTTCGCATTATTTTTATTGAAAATTTATCATTATCGTTCATTTCGAAAATGGCACAGTTTAACGTCTGTCACGATTTATGACGTAGACTAGTCGTTTTAACGGAAATTTGCCGCTCCAATAATAAATATTGTACGATTGGAAAATAAATTTAATTTTTAATACTATATTATATAAGAAAAAAAAATACGATTATTCGATATATATAATAAAAAGTTTTATCGTTCGGATTTATTTTTTTATTTACAGTAATCGCGATTTCAGCAGCGTTAAAAAGAAGCAATCGAAAAGTTCGCGCGTTTAAAGATCGAATCGAATGAAACAACTTGAAAAATTACCTTCTCCTACGTTGAACGGGTTTGACTTTTTTTTTTTTTGTAAAATTTATATATACATATATGTATTGTATAATATATAAAATTTAAAAGCGAAAAGTACACGTTGGATATATATATATATATATATATATATATATATATATATATATATATATATATATATATAATAAAATAAAATAAAACCGGAGAGACTGATTTGCAGCGTTAAAAAAATACGAAGCCTTCACAAATCATATTTTATCGTCGAGCAAAGGACAGTTTTGTTAAGGAATATATATATATATATATATATATATATATATATTTGTGATGGAGATGCCATTGGAGAAAAAGACGTGATGCTATTATAATATTATTTTTTGGTGCAAATTCGAATTTTGACCACGTTAAGCAGTGACAGAAAATGTTAATATTTTGATATATATAAAGCGAGTTGACCCCAAGGGATGAAAAGTTGCGAAAAATTATCCCTTTTATCCGTCTTCGTTCTTCAATAATATTTATATGTAAATCAACGTATTGAAAGATCGATAATTTATAAAGTGTATGTATTGTAAAAATATTCATTATGACGTTGATTAATTTTATTCTAATTTGAGAAATATTCGTATACATTTTTATTTAATACGCGGTGGTAACAAATATATTACACAAGAATAAAAATCAAATAGTAATTATTATAAAATAATTAAATTAAATTACCTGATTGGTGCAAAAACCACGTAGCTTATTTCCATAAGGGCGAATGTTCCAGCAATGACGTAAGAAACGGTCAGCAAATAGACTTCATTGATGGCAGGTCGATATAGAAATCCAATTTGAACTAAATACAAAAACAAACAACAACATTATTAAAAAAAATATTAATTCTATATAAGAATATGCATAAAACGCACAATTTAATAGAGTGCAATGTTGTCGTAATGTAATGTAAAAAAAAAAAAAAAAATAGTCAACATTTTACAATATTTCTTAAAGTGATATTGAGACATGACTATTAATAGCATCTCGTGAATAATCATTAGACTTATTGCAGCAATCTAGACGAAAGGGTTTTACGTCAAGTTCATCGTTTATAAATTTAATGGAACGGAGTAATATATTACACATCAATACAACACACACACACACACATATATATATATATATATATATATATATGTGAAGGTGTAAAAAAAAATAGAATGTTCATACAAATTTCGACTCGTATATAAATTTATATATTTTGTTCCGAGTGTAAACAGGATTCGTGTCTTTATTTTGCTCCCATCGTCCAAACAATCTAAGTTTTCCACCCGAGGCTACAGGGAAGAACTACCCCGTTTCATCCAACCCTCAATCTCATCCTCTTATTTTTACAGGATTTTCGGGAGACGACACACATACACAAATATATAAATATATATATATATATATATATATATATATATATGTATGTATTTTCTTTTCGCAGAAAAGGGATGTCGAGTGTTTGTGAAGTGATTCACGACCACGTGGAATAAAAAAAAAAAAACATACCGAAAATAAATATATTTTGCGAGAAATGAACATCCGACTTTGGTAGAATGTGAGGTGAGTCGACATTTTCTGTATCTGTTCCGAGGAATCTTCTTATTTCTATCCTCGTCGTTCTGCTTTTTCTTTCGTTGTGTCTTTTTTTTTTTTTTGTATTTCTACTCTCAAAACGTAGTTATATTTTTCCATGCATAAAATAAATATGGTATAGTTGTGCTAAGGTTGTGTAATGCGCAATATGTCTGAACTGCACGCTATCTTAACGAATTATAATCATATATACATATATATATATATATATATATATATATATATATATATATATATATATATATATATATTAGATATGATGTTTTTATAAATATATAGAACTTTAAATTAAAATAAAACATTGATAAATAGTGTTATTTGTTATGAATATGATTTTATTCTAAATATAATTATATATCATTTTTACTTGAATTTGATTTCCGGTATATGATTGGCTTGGAGGATGTCTAAACGGAAAATCTAATTTCCGTTCACTTTTTGCAGCAATTGAAGTATGTCAGTGATAATGTGGTAAATATTGTTTTTCAAAATTTCAATCATTTACGGCTTATCGTTTTAATTTAGATACTTTTCATAGTTCAAAAAAATAAAAATATAAATATAAATCATAAATCGCATGATTTTGAAGATCAATCCACAGGTCTATATTCATCAACAACTTTATGTTAAACCAATTCACAAAAAAAAACAACCTATATTATTTTGAAATTATCTCGAAGATAATTTATGAAAAAAAAATAGAAAGCTTTTCTTTTTAATTGTGATTAAACGTCGAGTCTGCAAACCGAAACCGACAAATATTATCCTGAAAGCGTTCAAATTGCTGTAAAATAGGGCTGAAAAAAAAATAGAGGACAAAAAAAAACGAAGATACATTTTACGCCCAATTAGAGAGCGAAAAGACGAGCGATTATAAAATGCAAAATAGAGAACGTCTACGGGAAAATGTTAAAATTGACGCGAACAGGTTAATATATATTGTAACCGATAAAGGAAGCTTTCAACATATATTTTTTTTATATTTTGTACGTTTTTTTTTTGTAGTAAATATAAAGAGACGATCATTACTTTTTATGACGCAAAACTGTTGTAAATTTCAACTTAATATGTAAAACTGGATTTTTAGTATGAGCTGCTGGATAATTCCCGTTTTATGTCGAAAGGTGGACGTCATTACATTAATACTGGGAAATTATTCTTGGTTTCCTTTTTGCGGGAAGCATTATAAAACTTTTGGGCTAGATAATATAATATTATTGTGCCATAATATAATGCATACGTAAAAAAAAAAACTTTATCCGCTTTCGACGATAGTAAAAGGCGAAAAGCGGGGGCGGCGAAAGTAAAGGAGCGATCGCTCGTGCGAAACGTAATTTCGAAATGTTACATAAGAAATCCTCACACGTGTTTGAATGTCACCGATAAATTTATTTAAGTGTAAAATAATTTGAGTTTATTTATATAATTTTCTTACTGAAATGTCAGAAATTTACATACGAGTCTCGCATTAAAATTTTCACAACCTTGATATTGCGATTGTTTTTTCTAACAATACAATATTATCGTCGGAATATTCTCGAAAGACAATTTGAATATTAAAATCGTTCTTCATTTTAGAATATTCATGATTTAAATTAAGAAAGAAAATAAACGATACTTTGATTTGTCGTATATATTTTTTTATGCATGCAAAAAGAAATAATCAAAATTTGTATTTTTTAATTTTTTTTTTGAATATGTTACATAAAAACTTATACTATTTATATAATGACTGACATTTGAGTTTTATTTGTGAGAAAAGCTCTTCACGTGTAGGTGAAATTTAACTATAGCGAATGTGTCATCATCATACTTAATGTAGATTTTAAACTCAGATTTACATATTACACAACCCGATGGAAATAGTTTCAACGTTTTTAATATAAGAAATAACAGATAAATAAAGCCACGCTGTGATGATTGAAATGAACTTGAATAATAATAAAAAGAAAAAGATTTATATCCGGTAAATAATTTGTGACTTTAGAAAGGGTTGATAAGCTTATATTCAAAGGAAATGAGAGGATAATGAATTTTTTTTTTTTTTTTTAGTAGTAGATTTGTAGGTTAATACTATTAAAATAATTAACGAATATGAATTACGTATAAATTGATGACGTTGGTATATTTCAGTTAAAATTCAAATATTTAGTCAGTTATGTACAAATAAAATAGTGAAATATATTGAAAATTTATAAATATATATTGTTTTTTTTTTTTTTTTGGATTCGAGATCAATAAATAAGTACGAAATGAACGGAAATTGATATAAAAATATCTGTGATTTTTATGCATAGAATTTTTAATAGTTTCGAAATCAAATGAATGAAATGAAATAATTTTTAAATATAGAGATAACACATATTTTTAGATCAAAGTCAAGGATTAAAAATAGGCAACCATATTTCAGCTTTCAGATATTAATTCAATCTAAAAGATTTGACATATATATATATATATATATATATATATATTTTTTTTTTTAAATAGACATTAAATGAATTACAGAATAACAGGCATGACAGAAGATGTCACACAATGCGAACCGTAGAAGCTCCAAATGAGTCCTGTGTCCATTTATGTTCGAAGGTTTAAAAAAAAATTTAACTCTGGTGCATGAATTGTATCAAAAAAGCGATCTAAAATTGAACTTTCCGTTATGACTTTTTCCGAAGTTAACCGAGATAGTTATATTTATTTTAATTTAAAGTTCTATATATTCGTGTCAAGATAACTCTAGTCGTCTATTAGTATATCGTTTCAACGATGACACAATGGCGAATTTGAAGTACTTTTGACGTTCAGATGAGAAGTGGAGTGATTCAATTTCGCTCTCGGAGCAATATAAACGTTACTTGAACGGAAGTTGAAACGGTTCGATATTGAAAAGTTTTCGTATCGGTGTCGACAATTATCTATTGTCCGGTTCCGGATTTAATCGGTTTCGTTCCGGTTCAATTTTTGGAACGCAGCCGTGACAAAAGTTTCTTTTTTTTTTTTCTTTAATTTCATTTCTATTGTCGTTGAAATTTTCGATATCGATAAAATTCATCTAAATTTCAATATGATAATATATCGTATCAATCGGATTTATATTCAGTATGTTGGATGTAGAGTAAAAATAGCGACGATAAAATCGATTTCGAAATCGTGAACTTGGACTATTATATATATAGAATTGTCGTAACGTCGATTTATTTTATAATGGATTAAATAAATGCATGAAACATATACACACACATACATATATATATATATATATATATATAATTTTGTATTTATGTATTTAAAATTGAAAGAAGCGACCGCGTGGAAAATTTTCAATATCAACTTTAAACCGAAATCCTAGCTTGAAAGAAAACTTTTCAAACATTGTGTCGAACTTTTAAAGGAAAGAAAATAAATATGACGCAACATTATAAATTCGAAGTTAAGGATAGTTTTCAACATAATATCCTGATGAAAACGTATTATTTATTTCGTAATAATGAATAAAGTCGAATAGGTAACATTCATATTGTTATTAATTTATTGTATATAATAAATAAATAAAGATTTATTTAATTTTTATTTCGATTTGAAATTATTACAAAACGAACACAAAATATAAGTATAAAAAAAATAAAATTGCAATGAAACGTTAAATAAATATTTAAAAAGACGTCGAATTATTGAAAAGTATAGCGAATTTATTACGTAGAACTTGTAAATGCGAAACTTTCGAGCGCAAAATATGACTTATTGTTCAAACTTTGTAGACGATATTGATAAAAAATATATATATATTTAAATCTAATGTATTTGCAAGAGTTTTTATATAATTTTTATTTGACGAATTAAAATATATATATATATATATATATATATATATCGACTTACCTCCGTATATCAGAAGCGATGTGAAGAATGCGGTTATGATGGCAATATAGCTGTTCTTCAACGATGAATACTGCTGCATCAGATCGTACATAATCGTCTTAACGTTGTCCGTCTTCGAAACTTTGCTATCGGAGATCCTGGACGAGATTTCCGAGTTTTCGCTATTGATTTCGTCGATTTTCGGTGTAAACGGAAGTGCGTCCAGTAGGGTGACGTTCGAGTCCACATGATGCGAATTTTGGGACACAAGTCGATCGTCATTATTGACGGTGTGTTTCGTCATTTCCGTTTCGTAAGCGCCTTTCGTCTTCATCAGCAGCACGATATGACCGCTGGCTATCACCAGGGCTATTACCGATAGCAATGACAGAAGACATGTCATATTGCTTTGATTCAAACGGAGATGGTATCGTTGATACAACATCTCGATCTGTATGGAATTAATCATATATTATTAATTAAAAAAATATATATTTTATATATATATATATAATATATATAATGGATAACTAGTAATGAACTTGAACGAAAGCGGTGAAAAACAAGGGATTAATATTGTTATTGAAACATGATCGAATGCGTCATCGAAAACGTGACATTTTACCGCATATTCAATCATAAGCATATTAAAGTTCAGAAAATATAATAAAAATAAAAAAAACATTTTTCATAAATTGCAATTTTTTTTATAAAATCAAGGCGAATAATTTTCAAAAGGTTCGATTATAAAATGTGAGAAAAAAAAATAAGTCTTACAAACGGGGAAAAATTTTTCATAAGTCTTCCTGAAAAAGTTGAATATTGTATAACAATATAAAATTTAACAAATTTTGACGTTTAAAATAAATCAATGTCCAAACGAGTGATTTATTGGTGATTTTTTATATATATATATATATATATATATAAAAAATGCTTATATAATTGAAGTTTTTGATATTAATATAAATGTATTTTTTTTAAATTGAGATCATTTCACATGAAAAATATTAATTTTCTTTTCGGTTATGAGATATATCGATTTTTTTTTCAATAAATTATTTGATAATAGACAAAGAAAAAATGAAAGAAAAGTCGAACAATTGGTTTATAATGTATAATTAATTAATAAAAATGTGAACATATTTGTTAGACAATGGAAAAATATTAAGCGAAATTATTTATATTAATATAAAGATTTTTTTCGATAACAAAGAAGATTGTTCGATTGAATTTGAAGAAGATAATAATTTAAATATGACAAAAAAAATATTCGATTATTCAATGAATAAAGAAAAAGAATATTATTTTAAAATAAATCAATTTTTTAAACGCGATTTTAATTTAATATAAATAATACAAATTGTGACGCAGTAGAAGAATATTAACAATAATCTATAAATTAAACAAATTATAAATTGTTGTAATGCAAAAAAGAAAAAAACAACTAAATATTATAAAAACGGAACTCTTTCTATTGCACATTAAAAAATTAAACTATTATATATATATTAAAGAAAAAGAAAGGATAATTAATTGCGAAATAAAAAAAAATCGAAACAGGACGAATTAAAATTAAAATTCAACGATAAAAATCGATAATAAATATACATAAAATAGATATACATAAAAAATTAATGCTTATTATTACATATTAATATGAAATATTCTAAGTAAAAAAAAAAATATATGATACTGTACTTGAATAATTGAAGGTACACTTCGTTCAAGGGACAGATGATAACTAACTGCTTCCGTTCGGATAATGCGTAACAGGAAAATCAAACGGGGTATTTATTGTAAAATTATATACCCCCATTGCACTTTTAGGGGTGGCGGTAGGAGTGGGAGTTAGTGGAAAGTACGTGAGAAATTAAACGGATTGGTTATTGCATGTGTAAATAATGAATCTATCGAGCGGGATAATTTGCAAAAATTTTCTTTTATATATTATATAAATTTTTATGTTAGATAAATACATAAATAAAAGGGATTTTGCGAACGTAATAAAGTATATATATATATATATATATATATATATATATATATATATATATATATATATATATTTATTGTCACGTTTTTGACAGTTTTTCTTTGTTAATAATAATAACGCAATAATGTGTAATAATTAAATATTCTTAAATGAAAGAAATAAATAACGACAACAACAAAAAAAAAATTAATAAATATAAAAATAAAACGGTTTTCTGGAACAAGTCAATTTTATGTTGCATATTTATAAATACGCTTTCTTATCTATTCGCTTGCCAGTTTTTCATCCCTTAAAAGTAGACCCTTCAGCCGGTGTTCGGCCTTTTCAGGTTTATCGTGTCATTTTTATGGACTTAATATATATATATATATATATTTAAAAATTTTTCTATCTATTGAATGCGGTCCGTTTAGAAAAAAAAATATGCGATTTTAAAAATTTTCACGCTTTTCGTTCGATTTATACGATTGAGATGTCGCATATTGCACTTTGATATCAATAATGTTACAATTATAAATAATTAATATCGATTTTATTATTATTTTACATTCTTATACGATGTATAATTTAGAAGAAAAAAAAAAGTGATAATTATTAGTAAGTATCGAAAATAAAATATTATCGACGTCACGTCAAGGAAAGCGCTTTTCATGGATTTGAATGGCTTTTGTGAAGAGTTTTCGACTCGAGTGCGGTTTAATAAAGTTATTAAATTTAAACAAACAAACGACTCCATCGAATATACTTAAGATATTATAGGTATTATTTAAAAGCAATCGATAACAGTTAACTTGTCGACGAATTATATTATAAACGTTGAATTAGAATTCAATTATGACGAGTATTGTATTTATAATATTATAAACAAAGCAATAAATGAACATTTTCATGTTTTATTAATATATATTATTTATTATACAATAATAATAATAATAGTTAACACTTTTTTGCATGATTTTTTTCAGTTTTTTTTTTGTTGAAATAAATCAGGGTGATGTAATTAATGCTTTAGATTAAAGGAAAAATATTAAAAAAAAATTCTAGTATAAATAAAAATATTTATTATGTAAAAAATCACAAAGAACATATAATTTGTGGTTTCATTTATGGGGCTTCTTGGGCAGATACTGTTTTAAAAAGTTTGGAAAACTTCTCATTGAGATGCTTGATCAGGGCGGATTTTAAAAAGCCCGTCATGTTAAAGTGAGGAATTTAATCGCGGTGTTTTAATATACAAAAAAAAAAAAAAAAAATGTGCATAAAATAACGAATACACGAAAACGAACCTTTTTTCCACACATTATCACTTTTATTGTATTTTAATTTTATTATTTCTTCCAGTCGACAGCAAATAGCGTAATGACAAGTTCAAGGTCCGGCAATTGACTGACGTTTGCTATTTTTTGACAACTGCATTTTGTCACTCAAAAAGTTGCCAGCACAAACAAATATACAGTACAAGGATTTTAAAATTAATTATATATATATATATATATATATATATATATATATATATACAAAAAAAAAATATTGTGATAATTTAAGATTTTTAATCGTTACGATTCATGTGGAAGTATAGAATAAAAATAGAACATGCTACAGCGATATGAGTGAAATATAATGAGAACGTTTACAGTATGAAAAATTGAAGAAAATAAACTATATTCAGCAAATAATAATTGATATTATTATTGTGTTCGATTCGGGGAAAATCGATTTTTTTTTGTCGTTCGACGGAAGCGAATTATAATAATAATAATAATAATTGTCAATTATGGAAAAATAGAAGTTTTCGTAAAAATTATGTCATTAATAAAAAATAATTTAATAGACATACATATTGTACAAAAATCGAAATTTATTATATGTGATTTTTCATTCGAATTAATCCTACATTAAATATTAATAAATTTGAAAATATAAATGTGTTGACGAAAAAAAAGGTCAGTTTTATCAAATAATTTTATACGAAATTTGATAAATCATCGAAAATTTATTACGAGAAGGATATATATATATATATATATATATATATATATTTATTATATAACGAGAAATATATTTATTTTAAACCATTTTTATATCGAAAAATTCGTAATCATCTCTTTTATATTTTCAGATTATTTATACATATTACATAGAAAATGATTTAAAAAGATAATTCATAAGAAAATATTCGTCTATTTAATATTTTCTATTGCATAATCATAAATCATATTTTGGTTTTAATTATCAATATAATATAAAATATATAATTTCATCGACATTTGATTATAATAAATATACATCAGATTGAATTCAAAATTGTACACTAGGGTATTCACATTAGAAACGGTGTTCAGTGCCGTTCCATTTCGCCCCTTCGTTGGCGCCTTTTTTTTTATTTTACAACCTCCGTCTCTGAAAAAATCTCACACCCTTACGGAACTTCAGAAATAAAACGTTCTTCGCGTAAGACTAAAATGTTTCCATATGTTTAACACACTCGTGAATCTTAAATTGCGATTCCGCACGGCGAAGAAAACGAGAGCAAAATAAAAAAAAAAAAAGAAGAATAAAGAAAAGAAATTCCGCGGAAAAACCGGCGGGGAGCGAAAAATAAAGAAAGAAAACCCGAAGGTGCGCGCGGATTTCGCGAGCGGAAAAAGTAAGGGAAGAAAAGTTTTTTCTTTTCATTTTTTTTTTTTTACTTTACTTTACCGGGAAAAGATCGCGAGTGACAAACGAACTCTCGAAAACGAAACACTCGAAAGATTTTTCCTTTTAACAATTTTCGTTTTTTTCTCTCGGGAAAAACCATCAATCAAACGCTTACGTAAAATACTATTGTTTTATGTGTATATATATATATATATATATATATATATATATATGCGTGTATGTATGTACGCGTAAATATATGATATTTATTTCTTTAGTGTTCATTTTGTAACAATTCCCATATGAAGGATATATACTAAGTCCATCAACTCAACATACACAAAACAAGTTGAGGATGAAATTGTTATCTAAAAAGAGGTCAAAATGCGTATAATATATATATATATATATATATATATATATATATATATATATATATATATATATATTTAAATAATTCTATAATCTTCATACATTCGAATATAGAAGGGTTAATATAATTATATGACGTGATTATACAATAGAATGGTTCAAAAACTGTATTGAAATAATTAATTTGTTGCAATGTAGACAAATATTTTTATACATATATATATATATATATATATATATATATATATATATATATAATAAAAATAATTTAAATAGGAAAAAATATAAAATATTACAAGTAACTGGCTTCGTCGGGTTTACCTATCCCGTGAGCAAAGTAATCCCGAACGGTCCCTGATTATTCATTCTTTATACTCTCTCCATCCCTATTTTCCCTAAGGATTTAACATGATTCTTTTATATTTTATCTGGCGTTTGGGATTTACATGGAAACAAATGCGCACACATATAGTCACATACATTATTATCCGAACAAAGGGAATCGTTTATTTTTAGCGATTGGATCCAATTTGAATGTCTCGACGATTACGGATCGAAAGCTAAATAAAATAAAAATAATATATATAAAAAAAAAATGCATGTTGTGCAGTTTTTTTTTTAAGGACAGCGGTTTCCAATTATTTTTTCATTAGTGTACCCCTTAAAATACACGGTGGCCCATAAGTCTTTTGAAAAGTAAAATTTGAATAAAACAAAAAACGGCGCACTTAAGCAGCGCAGAGGGGAGCGGGGGAAGTAATTTTTCGGTTCTTGGGAATTTGGTCATGATGATGAATTTTATCGAAACAGACGATATGCGTTTTGTGTGCACGAGTTTTATAAAAACAACAATTGCGCTGAGTAAATTACACAAAGGTTTATACAACATTGACAACACTCCAACTATTCAAACGATTAATAACTGGGTTTGCTAAGTTCAAGGAGATCGGTTCGACGTCAGATAAACCGCAGTTGGATTAGATAAATTCCAAGGACATCGCGTACGTAAAAAAAACATCAAATCGTTATTTATTTAATTTATTCATGAAAATCCTACAATCAACTCCAGTTAGCGTTCCAGTGCATTAAACGTGCCCAGAACATCGTTAAAATGGATTTTGAAGAAAGATTTACTTAAGCATCCCTACAAAATTCAGTTGGATTGAGCACTCATACAAAATTCAACAGGAATTAAAAGATATTGACGCTATTCAGAGAGAAAATTGTGCGAATGAAATGTTGAATCGGTTTACTTTGTTCAATAACATAATGTTCTCTGATATAAGGCTTTAGTAAACAAAATTGCCGCTAATGGAGCTCCATAAATTCAAAATTTATGCAACGGAGGTCCTTACATAGTCCTAATGTGACAGTTTTAGCATCGTAGCGCTTTATTTCTTTGAGCAATATGTGGCTGCGATTGAACAGTTTTTCACACTAGAATTACAAAATTTTCTAGGCTTAAATGCCAGGACCTCTAACACTGTTATGTCCGTTATCCGTCAACCTTTCGCCAGCAAAGTGATCTTTAAGAGAGGTGACATTTTCTGACCACCACATAGTCCGGATTTGACTCCGATGGTTTTTTTTTTTTTTTTTTTTTTGGGGGGGGGGCTACCTTAAGACTAAATTATATGATACTAACCCGTGGTCAATTGGTGTCCTAATATGAAAGAAAACATTCGCAGAAAAATGGCAAGCATTATAGTTTTTAAGAGTGTCGTGATTGTAACAGATTACATTAAAAAAAATGTTATTTAAAAAAAAATAATTCCCATTTTTCAAGCTTTATTCGTAAATAAAAATATAATTCATAATGTAATTAGTTTTATTTTAATTATTTTTTTTTCATATCAAAGGACTTATGGGCTATTCTGTATATATAAATAAAGAAGCATAAAAATATATTGAAATAATTTCATATAATTATGTGTAAAATCGTGTGTTTTGACACAATTTTTTTTAATTTTTTTTTAAAACGGTTTAAATAACATTGAATACATACACACAACATGTGTATACATTTCACACTACGTATTTATATATGTGATAGGAATGAAAATTTTCATTCAAAATGAAATTCCTCCCTTTATATCCGTCATAAAGGAATTCGGCAAGCATGTAATCGAAATATACGACAATGTTGAAGTGTGATAGAGAAAGAGTGTATGAAAAACGGAGCGAGAGAGAGAGAGAGAGAGAGAGAGAGAGAGATTGAGAAAGAAGAAGAAAAAAGAATAAAAGGTGTTAAATTTATTTATATTTGATATTTTAAACTTACTATAAAGCTTATACTAGCTAGCGTTGATCACTTTTGCACCCTTAAATCCGTATTAACATTTCCACCCCATAATAGATATGGAAAAATAGTGGTTAAAACGAGCGAAAAATTTCATTCGTATACAAAAATATCGATAATAATAATTAAAAAATTTTAGTGTTATATATA
>JANIJI010000015.1:865000-870000 GCA_024500535.1 Leptonema lineaticorne | reverse complement strand
AAAATATCAACTGTAACATTCTGAAATATGTGTATTGTGTGTTGTGAATATTGTGTTATCAAATATTTAAAATGATCACGTATACAAAATTTTGTATTTGGTGTGTGAAAAACCGTGTATTAATTTTTAAATCATTTAATGAATTATTTATATATAAAAAAATAAATATATTTAAAACATGTAATTTAATATAATTTTTATTTTTCATATAAAAAATATATATATATATAGAATAATAAAAAATAATATAAATAATTTATTAATTTATATATATATAAAAATATTTACATTTAATCATTATGTCGATGCGTTCAAGATTTGCATATTTATTTTAAGTGGTTTAAAATTGTCAAATATGCGCTCAAAAAAAAAAAATTTAATAATAATTTATTAGCAACATATTGATTTACGTAAAACAGAATTACACATTACAAAATGATTTTCCCAAAATTTGAACTCGTAATTAGTTATACGTCGAATAGTTAATTAAATTAGCGCACCATTATTTCATATCGGTTAAAATTGATATTTATTTTGTGGTTTTCAACAAATTATACATATATATATATATATTATTTTTCGAATAAAAGTTTAATATTTTAGAGCAAATTCGATAAGTGATTTAATAATATCGATAAAAATGCTAGAATAATAGGATTATAATTAGCTATTGCATAGCTAAACGCAATTATCGAACATTACATTAACTCACACCACATTCGCTAGATCAGCGTCTCTCAATATATATCGGAAAATAAAAATCATATTAAATTAATAGCGCTAAGGCGATTCAAATAGTTTAATAATATACGTATTGAACAAATTGTAAAATTGATAGAAAAAAAAATTTCGAATTACCGTCATCCCTTAATTGGGATCAAAATCGAGTACAATAAAACGACTTAATAAATTCGGAACCGCATGTCTGAAGTATAATAATTAATATGTCTGAATTACTTTCGCGACCTCACCCTCATAAGGAATAGGGGTTGTTCGGTAATATCAAACCCGAATTACATACACACAGTAAGCATACCCAAACACAATCTTGGTTGCGGTTATCGAGTTTACGTTTACGTTTACGTTGTGTGTTAACCATAGAATATATATATATATATATATATATATATATATATATATATATATATATATATATATATATATTATATGTGGCACCGAAATGTTTGAAAACGGGAAGATTTTATGAAAACCGAATCCAGCACTTTGCAGTGTCGGCTTTTAATTGAAACCTCCGCATAATTAGAAGGGGGTGTTTGCCACCTTGTTGTGAATTTTGTATTTTGTTGTTGTATATTATTAGTGTTGTCGGCGTACAAGATTATATACGGTCATCATACTTATCGTTAAAAGTATAAGGGATGAAAAAAAAATAGATAAATAAAATAAAGCAGTTATCGACGAAAGTTGCGTTGAGTCGAGATCTGATTTCGTAATACGATATTTATATGGCGAAATGTGATTATTGTGTAATATGAGAATAATTAAACTATGAACTGTGAGGAAAATTCGATCTAAATATCTGTTAATATTGTTCGAAATATAAATATTTAAAATTTGATCATATTTTTTTTTCATTTTGATCCTATTTTTAAAAATATATTATAAATAATAATCGATGTGCATTATTATAATTATGACGATTATTTTATGATTAGAAACTTTGAAAACACACAGCAAAATTAATCTATTAAATACGTACATTTGTTGAATTGCTTACGAGATATCAAATTGCAAAATTTTAATGCACAATATTGTATTTCAATTTAATCTATTGTAAGAGATCGATGTTGAATATATCGATGCAAAGAATAGACGACGTCAAGCTAACGACTCGATATTACATAATAAAAAAAAACTATATTAAATAATATATTTTTTTTAAATAAAATTATGTATTATTATAATATAGTTTTATGTGTATAATATAATAAAAGAAAAAGCAATCTCTTCGTCGTAATCAATTAGCAAGTTTAAGTTGAACCCGAAGAATTTCTCATCATCCCTTATTTATTCTCGATTAAGTTAATACGCGTTAATATATATATATATATATATATATATATATATATATATATATAAACTATACTAATACTCGTTTAGTATTTTCGTTTCAATTAGCGTTAATTAAATCGGACAGGGTCGCTCTTTTAGGAAATTTTCGTTTCGTTCATATATGTATATAATAATAATAATAATAATAATATTAATGATAATTTAATCTGTCGTACGAATTATTGAAGATAATCGAGCGGTCGCCGCCGCCGCCGCCGCCGTTGTCATTCCACGGCGATGATTGATGACGGCGATTAAACGGAATGAATTGATCGTAATTTTTACGAACGATTTCTTAGGAATTTGCCCTTTTTGTCTTTCCTTTTTCTTCTTTTTCTTTTTTTTTATTCTTTAATATCATATTTTCGACGAGCGGTTTCTTTTCGCGAGACTCGAGTGATCGATTTTAGAATTTCGACATTCGACAATCGTCGAATTTTCTCGTTTATCGTAATTAATTTCGTTCGTCATTTGAATATTACAAAAATGGCATATTATATATAATTTATATTATATAATTATAATTAAAAGAATATTTGTAACAAAAATATTTTTTTTTTTTTGTAATCTAAAGATATATTATAAAAACAATTCAGAGTATTAAAGTTTAAGAAATCAAGTAATATAATGAAATACGCATTTAATGAAATATTCAACAATTTCATTATTAAAAAAAAAATAAATTAATAATAATGATTAATGTATGCGTATTAAAAATGAATTAATAATAAACTTTTTAGTTGTTCACGCCGAACATTATTTAAGGACAAAAATTTCCATATGATATAATTATAGCGACGTTCAAAAATAGAAAATGACAAAAAGCGCGCAAATTTATGAGCGCAAAACTTTATATATAAATGAAAAATTACTTTCTTGAGATTTGAACGAAAATCTTTTTATTAAAAATTCATTATTTTTAAATCGTTGAAGAGATGTTTATATATATATATATGTATATATATATATATATATATATATATATATATATATACACATATATAGGAAAAAAAATTATAATCTAAAAATAAATTCGATTTACATGCAGATTTCTCGTATCATCAGCTTTATATCACTATAGCAGTATTTTTCGCTGTCATCGCCGCATTTTGCAAAGAAAACTAACCGTCTTTTGACAGCCGACATTCGGCCCGAATAATAATAATATCAATAATAAAACAACGTAAAAATACACACACACACACATACACAAATACACGTGAAAAACAACACACGCACGTTTTATTTTATTTTAGAAAAATAATGTAAAAATAGATAAAGCCGCACACGGTCGACGAATGCCGAATGCGAACTGAATAAACGAAACGGAATCTTCGCATTTTATTTTATTATATTTTCGGCGCTTTTTCGAATCGATCGAAAAGCGATTCATAATTAAAAAAAAAGTTGAAATAAATAGACGAGCGGTGCGGCGGCACGCGAAGGGTTAAAATTTCTCTTCTCTTCGTTTACGGTTTATTTATAATCGAAGAGAGATGTGACATTTTGTTACACTTTACGAGTGGAAAAGTGTTAATGAAACCCATATTCTGAGATTCGATCAACGGCGTTTATAAATAAACAGAGTCAATTTCAATTAACTTGTTGAGTGTCGCAACGGTTCAATGAAAAAAAAAAAATTTTTTTTTTTTGCTGTCATTCAACAGTTCTTTAATGCATACGTTAATTATTGGATGTTCATTAAACGATCATCATATGTCGTAATATTTCACTATTGAAGAATTTTGCTTTATCTAATATTGAACAAGGAATTCTTGTTCGCGCAAAGCGCTTCAAAGCGAAACTATTTATTGGAAATTTGAAATAGAATGCAAAATTGCATTTGCGATTGATTTCAATTTAACCGTTTTCATAAATATAATTTTCGTGGTTAATTAAAAACTCATTGATAATAATAACATAATACAATTTAATATAAAAAATGGATGAAAAAAAAAACTTGTAAACGTCGGTTAATTTTAAATAACGGCAATAAATATCATTAATTAACACTAACGATTTCAAGTTTACGTTTTTAATAATATATTAGAATACGAAGATATTTATTAATTTTACTGTGTATATATTTTTGAGCGTATATTTTAACATTTACACGCTAATTGAACGTTCGAATCTAAATTATTTCATAGGTAAATATTTATATTTATCTAATATTATTTTATAGAATGCGCGGTTGGAATATCGTAAATTATTATATCGATATAAATTTTGATACAAAATCTTTTTTATTCATTTATATATAATTTTCTCTCTCTCTCTCTCTAATAAAGTTAATAATTATTTGTTTGTATGATGGAATTGCTAGATTAATTATATAAACCTATCGGACACAAAGGATACATTTACAAACAAACGGATGATTAATGGAAAGACAATTAGAAACTCCAGTTTAACGGGAATAGTTATATATATAATAGGGTAACCAACAGTTGCATTCAAATAATTATAGATTATTCTGAACAACGACAGGATAAATGAAGCACAAACGATAATAAATTATTATTGCAATTCATTGAAAATTTATAATATTTTTAATTTGGTAATCCATTTTTTTTTATAACGATTTGCGTGTTGAATGAAAAAAAAATAGCGATTTTTTTTTTATAATGATATGTATTTATATGTGTATAAAATTTCAGCTTCATTTCAAAGTAAATACAAACCGAATAAGATGTTACATAAATAATTGCGATACGAAGATTAATTGACACAATCGAGCCGTAAGAAAAAAAAATGGCGGATTGAGACAAACCATTCCGAAGTGAAAAAGAAGCTCATGTTTTTTTTTAACGTAAATATTATAATATTTATTCACATGGAATATATATATATATATATATATATATATATATATATATATATATATATATATATAGTGTTTCATATGTAAACAAAAGTAGTACACG
>JANIJI010000015.1:857500-862500 GCA_024500535.1 Leptonema lineaticorne | reverse complement strand
ATGATTTTAGAAATATTTGACGAATAATAGAAGAATGTATATATATATATATATATATATATATATATATATATATATATATATATATATATATATATATATATATATATATATATATATATATATATATATTATGATATTGACTGTAGTAAATAACACGACAAACAATCCTTTCCCTTATGTTGACCGATCGGAAAAACTATCTCGGAAAATTTCCGCGCGGAAAATGGTCTTTAACGAGTGATCATCGAAAAACGTAAAAAATGTCAATATGTGCAGAAATGTGATAAAAATTGAGTTTTCCAATATATCGTAGGAATTTTATTAGCGATATAACATTTTTCATTTTTAACAATTTTATTTATAAAAAAAATAAATAAATATTATATTACAAGTGAGTGTGTATTATTTTTAGATCATTAGAAGTACACAAATTTTTATTATGTATATAAGTTTGGTTTTTGAATTTAAATTGCAAATTAATTATTATTCAAAATTAATATAGAAATCATAAAAAAATATTTTACTAACTCAATGTATATAATTATTTTTATATGGTATAATAAGAATCAAAATAATAAGTAATAAATGTTTGCCAAGAATTAAAATAATAAGCATTATATTAAAAATAAATTTAATTTAATTTTCTACAATTTCTAGATTAGTTCAAAATTATGATCAGTTTTAAAAATTAATATTGATCTGATATAATAGCTATTTTTTTTTATGGAAATTTACTAATTTTTACACCTATAAATTTTAAAATGTAATTGATATATGTAAAATGAAAATAAGAAAATCACAAAGCTATGAACTATTTTTGGATACTCAATAACAGTTATGAAAAATATATTTTTTCAAATCAATATATACCCTAAATCTTAAAAATAAATGTTAATGTATTAAATTATACAAAATCTTTGTTTTAAAAATAAATACGCTAAATCTTTTTTCGACATTATAAAACATGTACGAGCGAAAGAAATGTTATTTTTATCTTAATATTATTCAAATGTAATTCCTTAAGAGGCCAGCTGTCAAAATCGAACGAAATCGAAGCAAAATTGAATCGTAAATGTTGAAATATTTTACATGAAAACAAATGGCAAGGATGTATATTTTTAGTCATAAAGATCATTTAATATTAAATTGTAAAAATAAGACAGCAGCGCAACATTTTATATACATATATGATGATTTATATTGTCCAATATATAATAAATTAACAATACATTTTTATGATGTCAATTAATTAATTTATTTTTTTACTCGGCTTTCTCTTCAACACTTAATCTTTAATCAGGTATTGAATTTTTTTTTATATAAAATCGAGTCGCCAGTTTTACAGTCAACTTTATTACAACATCTATTGTTCAAAAAAAGTACATATATATATATATATATATATATATATATGATTTTATATAATAAATTACAATAATAACTTACCATATTCTGTCTTCTACTACCCCTGAGACTGAGTCTGGATTTCCAATCTCTTCTTCTGGTGGCACTATCGGAACTGTATGATCTTATTATATTGGCTTGAGACATTTTAAATATATATATATATATTTATAACGATTTATTATATATATTACACGTAAATATAATACACATTGCAGCACTTAACATTATTTATTTATATATATATACATATATATATATTTAATTAAATACGTATAATTTTTTCCTATGATTTATATATATATATATATATATATATATACATATAAATATTTTTTTTTCAAACGGCTCCTAAACGAGTCGTACTCTTCGTCGTCGTCGTCTCATGTAAAAAATATAATAATTTACAATTATTTAATATCATTTTTTTAATAATAATAACTAAAGCGACTGTGTGTGACACGGCCGCCATTTTGTGTGCGTGTCGTTTCACATGGCCGCGCGTCTTTTCTAACACCACTGACATGTGTCACTCATTTCTATAACGCGCGACAGATTTTTCATTTTTCCCTTATTTATTTATTTATTTTTGTATAAATAAATATATATATATATATATATATATATATATATTTATATTGGCCGCCTCCTCCTCCTCCCTCCCGGTTGTTTAATTCTTTTTTTTTTAATATATATTTACGTGTACGCGCACACACATACACACGCACACGCTATTATTTGAGAATGGACGTGAAGTAAATGTGAACACTCTTATATTAATGTACGTGAATCACGAGCGGTTTCAGAGTGGACATGATTATTCGACGGGACGACGCAGCACTTGCTGAATGAGATCTTTCAGGAATCGCGCCATACATTTTTGTCTGCTTCTGAAAAATAAATGAAAGGCGTTTGTTAGTCTCGCATATTTATTATTATTATTATTTGATTATGTTTTAAAATAGAACGAATATATTTTAAATAATCTGATTTTTTAAATTATTTTAGTCTAATATAAAAATTGATTTTTTTTCATCACATTGAATATTATGATTACAACTATTTTTTTTATACATAAAAAAAAGAATATTTAATATTAATAATGAAAAATTGACTATATATATTGTTAATTAGTCAGAAATAATTATAGAATATTATATATATATATATATATATATATATATATATATATTATGATTTATTTTATTTCGTTTTTTATTGCACATTACACACACACATATATATATGGTATATAATAACAAAATATTTTTTTAATTCATTTTTATTTAATGAACGATTTAAATCTATTGCATAATATTAATTATAAATTATACTGAATATTTATAACGATAGTGAAAATATATTTTAGAATAAAATTACGTAAATTGTTCACGATTTATGGTGTTATATCAGGAAACTGACGATTCTAAAATATGAAACGTCACAAATGTGCCCCGTGTACACCATTTTCAGATATCAAACAAGAGAAGCTTTCGGAATAAATAATGGCGCGTCAAATATGGTTCCGCCGCACGTATATATATATATATATATATATATATATATATATATATATATATATATATATATATATTTATAATAATATAATCGCGGCCATATTGAGCTATACCCGAATATTCTCAAACTGTCAATGGTAAACGGGTATCTTAATAAATAATTTCGGCGGCAAGAAGCCATTTAAAATTCACAAAGTGTACAATGACCCGCTCTCGTGCCCCTCCCCTTCATTCCACCTGCCGGTCCCCCCCCCAAGTTTTCGACTGTCACGCAGTTTAAAATCTCGAATATGAGAGAACGAAAACAACGGTTTGATCCATAAATAAAGCGTGTCGTTGCATTATTCAAGGCTTTTCCGCGTCTTCGAAAATTCAGTCTCCCCAGGGGGGACGTCTACGGATGAAATTCTATATTTAAAGAACGATTGTTTTCGGAGCGATTTCGGTTGATATTTTTAAAAATAGTTTTATACACGTTACGTATAAACGATAATTTATATTTTTAAAGTATATATATATATATATATATATATATATATATATATATATATATATATATATATATAAATTTATTGTTCATAAAATATAATATTAAATATATATTTTAATTATATTTTATGCATTGGAGTTTAATTTCCCTTCTGAAATTTCTTCAATAATAAATTTCGCCGTTTATAATCCTCATAAATCTCCTGAAAATACCTTCAAAGTGACTAAATATGATACAGCTAAAGCATTGGCTGCTTTGTTTCAGTATATTTTCTATGATTATATTGAATTTTGTCATAAAGAGCTTCGCGAAAAAAATGTGCAATTTAATAACTTATAATATATATTTTTTTTATTATATTATAAATATATTAAAAAATGATATTTGTTAATTTGAAACATTCCATTTATTTGTGAAGATGTAACATTATGAATTTTTTTAAATGAAATTTTACAAAATTGTTGAAAAAGAAGTTTATGATTCGATCATGTTTAAAAACATGTTTTTTACTTAATATTTCGGTGTTAATTAATTTACAAAAATTTCAAGCGGAATCAAGATTGAATCAGAAAAGAAATAGGTAATAAGCTTAAGTAACATGTCGACATCAATAGCTAATAAGTTTCAAAGCAAATGTTTTCAAAATTACGATGTAGAGTAGCAATTTTCGCCGAAATTGTGATTGTGGCGGTGAAAATTAGAGTTTTCCACGTTCATTCAATTTTGCGAATTAGATAGAACGAACGAGTCCGTTTTGCAATTTTGTTTTAGCGTTAAAAAACGTTTCCATTTGAAAAGGAAAAACTCGACGAACGAAAAAGTGTAAAAGAAAAAGTGTAAATAAAGAAATTTGTACGTCGAAGTGTAGACGTTCATTTGGAAAACGGTCGAAATGAATGGGTTAATAAAGTCTTCCTGAACGGACTGCGAAAGAAAAATGCCGCCCCTCCCTCCCTCCCCCCGTTTGGTCTTTTCCCGCGCGGGCTTTTCCGTAAAATACGTCGTCAGAATGATATATATATATATATATATATATATATATATAAATATATTGAATAAAACGATTAAATAGGCTTCGACGGAAAGAAGCTGTAACGGGAAGGCGAACGTTTTCAGAATTGATCCGAATTATTCCGTGTAAATGAAACTGTTTTCAATATGAAAGCTTTCGGATTTCCGATTCGTCTCTGAAATGCATTACTTAAAAAGGCATTCTTAGTTTGAAATGATTTTTTTCCTGGAATCTATCAGATATTTTCTTCTCTAAGGTCTTTTTCTTTGATGCATAAAATTTTCAATATAACTTAATGAGACGCAGGAAAGTAATTTTATAAAATAAATTATATATATATATATATATATATATATATATATATATATATATATATATATATAAATAGGGTATTTTATTTTACTCATTACACATAGAAAAGTTAGTTGTAAGAACGAGTAAAAGTGTATATTAACCAATATAGAGTGAATAATCTTATTATAATTATATTTAATTAGTATAGAAATATATATTTTTTAAAATAAATTAGATAATTATATTACACAAACAAACATATATATATATATATATATAT
>JANIJI010000015.1:825000-855000 GCA_024500535.1 Leptonema lineaticorne | reverse complement strand
CAATTATATTAGTAACGTGCTATAAACATTGCAATGTTTGCGCGGATAATGTAAATGAGAATTTAGCAATCTATATATATATATATATATATATATATATATATATATATAAATATATATACATATATATATATATATATATATAAATATATATACATATATATATATATATATATATATATATATATATATATATACATATATATATATATATATATATATACATATATCGTGCATCCTGAAACACATTATAAATTATTCACAACTGTTGTCATTACGTTTACAATTTGAATATCGATCATTTTTCATTATGCGATCTATAATTATAATTAATGAATATATTTTTTTTTGTTTCGTTCCGATTAAACGAAATAACATTTGTAATAATACTATTTTCATACATATAATATCATAATATTATTTTTTTAATTGTTGAAATATTTAATGTATATCTCTTATATATATATATATATATATATATATATATATATATATATATATATATATATATATATATACATATATATATATATATATATATATATATATATATATATATATATATATATATATATATGTATATGATGTTTTTCGTTTTAATGTTTTTATTTTCGATATTTTATTACAATTATTCGGATCACATTACGAATTTTATACTGTATTTAAAATGTTTTGTTTCAATTTACTGGACGATTTAATGTTTGTTTATAAACAAAACATTGATAGATTGGATTGGAAATTGTATTACAATATTGAACAGTGAACATTTAATGAATTTTAAAAGAATGATTCGTTATTAAATTTAGTATGTATATATATATATATATATATATATATATATATATATATATATATATTTAATATATAATATTAATTAACGTTTGAATAGATATTCAGTTTTAATCTATAAAAGCATATATTTTTCAATTTTCGATAAAAAATAATCAGCACTTAAGGATTTAATAATTATTAATTATGCAAAGATATTTAATGGATCTATCAAATCTCAATGGAAAAAGAGAATATATTCTCTAAAGAATTTCAATGATTTCAAAAAAAAAAAGATATATATATATATATAAATTAAAAAAAAACATTTTATTATTAAATAGGTCAGAATTTACATACGCATTACTTTCGGTTAATTTATATATTTTTGCAAAATTTTTACTTAAGACAAAAGACACACATTTGAGTACATTATTTACTTAGTTATTAAAACACATAATTCTACTCTTTTTTTTTTATATATTATTGTAATTACATATATTTTTATTATCGATTAAAATTTTAATGATATTCAAGATTTTAATACATGAATAAAATTTTCAGTATGTGTGGAAAAAAATAATAAATTTTATTTGTCATCAAAAAAAAAAAAAAAAAAAGTTGAGCGCGTCTGCATTTAACGATCGTTATGCGTCGCATATTTCGCAATATACAAAGTCGTAACGGCGACGAAATATTTGACGAGCGACACGTAAAATTAATTACATTAAGACGTTAATTATATTATGCTTATGCATCACGAATTATCCTTGATATAATCGTCTCGAAGCTATGTTTTTATATATATATATATATATATATATATTATAATATGATGTGTGTGTGTGTGTGCTTGCGTTAGTTCGTCACGATAGAACGAATTTTGCGGAAAATTCATTATTGTATATCGCATCGTTGAACGCTGTTCGGATGCCGTCAATTAGTATTAATTTAATTTATCGCAATATTATAGTGAAAAAAAATATATATATATATTAGTTTCAGATGTGAAAAGCTTTTCTAAGTATATACGATTAATATAGACGTGTATTTGATATATTTTATATTATTATAAGAACGTAACAAAAAGAAAAATAAAAAAAAAACGATCGAATACGGTCTAAGATTTTTATGACGATATCCTATATTTATGTTCGATTTTATTATCACTATTGATTGATATTAATCATCATCAATATTTATATGAAAATATATAGATAATAATAATAATAATAATAATAGGCGATTTATTTTATAATTTTATAGATGAAGGGATGATGTTTGTGAAAATTACATGAAGCGATCGGTATTTAGTCGAATTAGGAATATATGAAAAAAATATAATAGAATGTTTCTGCAATATCCTTTAAGCGGTATTGGCTCAAAGGACTTTGGAAATCTGAAGGAACACTCCCTTAGAAACTCCCATATCCTTTATCATCCCTAATACAAATTGAAAAAGATTTTCTAGTTAAGAAATGAAACATGAATATATAGTGCATCGTTTTATATAACATATTAAAAATTTTCAATAAATATAAAAAAATGCATATATTATTCTCTCATTAATATGTTATTTTTATATTAGTTGATTTTTATTCAGCTAAATAAAATAAGTGAAAAATAAAATATTAAACGCTAAGAAATATTCATTGACTTGTATAAATAAAATGTGCTTTGATATGAAAAGTTGTTCTTTTCAACATATTTAAATATATATATATATATATATATATATATATATATATATATATATATATATATATATATATATATATATATATATATAGATGTTAAATTTAATAAAATATTTAAATATAAAATTTATAATTTGAACGAAAATGTTGACGTTTAATATTATATATATATATATATATATATATATATATATATATATATATATATATATATATATATATATATATATATATATATTGAACTAATATACGAGTATAATCAATATAAATATAGATACTAAATTTCATTTCCGATTTTCAATATTTCAGTTATTGCCAAAAGGGCGAATCGTTACCGTTGCTTTTATTGAGAAGAAAGTTTGAGAAGCGGCGTAACGATTGACGATCTCGTCGACAGATGTCACCGGCGCCGCGGAAAAACTAACGAGTCGAATTTTCCAAAAAAACAACCCGCCCGTTTTTTTTTTTATTTTTCTTCTTTTTCACCTCTCGTCATTCAACGCGCGTTCTGTACGGTTTTCCGTTCGCTTGACCGATATCAATTCCGTGAGCAGGGCTTATCAATGAGCGGATCGCTATTATGAGACGAAATTTTCGTCAAAGCAATACCCAAAGCGGAACCCGCGTCATTCGGACAAATCGCCCTCATGGTGTCCCTTTTGAATGGGAAGGATCTGGTTGAATAACGACGCTTATATATAGCCCAAAGGACTTTGACGTGTCGTAATCTGCGTTGAAATAACTGGAACGACTTAATGCCGTACGCATATTTATTAAAAGGCCAACTACTTCAACCGAATATTCCAAAATGGACTGCGTTTAGATCGGCGGTCGGTAACCTTCGGCTCGCGGGCCACATGCGACTCTTTCGATGTGAAGCCGCGGCATATATTATTTATTTTATATAATAAAACAAATATTTATTTGTTCGTTAATGAAGTACAAATTAGTGTCAGTAATAAGCGATTATCTAAAAATACTATATATATATATATATATATATATATATATATATATATAATTTGTTGTGAAAATACTTTATTATGCAATCAATATTTATTTGCAAATTATAATTTTTAACTCTTCCAATTGAAAAGGTTGCCGACTCCCGGTTTAGACTTTAATTTAAATCAGAATATTGTAAATGAAAAGACACGACGATAAAATTCTCACGATTATTCCAATTATAATATATATATATATATATATATATATATATATATATATTCAATCCTAATAATAATTACAATAATTTACAACATCCTTTTCTTGATCTATTTTTTTTTATTGAAACACCGTATTTTCTAAGAAATTATAAGAATCAAAGTTTAACACGGCATTTCAAATACGTCTATTTTTTGTCTATTGTCGATATCAAAAAAAAAAAAAATTATAAATATATCAAACATTCTGTAATGAATCATCAATATTTCTAATTCAACAATTTAATTCTATATAGATTTATTTATTTAATTAACATATTTTTATTTTATATTATTTATAATTATATATTGTCGATCAAATATATTTAGAATTATATAGAAGTATTACTGAAACATTTTTCAGCGTGAAAAATTATTATATTAACCATTATACTGTAAAATCGCTTGATTGTTATGACAGGTTTATATTAGTTTAAATATAGATATTTAACGGTGAAATGCGGAAAAAAATCGGTCGAGTTTATCAAAACATGTTATTATTACAATATAATCTATTTAATAATTCAGAATTATTATAGAACGGTAATGTAAATATGTTGAAAGCTTCGTAATAATTCAATCAATTATAACGCTAAAACCGATTAATATATCGTAAAATGAAAATAAACAAAGTAAATAGGAAATATTGCAATTTTTGTAGATAGAAAATTATTTTTTCAGCTTTAGCTATTCTAAATATTTTTATATAATTTATAATCGTCGGTTTATTATGTTTGCCTTGTGTTTTGATTATATATATATATATATATATATATATATATATATATATATATATATATATATATATATATAAAAATATTGATTTTTATTTAAATAATTTTATTTAAATATACATTTCTTAAATATAATTAGGTTAATTATATTTAATATATAAATATATATGAAAGTGCTAAAATGTGTTACTTTTTTTAATACGTATATTCGAGGTGGTATTTTTTTACTCGAGTATTGAATAAGGCTTTTCATTTGATTTTTCCGCGAGAATACCGCGAATAATAGAAAACACTAGAAAAACTTTTAGTAGTTTTTCAAGCGTCACATTTTCGCGTTCGGATTTAATGATGTCGATCTTATAATTTATAACGAAATGATAGACATTTTAATGGCTGCGAGCTTTAAAAATGTAGAAAAATACCGTTAAAAATATTTATATTATTTACTTTATATATTATATTATTTTTATATATTTGATATGTATTGATTTTTCATAATTTAGTATTGATTGATTCTAAATTATACATATAAATTTTATACAATATATATATATATATATATATATATATATATATATATATATATATATATATATATATATATATATAATTTTATTAATTAATATATTTATTAGTGAAATCTAATTTATTATAATTATGATTTGTATTAAAAATTGTTAAACGTACAATTGTAATTATTTTATTGAACAAATATCGTTTCTCTTTCTCTAAATTAAATTTAATTTAATACAACAGACGCAATTCTTTAAATAGATTAGTAGATATTCAATTAAACTGTTCGATGTTTTAAAATATTTTAAATTAGAGATTTTTTTTTAAATGTTTTTCATTCGGTTAAAGTGAAAATTTGCCCGGTTTTAATAGTCAATTTATTTGTACGACATTAAGTCATTAACAACTCTCTCTCTCTCTCTTTAATTTTCAGATATTAATTGCTGTTAAATGACTGTATTTTAATAATATTCTATGTTGAAATTTCGTCTATTGCTTATTATAAATGTTAGATTAACAATTATATTTATATTTTATTCAAAGTTTATATGAAAAGTTAATAAATCGGTTTTAATGTTTAAAAATTGAAAAATTTTCAGTGTTATTATTTTTTTAATATATTATTTTATAAAGAAAGGGCAATATGAACGATGTCGAAGTGTATATATATATATATATAGCTTCTCAATCTTTTTTTTTATCGTATCGATAAATAATTTTATAATAAATTATTTTCTGTTTAAGTCGACGTGTATTCTTCGGTTTTTCTTTCTTTATTGTGTATGAAAATGAGAAACAAAAAGAGAAATGCGTGACAATGTTTTTCTTTATCAATTTTCAGCGCATTTCAACGAATGTTTATAGCGCTTTCATAATGAAAAATTGTTTATTCGAGCGCAAATACAATCGTCTCTGAAACGATGACGTGAATGTAAACGTATTTTTTCAGATTATTCATGAACTTGTTTGACAATATTATTTACTACAATACGTTCGATTTATATATATATATATATATATATATATATATATATATATATATATATATATAAATGTATATTTATTTGATACGTGAAAAAGATTTACGCGAAAAATTAGTCGCGTTTCCGCGTCAAATAATACATCAATCATACGTGAATGCTGTGGTTTTGGTGGTAACGCGCTTGTTTGTCGAAATTATTCGTACGATGAATAATAAAGTGCGACACTGATAAATAAAAAATGAAAATTAAAAAAAAAATAACAATGAAATTAATCGACAAATAAATTGTTGAAAAAGTATAAAATTTCACCTATATATATATATATATTTTTTTTTTTTTTAATATTTTGAGATCGAAAACTCGAATATTTCGTACGAAAAAGTCGAATAGAACTGTTTAGACTGATATATTATATCACTTTTTCGGTATAATTATTCAGGTGAAACGATGTCAAAAGCAGATAAAAATTGAAAATGCAAACGATGTTACTGAACTCGAACCCTAGACAACGATGCACACTAAATAAGCGTATTATCATCTAGGCTATCGTTATACTGTTGATAGCTTTATAAGACGTTTATAAGTGATAACACGTTTTATATACATAATTTATATTTAAATTAAAAATTGAATTAATATATTAAAAAAATATAATAAATTATGTTTTGATGGTTAATCGCTTAACAGTCAGATTTTTTTTATTAATACAATTAATTATTAATATTTATACAATTAATTTTTATATTTATAATCATCGCGTCTCCCCGTTTAAAACTAGTTTATATTGTTGCACGAATAATTCGAGATTATTACAATTGTCGAGTAACACAACAAGTAATATTTATGCCCGAACGAGACTCGGGATCGTCAGTGTACGGGATAATGTTACGCTCGAATGTTGTTCTAGCAAAACTGTCGAGTGATTAAAAAATATATTAAAAAAAAAATATGTTATAAATTTGAATATAATTTAATATGAATTATATTATTGTAATTTTAATTGTATTGATTTATATAATGTTCTAAGTGTGATTGATATAATTTTCATATACATTACGGTAATTTTTATTAAAAATAAAATAGAAAAAAAACACACACACACATATATATATATATATATATATATATATATATATATATATACAGAGACGAAGTGGGAAGGTGTGTGTATAAAAAGCGATAAAAAGAAGCGGCCCCCGAGACGTTGAATAATGCGTTTTACGATTGAACCGAGCCCGAGTTACCCGGTGGGTGGTTGTGGGTGGTTAATAAGGAAATCTTTTCTGGTTTAAAGATAAACGTAAGCGAACAATGGCGTGTACTGGGAAAGATTATCTTCGGCAATATATCGTCGTGGTCCGCATTCATTATTAACCGCCAATATGAAATTCTTTTGGGGTTAAGTTGGAAAATTTCGAACGACTATTGAATACAATAAATTTTATTCGATTTTCACCAAAAATATATAAGTATATTGAAAAATATTATATTGGAGAGTATGAAAATTTGATAATAAATAATAATTTTAATAAGGGTAGATAGTTTAGATTGAAAAAAAAAAGAGTTTATTGTATGATAAATATATGGATTAAAACTAAATATACGATTAAAATTATCGATGTGTAAAAAAAAAATGGTTTAATCGAAAAATTATTGTTTGAAAGTATGAGAAATGATTGCATGTATTCTTTTTTATCGAATTATAATTTGAGAATCATTTTTAATTTTATATATAATAATTTAATTCAAATGATAATGTCAAGAAAAATATATAGTAAATTATTTGTCGGATGACAACGATTTAATACTAGTAATAATAATAATAATAATAATAGATAAAAAATGCACTAGTTATTTTATTAGTGCAAATTAATATTTTTAATAAAAATAAAATAAAATAAATATGGATATTTTAAAATGTATTAATATAGATTTATGGTATAACAAAGACTGTTCATAAGGCGTATTCAAGTATAAATGGATACGTTAAAAGAATTCTTAACATAAATACAAATATAATTAAAATAAATAAAACGAAATCCTGTATATCGACACGATAAAATATTTATTTATATAATAAAAGCGTCGTAAAACGGGGGGAAAAAGGGGGGGGGGAGCGCGAGAGAAACCACCCAAGCGACAACTTCGAATACATTATTATCATATAATACGATGAAAAAAATATAAATATTTTTTTTAATAATAATAATATAATATTTAAAAATCACTGGCGTAAATTTCCGTAGGCATGCTTATATGTGCTTTGAAATTAATTAAGAGTATCTTTTAATCGTTTCAGTTCTCTTGAGCTTTTACCGAAGCACGTGTACGCTTCAATTACTATATATATATATTTATATATATATATATATATATATATATATATATATATATATATATATATATTTAGAATTTCGTATATATGTATATAAATGTGTATAAAATTCAATAAATTTAAATGCGTGCACGTGTTTGTGCTAAATGTAAAATAAATAGAAATGAAAAGTTTTAGAAAATCCACCATCTTTTATTAGGTTTTAATGATTTGTGAAAATTTGAATGCATATTTTCATTTTATCGATCGATTTTATTTATAAAAATATAATGTGTTAATTAATTACGCATATATATATATATATATATATATATATATATATATATATATATATTTAAATATATATATATATATATATATATATATTTAAATATATATATATATATATATATATATATATATATATATATATATATATATATAAAATATTTAAATAAATAAAATATTTAATATATCGTTTACAATTAATATATATATATATATATATATATATATATATATATACATATATATATATATATATATATATATATATATTAATTGTAAACGATATATTAAATATTTTATTTATTTAAATATTTTTTGGTTGTTGATAAAAAAAACGTAATATATTTTTATAAAGATATTTTGAATATATTATATTTATTAGATTTGCGATTTATCAACATGTTAATAAAATATATTTCATTCTTTAAAAATTTCGTATGTTTTTATCAAAACGAAAAATATTTCTATTATACGTCTTAAATATTTCTCGGAATTTTTAAAATAGAAATGAAAATATATAATATATTTTATTTATTATGTAACATATTTTATGTTTCACAAAAAAAAATACTAATATATTATTTATATTGTTGAAAATTTAAACTATATTAAATTATCAATTATATATATATATATATATATATATATATATATATATATATATATATATATATATATATATATATATATGTGAAGGTGAATTTGTTTGATAAAAAATACAGTCAACATAATATATTTATATAATATAATTTTCTTCAGATTAATGATTATATATAATATAATATAATATATTAATATAAATTTAAAAATATATAATATACAATGTAATCTTATATAATATAAAAAAAACAATTCAGATCTATGATGACAAATAAAATGTCAACGATGTCATATTAAAAAAAATAATACTATTTTATAAAATTTAATTTTGAACATTTGAAAAGGACGGCTCGTTGAACAAGATCATTGAAGACAATAATTTGAACAAAAAAAATATTACTCGCAAATTATTATTGTCGCATTGCATATTTCGTCGATTTTTAATTTTTTTTTTAAATCGGTCACGCGATATATTCTATTACGTATTTTTATTGAAAACAAAAAAAAACACACACATACACACGAGTTCAAATGGCTACAAATATACGATAATCTCTAGAATCTTTGGCAATTTTTATATAATGTAATATAATATAATATAATAGAACGGCATAGGCCTTGAAATATATTGTCGTTTAACACGATACCGCATAATTAAAAACGTTAAACGGATTTATAAACGATGCGGCGAATGCAGTTCAATGATATATATATATATATATATATATATATATATATATATATATCTTATATAATTGATTTATTAGTTATTTTATATTAAAAATATTAATATGAAATATTAGTATTGTTGTAATTTTTACGAATTAAGACATTATTTTCAATATAAATTTATCGAAATTAATTAAACATATTTTTATATAAATTAGCGTATTTTTTTTATAAATTTGTAACTGCAATTTTTATAGAATAAAAAACGCAATGAAAATAAAAGTAATGGCATTTTCATTATTTTTCAAATATATATATATATATATATATATATATATATATATATATATATATTACACTTTAAAAATCACATTGATACTTTTCAATAATGATATATAATAACACATTTGAATACGATTTATAAACAAGTTGAATTTGAAGTATAAAGTCGATGAATCGATCAATGAGAATATCTAATCTATTAATAGAAAATGAATCAATTAGACAGCATTTTTAGAAACAATATTTTTTTTTTAATTGCCTGATGTGAATTTTCTTTTTGAAAGTTAAATCTATTATATATATATACACATATATATATATATATATATATATATATATATATATATATATATTTGTATGTGGGTTTGTGTGTGGATTTTATCAATTAAGTATAATTGAACGAAATTAATCACTTGATTATCATAGATATCTATATAAAAATACAATCAATAGATTAATTGAAAAAAAAATATTATCTATTATATATATATATATATATATATATATATATATAAGTAAGCCGATTCTGACGGCTTACTACATACATATCATAGAATCATACGATTCGTTATAGAATAAGACTATAACGTCCGTGACACGTTTTAGCGACACTCCGTTGTTGCCACGTTAAAAGACACGTATATTATATACGCGTACGCAACGAACATTATAGAACGGAAAGGAAAGCGTAGAAAGAAAGAAAGATAGAAAGAATGAAAGAAAAAAAAAAAAAGGAAAACACGGGACGCCATAATGTCTCGAATCGTCGAGTTTTTAACCTTTAGTGTTCGCGATGCGGCCGCCGAGATGAGTGAATGCCGATATGGCCGTTATTGATTTTGGCTTTGGGCCAAAGCCGCCAGTGAAAATCGCGTCGACCTTGACCGACGCATGTAACAAACTTCGACCGGACTTTTCCGACACCGGAAAAGAAAAACCGGACGAAAATCGAACGCTCCGCGTGCATTGTGCGTGATGATAACAACGACCGCCGAAACTACGATCGATAGTATATATATATATATATATATATATATATATATATATATATATATATATATATATCATTAATTAATTAAAAAAATAATTGATATTATAATAATTATTGAAATTCGATACTAATGTAAATAATTATAGCATCTAAGTAGTCATCGAAATGCACCTCTCGAGTGCAATGGTTTAATATTAGCCATATATATATATATATATATATATATATATATATATATGATATTTTTTTTTCTTTATAATGTGTATAGTATTAAAATGCATGAAAATGTATGAATTTGTTATCTCACTGACACGTGTGACAGGCTTATTTATTATACAGAGTGTTCAAATTCTGAATTATAAAGTTTTGTATTATGTTGCTTTGCATATTACATTTTGATGTCTGTAATAATGACCTACTTATGTTCAAATTAACAGAAAACTTTTCATGTATTGTGCAAACTATTATTTATTCACGTAATTCACCGTTTTTTTTTTTTTTTGCTGATATTTAATTAAATATATTATGTAATTATTAATAATAAAATATTAAAAATGAATTAGTTTTTCATTGTTTACAAGAAAGCTTTTCCGCATTCATAATATTAAAGTATTGAAACGAAGATGTTAATATCGAAGTTATAAGGGATGAATAGACGGATTTTGAATGCGGATGCATCGTTAAGAAATGATGCCTTTGATATGCGATTTTATTGAAGTTTATTACGAATACTTCGTACTTTGAAGATGTTACAAGACTTAATATAGAATAGAAGATACTTTTGATGTGTGTATATTAAAAAAAAAATATTAGATAATATCTCATTGGAAACTTTTCAAAAATAATGAATAATTCTTTTTGAGAATTGTTGTTATGCTATTAAAAAAATATGATTCAAGGTATATATAAATTGGAAATGATAAATAAAATAGTCACACTGTATAGTACAAAAAAATATTACGATTAAATCCGATATATATATATATATATATATATATATATATATATATTTGCAAATTAAATTACACCAATCGTTATTTGCACAGTCGGTGTCGAACTGTCGATGATATTTCCATTAATCCGACAAAAACGTGGACATAGAAAATCTTTTCTATGTGAAGGGGTATCGAACTCGAGATCGCAAATCGAAAGGGTGCCGCGGAAACGAAATATCGCGACAAAACAAATATTTGCATATGGCGCGCAATTAAATTTATATAATATCGTCTGAAAAAAAATGGGTTGCGTGCCCCCCTAATTTTGCCCGCCCCCCCACTGTTAGATCTCATATTGAATTCATCGATAAATATAGTATGATATTAGGATAATTAAAAAAAAATATATTTTTTTAGTGAAAATTAAATAAAATTGAATCTATGATTTTTTTCAATATATTTTAAATTGAGATGATTATATATATATATATATATATATATATATATATATATATATATATATATATATATATATATATTTATTTATTTCGATTTAAATTCGCATATAAAAATGTACAATATATTCTTATATTTCAAATGCAAATTTATATTGCAAAGATTCAATATGAAATAAAAAAGGTCAAATTCAATCGATAAAACCCTTATTTATGAAGTATAAAAAGACTAATTTTCATATATAGTCAAACATATTTTATTTAATTGAATATTTACAATTAGATATTAAAATTATTGTTTAAAACTCATTGTAATTATATATGTGAATTTTATATCATTGTTCACATTAAAAAATATTTATATAAAAAAGGATGATATCAAAGAAAAAAAGAAATTCAAAGCATATTTTGCGTAATGCTAATAAAGTGACGTAATCAAAATATAAAATATTCTAATAATATACGTAAAATAGCAACAATAAACTTAAAAAACGCCGACCTTCTCAAATATTTTCCAAGTGCTATATATAGAGCACTTTTCTTTTGAACTGTACTACGTTAAAAATTTACTAATTCGATCATAATTAATTGTGATTATATTATGTAAATATTCAGATTTATTTTTATTACATGTTTATGTAAAAATCACTATTCATAAATATGTTAATTTCATATTGTATCGGTAAATTTTAATCGATTAATGTATATTTTTTTTTCACAAGTTTATATTTAAATATTTATAAATTATGATTTATATATATATATATATATATATATATATATATATATATATATATATATATATATATAAAAGAAATGTTTCCCGTTCATATTACAAAGGATATTGTTATTATTAAATAATAGCCTGTACGGATTTTCGATGTTTGTACGAGTTAATTAATAATAAACATTAAACATTTAAAGAAGCAAAATATGCATGACGGATAATTGATATTCATGTTGATATTAATAAAGAATGAATTCAAAAAAAAGGCAAAACTTGAAAAATATATAATTTTTAATATAAAAGCTTGCGAATGAAAATAATCGTATTTATTTCATATTAAGATATCAATCGGAAAAATTATATATAATATCGGAAGAAAATATCATAATACATAATCATATTCTATTGAATAATATTAGATATAAAAAAAATATATGTATATATTTATATACATATATATACATTCATAGTACTGGTATTTTGACAATTATTCTTAAGATTTTTTTTCAGTATAAAAATGTATAAAAGCGGAAATTACCAGATGTTTTATATACAAAAATATATCGTCAAAAAAAATATATTACTACCAAGAATTGCAATAGAAAGGAACACAAAAGTGAAAACATCCAAAGAAAATCAAATAACATCGAACAGGATCAATATATATACGTGTTTGTGTAAGAGAATATATATATATATATATGTGTGTGTGTATTTATTACCTTTTAGCATAATCATTTTATTCGCATTTTTTTATTTAGACTGCTATATAATTTAATTCAAATAGTCGATGTGGAAAACGATAAAAATATAAAATAAAACACGCTCGTATATATTTAATATATTTCTATGATAAAAACGATAGTTTTATATATATATATATATATATATATATATATATATAATATTTTATTATTCCGTTGCTTAGTTTTACATCAAAGACTTTCACATTGTTATACTACGGCAATTTGAGATCGTGGAAAATAAAATAGATTTTCCGATACGTTATATATATATATATATATATATATATATATATATATATATATATATATATGGGGATTTTCGCGGAAATGCAGAACTTTGTTTACCATATTATTACATACATTTCAATGTTTTCCTTTTATATTACAAGCCTTTATTATTTTTGTTTTCTTTACGTGGAAATTTTTACATGAAATAGTTCAAAAAAAAAATAAACAGCATTGATTTGCTTCAAATCTATAAATAAATCGACAATATGCCGATGTGAAGCGATTCAATTTCTAAATATTCCATATATTAACATTTAAAATAAATAAATATATATATATATATATATATATATATATATATATATATATATATATATATATATATATATATATATCGTTAAATTATAATTCTTGTTAAAAAATCTTTTATTTTGAATATTTTATATTCATAGTTTAAGTGTACAATTGGCGACTCGACTTCAGCAAAAATAACCTTGGCCTAATAAAATTTTAATATATTTTACATATTGTCAAAAAATTTTTTGTTTTTCATACATAAAACATTGCGGAAAAAACTATATTAAAATTCGAATAGATTTAAAAATACAAGTTTATGGTAATAATTCTTTTTCTGTTTTTGACGACGATGCGGTCATTGAAAAATAAATAAATAAATATATTAAAAAAAAAAAAAACGTCAACCATCTCAAAATTAAAAGTTTCAATTCAGTAAATTATAATATGTATCCGAATTACTAATTATATTCTCGTGTAATCTCATATATAATTGTAATATTAATAAATTTTATATATATATATATATATATATATATATATATATATATATTATTTTTTTAATAAATCGTTCTCGATAATAATTTAAAAAATTTGATTATTTTTTTTTATATCGCATTGTATTTATATATGAGTATTTTGTGTACGTCTACATTTATTCAAAATCCGACATTTATAAATAAGGGCTTAGCAGATTCTCGCATTTTAGATTCTCTATATATTTATATAATATAAACACACACACACACACACACACACATAAAGGGTGGATCAATAGAAATGGAGCTTCTTTGTGTAACGTTGAAATGTTTAAAGTGTTTATATTCGCGCTTAATAAAACACCTGTTGCATTTAACAGTTTTGTAATTGTAATTAAATTCGTAATTTTATAAGGATCGATAAGTTGATTATATCACTTTTGTTCTATATATAGATATATATTTATATCTATTTTAATTTGGAAGCATAAAAAAAGCAGCGCATTTTAAATAATAATCTCAATATGAAACATTTCCATCAATCTATTTAATTATTAATATAAAAAAAAATATATCATATTATTTTTTTAATATTGCCATAATTTAATATATGATTTTTATAATATAGAAAAAATGTTTCATTGTCCAAAAGATTTATAAATACCGCCGATTTATTATATATTAAATTGTTTTCAATTAAATAAGGAACAACTGTAATTAATTGTTTATAAAATTAACTTTTTTCTTTGTCGTTTGTAAAATAAACTTTTCATCCTTGAATATTGCTTTTAATTTATTACGCCATATTCACTCGTTTCATATAATGATCGAATTTCGAAGGGATAAAAAAAAATATATAAGCAATTTACATTATACAGCCCAATAATTCATAAAATAAATTAAGGGAGTTTTACGTTCGAGATTTTTTTTTTATTTTGACAAATTAACACAATTAGAGCAATTTATTATTTTATAATTGTTTTCCTTCGATGTCAATATAAGAATGCCATAAATATTTTCACTATTTTACTATAATAATCAAGTTTCAATAGCGATATATTATTTAATATAATAAATAAATATTTTTTTTTTATATGAATAAGTTCTTAAATATAAATTGAATTATCAGATATTATTTACATATTGAAATATTTTATATATTTTTAATTTGAATGACAAATATTGATTTTTTTTATATTACGAATTCAAATTCGTGACCTGACATATAAATATGAATAATCTTGTATAAAATCTAAATATATATACATATATAAAAAAAAATATCAAAATGAAAACTTTAAAATTTTCTACAATGAAAGAGTTTTTTTTATATTCTATTGCGATCTATCGAAAAAGCCGGAAAAATATTTAAATTAAGTTGTCAAACACATTTTCTTGGTTTCAGTTTCTTTTTCAGTCAAATAGAAGCTTTTCCTATAGAAAAAGGCATACAAAAAAAAACTATCATTTTTTTTTAGATATGATTTTTATTGTTTGCATTTGAAAGTATTTATTTATTAACAAATAAAAATATATATTAAACATTCTTATGTATATATTTAATATTTAAAATATGCATAAAAATTAATTCCATTCCATTTTCGAGACGTTTCATCAAAATTTCTCGATACAAAAATAAAATTTTCGAAAAATTTTTTAATGTTTAAGACGTACAAAAGCCGCACGTTTATCGTTATATTAATCTATTTTAAAATATATTTAAACACATTTAAAATTTTAATTCTTGTAAATAAATGCACGACTTGTTATAAGCTGCGATATTATAAACTAGTTTAGAAGCGTAAAACGCGCGGTTTTCATGGATTTTCACAGTTCAAACCGTTGGCTTTTAAAGGGTAGCGCGTTTCAACCCTCAAACCCGTTCATCCTTAAAACCCTCGTCATTTTGAACTGAAAACTTGCTATCAAAACATTGATTATGCAAGGAACAACGTAAACATTATAGAAGCGTTTGTTTTCGATGAAACTTCGCCATCACGCACTTTCATTTCACAATATAAAATATAACGTTTCCATTTTTTTTTCTTTTACGATCTTGTATTATTAAATATGTACAATAGAAATATAAAAATGAAATAAATTATTATCGAAAGGCACTCCGTCTGCATGCAATGTACTTCAATATGTAGTTGAATGAAAATTTTCAATGATATCTGCATATATTATTTACTATACATACATATATATAATACGATATTTATTGTTTAATATTGTGATCTTATAAATATATATTTTGCTACTATTTTATATATATTCAGATTTATATTATATATATATATATAATATGTAAAGGGCGTTTTAAAACCCTTTGTTTATATAAGCATATCTGTGGAGATTCATAATGCCGTCTTATATATTTATTTATATATGGTTGAATTATCAATTTTACGCTTAACTTCATATATTTATTTCTACAGAAGAACGTTACACGTCACTGCATATTTTCAATAAATTTTCAAGTGAAAATTTATCTTTCTAAAACGAAGATTTTAAATCTAAATCATATAAATCATAGAATAGATCTGTTGAATATTCAACAAGTTCACGATTGAACATAATAAAACGAAATATATTATACGTTTTGAATTTATATATATATATATATATATATTTTTATGTTATTTTCATTTTCTAGAGGATTAAAGTTTTGAACTATATATTTAACTTTTAAATATTTTATTGAAAGATTTGACATGCTAAAGCATTTAAAACTTTCTTTATCCCTTATAATACTTTCTATGCCTTTTAATATAAAAATATAATTGAACAAAAAAACTTAAATTTAAGATATCAATATCAAATTTGTATATTCATAATATAAATAAGAGTTCGAATGCTATTAATGAAATATTATAGTGAACTAAATATCGAAAAACAATTTTTCCACAGTTTTTAATTGATTGAAATATAAAAAAAAAATGCATCGAAAAAATTGTCGCGTTGTCAATTTTCATTCCGAACGAAGTATAAAAAAATATTATTGTTATTCAGTAAATTTATTGAAAAATAAGATAATATAAAAACGCTTTTATAAAAGCTCGCACTTTGTTCGATTGCAGTTTTCCTAGAGAATAATTATTTTAAAACGGATATCAAAAAATCAATTTTTTTTCAAAAAAAAAAATAACAATAATTGCTGAATAATTCTATATGAAAAACTTTAATATAAAGCGATTATTATGAAAATGAGGATAAAAAAAATACAATTTTTATATGCAAATTTCATTGAAAACTATAGGCAATTAACAAAGTTTTGTCGGTGAATTAAATTTAAAAATTTTTTTTTTTTTTTTTATTAAAAATTTAATAGTAAAGATAATCCTTATATAATTAATACATAATTTTTAAGATTCAACAAGAAGCTCAATATTTTATTTTGAGCTTTAACCGACTTTAATCCTAGGTAATTAAGTATAGTTAATCACATTGTGGTTAAAATTGTCCGGCTATATATATATATATATATATATATATATATATATATATATATTAAATTGGCAGCCGTGATAAACATTTTTAGTTTATTTTACATGTAAATAATTATTTTTTTGAACTTATATACAAGGAGAGGATCAGAAATAACGATTCTTTGGACCAATATTATGGCTTTGAGCGCGACCTTTGAGCAGATTTTTCAAAAAAATATATAATTTTGCAATGAAACAGTCTCCGAAAAAACGTGAACAGAATATTAACGAGTTTATAATTAATGTCGTTTTATCGTAACGTTCGCAAAAGAAAAAAAAAGGGGGGAACGAACGGAAACGGAATAAAATCGAAAGCATAAGAAAATTCGACTTCCGCTCACTTATTATACTATTATTAAATATTATTATGTTGTTGCGTTTATTGGATTATTGTTGAAATTATTTTAAAAATAATAATTAATAAAATTCACTATATATTATATTTTGATTCATATATAAAATAATAGTTGAATTTATATTATATTGTTATGCTGATTTTTTAATTGTATAATAACAACATATATATTCGTTTAATATATTTATGATAAATTATTTTATATGTTATATCAAAAAATTGGTGTTTCATATTTTGTACTAAATTATAAATATATATATATAATATGGTCACCAAGCAACAAATTGGTTATATATAAAAATATTGATCAGATTGAATATCGCTATTTCTAATAATGCTTTCTAGAAAACGATATCGTTTTTATTCATTTGATAAGATGTTTATTCACAATAATACCGTTGACGAGCGCTTAATCACACAACAACGAAGTAACAAGAAAATCCTCAAAAAGAAAAAAAAAGAAAAAAGAAAAAGAGAAAAAAAGAAAAAAAGAAAAGAGCAGCACACCGCCCACATATTACGACTATTGTTCGACGATACGTTGCCGTAAGAAGGAAAATCTCGATTCTATATACCAATATTATTGTATAATAATAATAATAAAAATAAAAATAAAATTTTTCATCCGCATTTTCTAAGATAAAAGTCCGGCTCCATACTCGGATAATATATAAGGGGATGTATTCCGTTAGGGCATTCTTGTTCGTAACTCATCCCCCGTGATCCGTAATCTCGGACATAAGCTCATAACCAAACTCATTATTTTCACCGCATTCAAAAACGCTAAGGTATTCCGGCGCGAGTTTTTCACGTGCTTGCCACAAGGGTTGTAAATATAAATCCGGCGACTGAGGAGCAGGGTGGCTTTTTCCGGACGGACGGGGGGTGGTGGTGGAAAAAGTGGAAAAGCGTCTCGTGCTCGTGACGTTCTTTGTTCTCGACTTCGGTAAGCCGATATGCCAACTCGCCTTTAAACTTATTCAATTACGATGTTTATACGTTTTTCAACGGTTTTACGCCGGTCGCCGAACGACGAACGCCAAAGGGTACAAGCGAGTGTTTCGTGAAAATTCGGGTTTTACGTTGTTGAACGTCCGACGCGCGAATTTTATAATTAACATTTATATATATATATATTAATAATCAAAAATCGTTTTTAACTATATACATTTTATTAAAAATTGTACATCTCAGATATATATATATATATAAATTAATCTTTTGTACTTGAGTTTGGTCGCTACTTGCAAATTAATGTGAAAATTTGATGCATTTTAATGATTATTTATATTTATTTTCTTTGTGACGAATTTCAATACTCTTTCAGTATAATATTATGAAATTAAAAAGAGATTATTTTATATGCGATTTTCTTATCTTAAATTATTTCGCAATTTTCATAACCACAAATCGAATTAAATATTGTATTTTTTTTTATTTGATTTAAACTTGACAATCCTTATATATTGGTATATTTGATTTTTAATAGTTTAAAAATTTATATATTTTATATAATATCATTATTTTTTTTTTATAAACGTGAACATTTATATAAAATTTTAATCGTTGTCACGTTACATAATAACGCATTATACTAAGCAAAAATGCGTTACAAAAAAAAAAAAAAAAAAAAGTAGTAAAATAACCATTGAAAATAATTAGGAATTCCGTCTCGAGATGTAAATTCGTAATAAAATGTAAATATAAGAGGCTATTTTTAATATATTTGAATAAGGCTCATGAAACGAGTTATAAAACGTTCATAAACCACGACTAATTGTTTGACTTGTTGCTACGCCGACCGTAAACTCGCTACATATATAACTAACTACCCGCCCGTTCATCCCTCTATATAATTATTTTTGCATAAACAACACAAGCTTTTCGCCAATTTTGCTTCAATACATATATATATATATAATTTTTTATATACGCAATCAGAATATTGAATTATATTAAAAATATAAATTTTTATACATTCATAGTAAAATCTAAATATATAATTTTAATATTAAAAAAAATGCGATTTTTTTTGTATCAATTATCGACTGTTGAATTAAATTTTTATTTAATCGATGACAAATGACATAATGGAAAATGTTAAATCCGTGACCTTTTTCAATGTATTAAATCATTATTTTATTATATAAAGATCCTAGCGCGAGTTTCGACAATTTTGATTGGATAGATAATAGCCAATTAGAATGCTTCAAACATATAATAATGCATACGAATTTTCACAATAATCCATTTCGATTGTCGATTATTAAAAATAAGCGCTGTTACATTATTTATTGTATATTATATTTATTATTACATAATTGAATCGCGAAATCGAAAAATACGTATAACATTAACATGTTGTATATTGCGTCAAAAATGTGATAAATGTCGAGTACAATTTTATTATTATTGTGTGTGCGCGTGTGTGTGATTATTTTTCATTTTCATTCGGAGCTTTGTGAAAAATGCGAAACGATATTTATTTATGCACACTTATAAATATCGTGTAAAATAAGTATTTTTGTACGTTTCTTTTTATTTTTTTTTTTCGGTAAACGAAAAACGCAGAAAGGCAAAAGTGTAACAAACGCCACGTTTCACAGTCGTAAACGCGGTTAAATGTCAAATTGTACGATATAAAATTAAACGAAATTCTGTGTTTACGGTCGTTTTATTTTAAATTTAATACTGAATTACGTACATTAAGAATAATGAAAATATATATATATATATCATAAAAATAATGTCGAATATCGATTACGCGATCGTTCAATTTCATTTCATTAATAATATTAAATAAATAAAAATAATTCAAAATTTAGAATTCTGTGCGGGATTCTCACGAATGAAATAATAATAATAATATACCATCGGATTCTGACGGTATATAAAAATGTGTGTCATTTTTTTTTTTTTTTTTTTTTTAGGAACGTCTGTTTGAAATTCGACGTTCGCGTCGGGTAGATTAAATTCGTTTTAAAAATAACACCCCTTTGTCGAGCGGGGTTAAACTAAAATAAAAATAAAATCGAACAAACGAACGAATATAAAGGGTTGAACGAGAAAAAACGGCGTTCAAATACGATAAATGCATTTGTTGCGAATTATACGAAACTACGACTGCATGTTATGTATTACAAATAATATGATAATATACAGGATAAAGGTTTAAATTATTCTAAATATTCTTTATTGATAAATTTAAAAGAAAAATCATACTAAATATTACCAGTAGTTGAACTCTTTTTAAAAAAAATATTTTTTTTTCTATTAAAAAGATATATAAAATCAACAAATAATGTCTATAAATGATATTTATATGTATAAAAATTCTTCTGATTTTTTTTTAAATTGCATCTATGAAATATATCTAATTTTGCATGTCATATAAATATTATTTTTACGCTTTTCAGAATTTTTTTTTTTGATAAACAATGTTTTTAATATTTTTTTTTTACTTGTTATTATTATCAAATTTCCTCGTTTCACCTTTCGTCATTTTATCTTTACGACTTCGCTAGACGTTTCTTAAGAATTTCGACGCCAATACGGCTAAAAGTTTCCTAGGCTTATTAAGTGGCCGGGCGAATCGCAAAAGCTTCCGTTCGACGGAAACGTTTCCGACATTTGACTAAAAAAAAAAAAAAAAAGAAAGAAAGAAAAAAGCCGAAAAACCTCAGTTCGGCGGGGGTGAAAAAAAAAACGGGGTCGCGTTCGAGAAAAGAAAGAAAAGTCGATCGCTCCGAATGAAATATGAACGAGAGGAAAAATATGAGCCGAAGGTGGAAAATAAAACGGAAAATGTATACCTTAGGAATTCGTGAACGGAAAAAAAGGGGTGAGCGGGCGGGGGAGGGGTTCTGGAAAAACCGAACGCCTTTCGCGCGATATAATAATTGAACGAGCGGTTAAAATAACCGGATCGATATGAAACGATTATGAAATGTAGAACAAAATAAGAAAAAAATATATGCCATACGTACTTCAATAATATTGTCATCAATAATATACATTTATTAAATCGTCATTTTCATAATAAAATAAAATATTTATTAAAGCAATCGTATATAATATATTATTTATTTAGATATTATAATATTGCCAAATAATATGTACATTAAGGAATGTTATTAAATCAATCATGTTAATGCTTAAAAATTTTGAACGGAATTAACGGTTTATTATTACTGTTTTGCAATCGCGTGTTCGTCGTTATTGCGTTTTTAACGACGGACCACTTTCGATAAGAGCCTCGTCGTAATACGTGGTTAATTTTTTTTTACGACGAAAAAGAAAAGAGTTTTTACCTTTGATTTTGTGACAAAAAAAAAAAGAGGATATTTTTTTGTCGAACATTAAATGCTATTATTATTTTATAAAATTTATATATATAAATCGATAATTTAGATATTTTTTTTATATTATATTTATAAGTGAAAATCTTTGTAATATAATTTTTCCGCGATTTTTTTTCTTGTTTCTCATAATTACCGGTCTTCATGTTTCACGTCGTCGATTCGACGTCCTTCGGGATACCTTTTTTTTCTATATATATATATATATATTTTTACTTCTTAGTCCCGAAAGAGTGGAAAGTGAGCTGTCGTTTCCATCATTAAAATACGGTGACGTGTCAAATCTCTCAATAAAGAAGTTTCAAAGTTAGATTTAGTCCCGTGGTAAAAGTAAGTCATCGTCAAATTCTAAAGTTCAGAATCGTGACCGAACAAAATTAAAAATAACTCGAATCAGTGATTCACAAAGTTTTTCCATTCGCGAAATTTTAACTGAATCGCAACTTTTCAAAGGCAGCGCAATAAAATAATACGATTTTTATATTATATTATATATATATATATATATATATATATATATATATATATATATATATATATATATATATATATATATATATATATATATATATATATATATATATCATTGTTTAAAAATATATGTTTTATTTATATTGTTTTTGTAAAATGAATTTTAATGTATATAAATATATATATATATATGAATATTTTTTCAGTTCTTTTTCACGACACACCCTTTGAGAATCGCCGATTCTTTTAATAATAGTGAAATTGCGAACGACTTAAAAATTGTGCTCGGATCAGTTGAAAGTCGATTCGAAAGCGAAACAACAGATGAGAATCGAAGATAATAAAACGAAATAATAATAATAAAAATAAAAAAAAAACAAATCCGCCATACTTTGTGAAGCGCAGAGAATCGAATTCGATCGAAAATTTTTGGATTCAATTAAACTTTCATCCGAGAACGAGCCCAATTTACAGGAGAAGGTGAAAGAGCGGGGGTGGCGATGAGGGTGAAATTGAAAAGAATAAAAAGTACGTTCGATAAGGATGATACGATATTCAAAATGCTCAGAGGATTTTCGCGTAATTTTCCGACGTTTTATCCCTGTTTTATCGCATAATTGATAATTTATCGTCAGTGAAATGCGGGACGAGGGGATGATAAAATAATGTGGGGTGAGTTTCGATAATGAGCCGTCGATAGACGCGTACCGTCGTTACTTCGATCGTCGTTACTAAGTTATTTATGCTAGTTCTAATGCTTGTTTATATTATAAAACTTTTTTAATATACAACGTCTTTTTAGATTTATCTAACGTTGAACGAAATACGAAAAATCTATTTTGAAGACTAAATTATTAAAATCAAAAAATTGACGAACTTTTCAAATAATACAAAAATTTATCATCTTGCAATTTTTTTGTTTTCGCAATAAAAAATAAAATATTTTTTATTAAATTATTATACTATTTTTGGTACAACTTTCAATATATGAAATAATTTTGAGTATGTGTTTTAATTATCATAACTGCTGAAATAATCGTAATTTCAATTAAATCCGCTTATAAAATACGCGTCTTTAACTAATAATTTTATATTTTTATTTATAATAAACAAACAATTAAAAATTTAGTTGAACAATATGTGAATGATATTTTAGAATTATTGTAGTAATATTAATTACAATATATTGTAATTTTAATAATGATAAAAAATTTTAATAATAAACTTTATTTTCTAAAATTTTTTTAGTATAAAGTTGGAGGGTCTTAAATTAGATTTGATTATATATAAATTAAATTTCATAGTAGAATTTCATTAATAATAAGAAATATTAATTTATTTTATTTTTATAATTCAATTAAAAGTATCAAATTATCATAAAAAGCTGACGACTCCTTATTTTCATAATAACAATGAATATAAATAAAAAAAAGAAACGTCTTTAGAGGTTTCATGAAAATCACTAGATTATCTGAAATTAAAAAAAAAAGAAAAAGAAAAGAAAATTCTTCACCATAAAATAATATAATATTAATAGTAAATATAAATCTAGGAATCGAAGTGGAAAATTTGGCGCAATTCGCGTCCTTGACGTTTCGGTTAACGCAGACAACGGTTAACCTTAACCCGACGGTTAAGAAAAACCTGGCTCAATTCCAAAATCGTGACGGTTATGGCCGCGATCATAACTCTTTTCGACCGACAGCAAGGACGCGAACCGAAAGTATCCTTCGAAACTAGACGAGATAATTATAACAAAAAAAATAAAAATAAATAAAAATAATTGACCCTTACCCAGATTTCGATACGGTTTGACCTCGTTTGAAGAAAATAAAAACGAGGATCGAACCTCTTCATTATAATAACAAACCGGCGAATGCACAGGGAATAAAGTTATTTTAATTGCGTTCATTATATTGATATGTAATTTTGATCCGATTTTCACTATTTATATTGTATATTCAATGATAGTTTACATGAATATAGACGATAGCTTTGAGGATTAGGAATTCAAATTATGGAATGTCAACTGCAGTTCAATAATATATATATATATATATATATATATATATATATATATATATATATATATATTTGATAGATATAATTGAATAATATAATATGTAAATTTTTTTAAATAAAAATCTGAAAACAAAGCTCATAGTTTTCGTCTGAAAACACAGATCAAAATATAAAATATGTTATACAGTATTGATTTTTAATCACTTTTGCGTATTCAGGTCAAGATTTCAAAATTGATATTATATTAAAAAGATTCTAATTAAATAAACTAGTTTTTATCATTTTTTTTTCAATTTCATATAAAATTGTAGAAATATATTGTAATTATAATACAAAAAAAAATGTATATCTTATATTAGTAAATTATTAAAATTCTATAATGTTATATAAATAATTTGGATTATGTTTTTTTTAATATTAATTTATTAATTTTAATATATTAATAATAAAACACGTTAATTTTATTTAATAAAAATAAGTGAAAATTTTAATGTTTTAGATATTTAAAATGTATATTATTTTTTTGCAATAAAATATGGAAAACATTTTAATTTGATAACATTATTATAAAAAGAAAATATTTCTTTATATATTTACATGATTGAAATTTTAATTTATATTTAATTTCTTAGAATATACGATTATTATTTATATTTTATGAATAATTATATTAATTATTATCATATTTTATTATTGTTTTTCTTATGTATCACACACACACACACACACACACACACACACACACATATATATATATATATATATATATATATATATATATATAACACAATCAATTATTATTGGAAATAAAATATAAATAGCTTATATATATAATATTATTCTTATATATTTTTTTAAGAATCCCAATATTTATTCAAGAATTGAGTAATAATTTTAATCTTACACCACAATTAATAAATATTTGTGTTATTTATAATAGAAAACGTTTTGAAATGCTTACTTTTAACACTAGAATCCTTTACACAGGATTAAAACGTACGACAATCGGGATTTTGTGAGTAGATTCAACAGGATAATAATGGATTAATTCACAATATTTTTAATACAGTCTCTTGGAACTATTCGTAATAAATAAATAATATTTCAATCGTTCTCTAGCTCAATTATAAAACGACGCTATATAAAATAATATATAATTAATAATTAAAATTACTTTCTAAAATTCTATATATGTATATGATTTTCATTTACAAAAAGCATTATCCTATATTAAATTACTATTATATCGTATTAGTATTATATTATAATATAATCGATTGTATTATATTATGCAGTATTATATAGCATTGTGAACTATTGTTTGTCGTCTTAGAAATGGAAATTTTAGATCAATTGATTGCTATGATCAAATTTCTATATCAATACAGATTATTTATATATATATATATATATATATATATATATATAACAATATAATCGTAATAAATTCAAGACCACTGAAAAATTGTTGTAAAAGTTTAAGAAAAAAAAACTGTATCCTTTTGAAGAAGAAAAAAACAACTGTTTTCGAATCAAACCACCTTTCCTATCACTGTTCACATTAATACGACACAGTATTTATTTCGATAGTCGTATTCTTAAGACGTGGAAAAGTTTTTTGAAAACTTTCGACCTCAGTAAGAAATAATAATAATAATGATAGTAGTAGTAAAAATAAAAAAAATAAAAAAGAAACTCTATTTCGGATTTCGTTCGTAACTCGGTTAGACGTGAACGGCGATAAAAGTTTTGCGAAACCACAACTAAACGTCGATCGTGAAAAGAACTTGTAATTCGGATTTTTATACCGAATTTTGTCTTATTTTCATTTATTATTATTAAATTTAGATTAGTGTTTATGTCAATATTTATATTAAAAATTATATCATTATATTTTTTTTTATAATAAATATTTTTCATGAAGACCAAATTACTAATATTTTCTTCGAAAATTTTTCAATAATATTTATTTTATATACAATATTATTAAGATATTTTACTCTATTTGTTGAAAACATATCGAATAGAAAACATTTTTTTCGACATATTGCCATTGGAATTCCCTTTTATTTTCATATCAAAATATCGTACAATTTATTCAAGATATTTTTTTTCGACATTCTTACAAATGGATCTTGGTCGTTGTTGCAAAATACAAATATATACATTTATATATATATATATATATATATATATATATATATATATATATATATATATATATATATATATATATCATAAAAAGATGAACGATAAAAAAAAATTCATAATATAATAAGGGTCACCTTCTTGTAAGGTCACCCTGTATATATTATTATTATAATTATACATATACAGGTGCACGAAAGGCTTGTAGACGCCTACACACGTTGTTTTCCCTTTATAGTGTAGAGGAATTTAATGATAGACCTCAGTTTCTAGCATGTACCTATGCGAGATGCTATTTTGAACGTGGAATATGTACTTGATATTATGTTAAATGTACTGAAAATGCATTATTAAAGGACGGGATGTTTAAGAATCGCTTGGAAAGTGCAATACTTCATGTAAATTTTTTAAAAATTCTACTTTATATCGTATGCATTCACTGCGTTGCGGATCAGCGGTTTTCAATCTTTTCGTGCGCGGCTATTTCAATATAAAAGTTAAACGTGAACCGTGCGTAATTATTCTACATACCTTATATATTATACATTTATATATAATATATACATAATTTTAAAAAATAATTATATTAATAATATAAAAAAATATTATTATATGCAATAAATCAAAAAGCGATTTCATTTTATTTTAAATAATTATAATGGAATATTAGGTTCAAATATAAAATTAATAATATATGACTGAATACAGATAATAAACATATAAATTTATTCACTTTATACTCGTTACGACTGTATTTACAATAATATCAAAAAAAAAAAAAAAAGAAAAAAAGAAAAAGAATTCATCTGTATGGGCGCCAAATGAAAGCGCCTCGTAAAAATGAAAAGCGGAAAAAATCACTTTTTTTCAGAAGAAAAAGAATATATATATATATATATAGAAGAAAAAATAATTTTCTTTTGCGAATTTGATGCTTGCCGTCGAATTTTCGCACAATACTGTAAAAAAATGCGTACAAATAAATGTGTATTTTTGATATATATATATATATATATATATATATATATATAATTTTATAATGTCGTTTTCGGTTTTAATCAATCAAAAACTGGTTTGAAATGGTGAATTCTGTTTTATTCCGTGACTCTTTCATGAAAAACGAAAAAACGCATATTCGTTGTGTTTTTCTGTATGCCGGAAAAATATTAATAATACACACACATATATATATATATATATATATATATATATATACAATATATAATATATATTATTAAATTCTTTTATGAATCTCAGTATTATATAAGAATTTCTTTATAAAAATAAAAACTCTACATTGACATATCAGACGTTAAATCTTTAAATTGTGATTTAATTAAACTATGTATTTAACTATTATGCCATTTATTTCATTTTATAAAACTTACCTATTCTTAAAAAGTAAAAAAAAAAGATTAATTAATTATATAATAAATCGATTTATTCATATATCATATCATGGAAAATAAATTGTATATATTTTTTAAGAATCATTCGATTAAAAGCGACGAATACATTTTAACAAAGTAAACATATTCGGTAAAAATCTCAAAATTAAAATGAACGAAAATATAAAACGGTAACATAAAAATATATATAATTTATATTTCTAAATATATACGCTAATAATAATAATAATAATACATGTTTTTCAAACGATAATAATATAAATGAAAAGCGCTGTAATAAATAAATAACTAAATTCAACGGTTTTAGAACGCCATATGAAACAAAACAAATTTAACGGATATAAATATATGTTATTATTATTATTATTATTGTTATTATTAATTTTCAGAATATAATTGTTTGCCACTCGCCGTTTTAGAAATTTTCTATATAAATTATTATCCCGACACGGGGAAAATAAGGGAACAAGGATGTGCCCTGGGGCGCCGTTTTGCAGTTCCCTAATTGGGCACTTGTTTTATGATTGAACAATTATTATGTGCGTGTATTTTAATCGGATATCGTATTTACAATCCACCAAAAGGATCTTGCCCCCCCCTTTCCCCCCTCCTCCCTCCCGTTTCAAGCTGTGAACATTTCTTTTCCTTTTACGAAAATAATATTCAAGAATTATAATTACACACGAAAATAATATTTATTATACAATATGTATATAAAACATATGAATAATAATGTTAATTTATAAATATAATTCTAGTATTATTTAGATAATACTAGATAATACGTTTTCATAATCATTATATACTGTCATAAAAAAAAAAAAGAAAATCTTTATATTTCGTA
>JANIJI010000015.1:787500-820000 GCA_024500535.1 Leptonema lineaticorne | reverse complement strand
AAAATACAAAATTTAAATAATATATAGATAAATGATAATGGAAAAACCATAAAGATTTCTCAAAATGGTTGTACATAGTGTTAAAGTCGAGTTCTTCTAGTCGTAAATATCGATCAGTCGCTTCTTTATTATAAAGTCTTTATGTCAACACTGTTCGTTGAACTTCAATATTTTGTCGATATTACATATATATATATATATATATATATATATATATATATATATATATAAACTAACAATAAACCTCTATATACACACACAAATGTAAATGATGAAAAAAGTCAAACGATGCAAGTGCACGAATATTGTTTTTATAAAATCAAAAAACAAAAACTGAACAATGTTTATAACATATTACAGTTTATTATTATTATATTTAACGTGATTTAATCTCTTTCAGTATTTGAAAAAAAAATCGTACAAACAAACATTATGATTTATGATATAAATGTGTGTTTGCTCGTTATAACGACTATTCGTTGTAATAATGGTGAACGAGGTCACTTATATATATATATATATATATATATATATATAATGGAAATGAAATACGTTTTATTTGACATTCAAAGATTGTTTGCGAATAATTAATATTCATGAGTCTTCATTGAAATCTCGTCAGCTTAAAATTTTGATAGAATACAATAAATCGATAGAAAGTTATATATATATATATATATATATATATATAAGAAATGCTACGTTATAAATTATTAATATTTGTGATAAATTAGTTGATTTAAAAATATTTTGAAATCTTCTATATTACTTAGTATATATATATATTACACGATATTTTCTAATAAATTAAAGCGCATTAAAATATTTTCATATAATGTTATGTTTATCATACTCGATTAGGTACTTTATATAATGACTTATCATCGATAATGCAGCAAGAGTTGAATTACAAGCTGTCTAATAAATGATCGAACATATTATTTTTTTTCTATTATTATTTTCATTTGTGTCATATGAAATATATGGTGCAATATCGTTTTGATAGATTGCATCGTTTGCAAAAATAGAAACGATCGTCTAGTTTACGATAATCGAATATGTTATAATGGCAAATGAGTTTTCCTCGGTTTTCATCGACTAATTTTCCCCGATAGATTGTCAATTGGAATTTAAACGCGTCAGTACGGTCAAATTAGATATTTTTGGAAGAATGTCGAGAGGGCAGAGTTATTTTACGGAAATGTATATTAGACAATGAGCTTAATAAATGCTGAAAAGTTGCACCCTGTAGAGAGGGAGCTTCCCTCCGAAATTCACGAAAAACCTCTCAAAATTTGACCGTTTTTTAGTTTTTAGGATTTTTCTCCAAAACTATAATTCGGATTGAAAAAATGCCGATGAATAAATTATTCCTCATTAAATTCTACAGTTAAAATGTTCGATTCATTATTTGCGTAATTGTTATAAGTTTCTCGTAAAAAGCGCTCGAAAATAGGCCTAAAATGGACCTGGATTGAATTGAATTTTGGGCATACTACCTGCTATGGAATTATTAACCTTTTTATACCTAAGAATGTATTCGTAAATACTTTTTTTTGAAATTAAAACTTATTTACTATTTCTATGTAAATTATATATTATATCAATATAATTATTTAAAAAAATAATAATTTTGTAATAAATTTTTACTTTCAAACCAACGCATAAATAATAAAACATTAAAAAATAAGTATAAAAAACAAAAAAAAATATTTTTTCAGATATTAATAAATTTTACATCATGTTTAAAAATGGCGAATACATATTTGCTCGCATACTTCAGGTTTTAGATTTCTGCACCAAGGGATTTGTTGACTTTCTTTACCATTGTATACAATTCAAAAATATATCTTTACAGTCTTTCCAACAATACATAAGCAATAAAATAATGTTAAATTTATTTATAATCATTTGCGAGTTTCTTTATGTTATAAACAGTTTTGTCAAGTTATTATGTATTTACACTCAATAATAACGATTGTTATGGTTATTATTGGACATTGTGATAATTCTATTATAGGCGGTCAGCTTTATTAAACCATAAAGAATAATAAAAATTACAATTCTAGAAACTAAAAGAAAAATAACAAACTATATTCATTATCATACAGTGAATTTTATTAAAAATATTTTATTAACGGAAAGACATTGTAAAGATACGTACTAATTAAATATTCTATCATAAATTTTATATTTCAAGGAATATATTTTAACGGTATATTTTTAACGAACATTTAAAAAGCGGTTTATTTGAGAAATAAATATTAGAAATATATTTCTATATGCCCATATTCTTAGAATATTTGGAAAAAGAAAAAAATATTTTGGATTAAATAAAGTTAACTCTTTGTACGTAGGTCTTTTTTCTTTCATAGATCCTGAAATTGCGAGTCGTCTAATTTTCTGATAGACACATTTTTAAAGTAGCTGTGAGAACTATCATAGTAAAGCCGATCATCTGCATGGTATTAAATTTGTTTTAGCATCTTTTTTACAGCTGTTAAAAAGTTGTTTCCTTATCACAGATTTAAAACAGTTTAACAGAATTCCATCAAGGAAAAAGAAAAATAATTTTTGGGTGTGTATATTATATATGGTATATGTATAAATTTTATTTTCATATATTTAAAATTATATAAATTTTTAAATCTGTTTTGTATTAAAACAATATGGAATAAAAATAATGAATTGTAATAAATTATTTTGTATTTCCATTATTGTTTTTTTTCGAGTATTTTGTATTTAAATTTAATTTATATCAAATACCAAATATTTAATGGGAAAACAATTACCATCATGCAAATTAGACGTAAATGTAGAAATATAAAAATATATGTATTATTATAAAAGTTAATAATCTTTATATCAAAAGTTTTTTCAATATATATAATGGAATTAACTTCTCGATAAAATATGTAAAATATTTTTTTAATAATACGTTTTATCTTTCGTTCTAACAAGTTTTCAAGAAATAGAAACTGCAGCTAGAAAAAAATATATATAATATCTAGTGAAAGAACTTTTGATTTATTATACGTTAACTGATATGAAATTTTATATAATTAAAAAGAAATGCATTTTCGAAATTTACATAGAAACCAATGGAAGCTAATGTCCAAAGATTATTTTATTACCCGTAAACCTTGTCTTTTATTGAATGGTTGTAAAAATATCTTTTGAAAACAGCTTTAACATTGAATAGACAAATATAACAATAATTTAGTAAGTAGTATGCCCAAAATTCAATGGAATTTTGCGCGTAGTGCGTGCAATCGCGAAAAAAAATCTTAACTTTGAGGGCGTGCAAAAACCGTTCCAAGAGAGTCAAACGGGCGCTACTTCTGGATCGTATACAGAAAATCCTGTTATTTATGATGGATGAAATAAAAATAGCCGATTATTGATGGATTTCGAAATATTTAACGCGCACTCCAAAAGCACTTTTTGTGATAGCGCGACATCTCCTACTTTGAGGGCTTTTATAGAGAAATTGAACATGATTACGCAAAATATGTATAGAACAATTTTGATGTAGAATTTTAAAAATAATATTTTGTCTCTAAACAACTTTTTAATCCGAGTGATAGTTTTTGAAATATGAGCGAGAAACTGAGAAAAAGTCAAATATTGAGAGGTTTTCGGTAAATGTGGGTGGATAGTTCGGGAAAATTGTAATTTTAAGAAAACTGAAACAATTAATATAAAATATAATAACTGATTGTAATAGAAGAGAATATGCTCTACAACTTTTTTCTTCTTCGATACCCCCGTAAAATTGATCCATTTTGAGATAATCGTCGGTAAAACCGCGCAACGAGAATTTTTGGTCGAGAGGTTCATTTTAGGCCTATTTTCGAGCGCTTTTTACGAGAAACTGATAACAATTACGCAAATAATGAATCGAACATTTTAACTGTAGAATTTAATGAGGAATAATTTATTCATCGGCACTTTTTCAATCCAAATTATAGTTTTGGAGAAAAATCCTAAAAACTAAAAAACGGTCAAATTTTGAGAGGTTTTTTGTGAATTTCGGAGGGAAGCTCCCTCTCTACAGGGTGCAACTTTTCAGCATTTATTAAGCTCATTAACTAGTATACATTTCCGTAAAATAACTCTGCCCTCTCGACATTCTTCCAATAGTATCTAATTTGACCGTACTACGTTACTTTTATATATATTTATATTTGATTGACTTCGTATATATAATTAAAGGAGGAAAAAAATTTTTTTTAATAATAATATTGCAATTAAATTTATATTTAGATATCGGTGACGTCACAATTTTTTTTGTATATAATATAAAAATAACAAATCATACTTTATATCTCGTTTCACTCTTTATATATATATATATATATATATAACGAGATTTTTCCATTAATGATATGCGACCGATGAATATTTTATTATAGAGTGACGCACGAACACATTCTCGTACAAATGTCATTCATCGGTGGCGATACTTTTGCTATGTAACATTCAAAAGAAAACCCTTGACCCGAAAAAGGCAAAGTAAACACAGCTATCGATGAAAACGACGATAATAATTTATATTTGAAGAGTATATAAAGCTATGAACTTGACTGATTAACCCGTGCCGTGCCTAATAATTAGCATAATAAAACTCGAACATAATTTACGATATATGAATAGAGCTATTTCGATTCATTGTTCGTGTTATTATTCCATTGAAATGTGTGTTTATTTTAAAAATTATTGAGTCCAAGTGCATTAATAATGAATAAAAGTTGATATATTTTTCATATATTCACATATGTATGAGTACATTTAGTTTTTTTTATCATATTAATATTTTATTATTATTATATCATATTTACCGCTTAAAGCTCGCGTGCACTATGCGTGCCCAATTGAACTAACCCGAGCCCTGCTCGTAGATTTCAACTCGTTCATAATTGTTATAATGTATTGTTAATGTAATGTTATTGGGTTTAATGTAAAAATTAAATATAATTACTGCAGGTAATCGACATTTAGTTAAATTAGAGATAAGATATGTAAAAACCCTCTTTATAAAATATAAAAGAAGACAGATAAGATGGATTACGATAATAATGTTAATGAATTCTGAAAAGCCAAGTGACGAAGACAATCACGTGGTAATAATGTGGACGGGATTTCCCATATTTAATGGGCGTTACCATTACGCTATTGGCTGAAACCGATAAGGACTGCAGGTCGGTCGCCTATAAAAAGGGCGTGCGACCATGAAATAATAGCTTCGTTTGCGAGCAGTCTTGGATCGGCGAAGCTCTGCCCGACTTCACCTGTGAGAGTCTTGACTCTGTGAAGCTCGGACCGGATGGACAGATCAAAGAAGGACGTTAGACAACGGTGAAGGACGATCGGATGTAGGAACGGCCTGATCGGCATCTTGGAGCTCTACGGATCCAGAAGAGTATCTGGAAGACGTTCTTCGAGGAGTCTCACGTTGGATATCTACGATCTGGTTCCAGAAGGAGTAGCTGTTATACTCCAATCCGGCGGATCAAATATGGAATATGGATTTAGAGATTAAAGTTTTGGTAACCAGTAATTAATCCCTTGTCGTTCTTGTTTAGTGTAACCCATTTATGTATGTCTTTTATTAATCGACGTATGTCCATTATTGCTATTGACTGCTTTATAACTAATTTATATTTGTATCTCTGATTATTGGCATTCAAGGATTTATTTTTTTATCTCTGATTATTGCCATTTAATGATTTATGTTTGTATCTCTGATTACTCTTATTTATATTTAATGATTTATTGTCTATTGTTTGTAATTATTGCTTTGTTCTTGTACTTCGTTGCCGATTATTGTAAACCTGACGGTAATAAACCCCCATTGGTAAGACCTATATATACACGTTTTAGAGTGTATCATTTTCTATCCTAGAAACCCCCACCCCCGGGGACGTAACAATATTAAAGAACTTCTATATATTTGTTATATTGAATTTTATTATTATTATTATTATTATTATATCATATTTACCACTTAAAGCTCGCGTGCACTATGCATGCCCAATTGAACTAACCCGAGCCCTGCTCGTAGGTTTCAACTCGTTCATAATTGTTAAAATGTATGAGCGATCTATGCTCAATGGACGCTAATATTTTTACAAAAAAAAAATAGAATGGTTAATAAATTGTGAATAATTCAATATTATTTTAAATTATTTATATATAAAAATCATTTTGAAAATTATAAATAATAAAATATTTTTTTATATTATAAAAAAAAAGATATTATTTTCATTTGAAATGCATAACATTTGGCATATATAGCAAACGTAAAACACTGGGTCAAGGTGGACGTGTCAGTCGCCAAAGGGTTAATTCATATCAGTTCACGATTGGAACTGACAAATATATGAGTCAAGGTGCACATTATATCGAACGGTTTTTCCGGCGTTGCGCACTTATCTTCCGGTGTAGTTTTTTTTTCGCATTTTTCCGGTTTTTCCGACTGCGATTTTTTTTTTATTCGGCCCAAAGTCGACCTTCGCCGAAAGTTTTCGCGAGCACAAAACAACCGGATCGATATCGAGATTGAACGCCTCGATGGAAAAAGTCACGCATTCGTGAAAACTTCTTCATCTCGGAAAATTCACACGAGTACGTTATTTTTTTATATACTTTGATTTTTATTTTTATATACAATAACTAAAAATTAATTTTAAAATATTATCAATGTATAATAACGAATTTCCAATTAAAAAAAAAATATTAATATTAAATAAAGTCGTTGTGTAAATAATGTTTCAATATAAACTAGTTAATTTTATGGTACGTAAAAATGTCTTAAAGTAGCAATCTTATTAGAAGACCGAATAAACTATTTAATTACAAACGACAACATAAATTCTAAAAATGACCGAATTAATAAATTAAACAACATGCCAGTGGATTATAGATTGTAAAATTGCAAGAATGGAAGCCATAAATAGGAATTCTAAGTTAGATCAAGGGTTTTAAAGACCCATAATTCCATTAGAAGAAGAGAGAGTAAATAATATAATATAAAAATAACCGAATGTTACAATTCATTTATAATACATTGAATCGTTCAGAATTTTAAAAAGAATTTAAAACTGCATTGAATAAAATTCTATAAAAATTTTTAATTATAGTATATATTAAATATAATAATTAGATTATATTAAGTTTTTTAATAATTATAAATATAGAATGTAAATATGTTAAAAGTATGATAATTTTCATAAATTATATTAAATATTAAAATGAAATGTAAATTATAAATATGAGAAAAAAAATAATTTTGATATTAAACACTATTTTAAGACTCTGTAATTATGGCGCAGTGGAAAATCCGAGTACATTTTTTCCATTTCATAGCTGAAAAAAAAATTGGGAAAATGGAATAATGAAGACGCGAAGCAGGTATTTCGCGCTCGATTTTCACGAACGGGAAAAACTAGCGTAACGCTCTTCCATTATTATAGGATACGGCGCTTTTCCGTGAAATAAAAAAAAGATCGCGATAGAGATACGCGCTTTTACGACGACGCGTCCGCTTTTCCGACGACTCGTTCGCTTTTCCGAACCGTTCGATATTATAACGGGTATTATTATGTATTTATTATATATAAAAAAAAAAAATTCGTCAATATGTAAAATTGAATTTTGTATTAATTGTGCATGTAGGAAAATAGGAGTTTTCCGAAAATAAATTCTGATATAGTTTTCCCGTTTGCAAAACGTTAATATGTAACGAATGTAACGGCAACACCACCGAAATTATTTTTGAAATTATAAAATATTGACAGCTAATAAATAGCATCAATAATAATTAATTTTTTAAATTTTAAATTATAATAAATTAGAGTAAATTTGAATTTAAGTATTAAAAATTAATGAAAAAGTATATATTTAACTGCATATATATTTCACGATAGATTATTTTTAATTAAATATAATCTACATTACGTTGCATTAATTTCATATAATATAATATAATTACCGCTTTATCCGTTACATTAGCAAAATTATGATTTTGCATAATGCACCAAAAACTATAACAACCTTTCATGTTTGTTTACACGGGATGAAACCTCTTAAAAGGATTATAGCTCTTTTTTATTCTATACTCGGAAAAACCTGGAGAGTATTTTGCTTTGAATGAAAAGCAAAATACTTAAAAAAAATCAGTGTATTATACGATGATAAAAATATAATGCATTTAATTGAATTTAAACATGTTTTATACGACATATATGCGTTACTCTCTTTATTCGTTTATATTCATTGATCCGTTACTACAAAACTGTGGTGTCTAAATTGTGGTTTTGGTAACTAAATTATATATATATATATATATATATATATATATATATATATATATACATTTATTATAAAAGTATCTCATAGCAGATTTTTGGTTAATTATCAAAATTCTAACGACCGAAATTATGATATTTGATAAATTTCATCATAATAGTTAAATACACCACAAATATTCATTTTCGTTGAACAATTTCAATTTCTATTATATCAACAATTTTAATAATAAAAAATAGTATTTCCTTAATTGACATAAACAATGTGGATTTTTAAATAGTTTTTAATGATAGAAAAAAAATTATCAAATTTTAAGAATTTTTTTTTTTACAAAAAATCGATACTTCAAATTTTTTTTTGAGATATAAAATATGGGTATTGTTAAAAAAAATAGACGTTTTTTTATGATTTCTAAAAGCTAGAGGGCGAAAACTTGTGCCTTTTGTAAAAAAAATATTATTATAAACTTTTTCGACGTGCGCAATAAAAAATAAAGACTTCAGTTCGAATCTTCAATATAAAATTCACATTTTCAATTTTCAACTGATTACATATGAATAAAAATTCTTAGAAAACTATTATAGAATATTTTTTATATATAAACATTTCATCCTTTATATATATATATATATATTTGTATATTTGAATTTTATATATATATTTATATTTTCTATTATAATACGTAATATAAATAGAAGATGAATTATATAGATCTAATTTTACCTTATAAAATTAAAACAAAAATAGTCTAAAATTTGTATTAAAATAAAATTACGATTATTTCATTTTATATTAATTATTAAAATAATAAAATATTGAGAAACACATAACGCGTGACACCTTTAAAGTGCATTCGATCGAACGTTAATATATTTATGCAAAAGTTTTCCTATCTTCGAAATAACTTAGATATTCAATCGAGTTTTGGACGCAATTTGAGAAACCGTGCATATTATTTAAGTTTTTAGTCAATTATCGACCCGAAGTCTCGAAATTGCATTAATTAATTAATTAAAAATCAAGAATATGTGGATCACAACATTTTATTAATAAATATGATGTTTATATTTATTAAAAAATTCGTTAATAAATAATATATATATATATATATATATATATATATATCTGGAAAATTATGTTTCTCAGAAGTGATAAAAATATCGTTATACAGTAAAAATTGTTTATGATAAAAGTATTTTTAAATTAAATATGAAATTCTTATCATACATATTTTACTTTTCATATACATTATGAAAATGTTGAAAATTCTGTTTATCTTTCATTATTTTACATTCATAGCAATTTGGATCGCGTTTTCCTATTTTAGATCCGAGTTTTCTTTTCTTTTTACATTATGTATCCGCTAAATATTTTCAGAATTGCACCATTATGTATATATATATACCATATATATATTTTTTTTTCATCGCAAATTAATAATTATTTATTTGTTATATAATTTTCAATGAATATATATTATATTATCGCTTTAATTCTAGAATTCTAAATTAAATCGTTACAGTCATAAAAGCGACAATCGACGCAACTTTTCGTTCGACTTCGTCATCGTTGCGCTCGTTTTCGTCACGCCGAAGCAATTAAGCGACTTCGAAACGATTAAAACGTTCTCAAAACCTTCGAATCGGATCAAAGGTAAAACGGCGATAAATTTCGAAAAGGGTCCGAATCGCGTTCACTGTGCACCTTCGACGAAAAAACCCCGTCCCCCGTCCCCCTCCTCGGACACCTGTCCGTTTTTCCCTTTTATCTTTTCAAAGGGACCGTATAAAGGGCCATACGGCCGGAACGTTTTAATAACACTCATAGGCGAAATCGCTCGTATAAAACTATATACTATTACTATTATTACTATTATTAGTGTTGTCACGGTTACCGTTGATCCTTTTAAATGTCGTCCGACACATTTTTCGATTTCGATCATTTGCGTTACCACGCTATAATATTTTATACGTTATTCAAATTTTTAATTTGAAATCGACTATTCGTTTCGAAGTTTTAACAAAAAAAATAAATAAATCTATGTATAAATTTCATATTAATATCCACGTAATTAATATTTGAATTCGATTTATAAATCAATCAATTACTCGTGAAAAGAAAAAAAATAGTCATAAAATTACGATTTTCAAAATATTCTCGTACAAAATTGTATTAAAATAATTCAATCAATCTATTAATTTTCAATATTGCACTTCATATAACATAAATAATATGATATTAAAAACAGTTCTCGCATGTATGCAATTATAGTGAAATTCCGTTTATACGAATTTTCGATTCGCTTATGTAAAATATGCTACGCCACTGGAAATTTTATTCTCTTCAAATACGAACAATTTCCATATATCGAAATAACGTTTGGAATTAAAAAAAAAATAGTTGTATTTTTTGAACTGTAAAAACTGAAAATTCCGTTAATTCATATATATATATATATATATATATATATATATATATATATTAAATAAGCGAAACCAAACATTACATAAAATTTTCAATACAAAATAATTTTTAAAAATCAATCATACGGAAATCGTTTTATTAATTACTTTAAAACGTTATTAAATAAATCACATATATATATATATATATATATATATATATATATATATATATTTATATATATTTTAACGACGATAAAAATAATTCATAATCAACGAATGCGATTATTTAATTAATATTACTATTATTATTATACATAACCCTGATAGGACCGGTCTTTTTTTTTGTTTCAGCGATCTTCGAAAACAATTAACCCTTATCTGAATCGTCACGTTTTCATGCAATTGGAAAGCGAATCGTTAGTACGTGTGAAACTGTCGTGTTTATCGAACTAGAGACAATGGGGTTAATAAAACCCCGGAGATGATATGTTCATTGTTACCAAACGTTCGATATATTGTTATATGTGGTCTTTACAAATTAACACACACACACACACATATATATATATATATATATATATATATATATATATATATATATATATTGCTACGACCTTGGGGGGTTTAATGTAAAAATTAAATATAATTACTGCAGGTAATCGACATTTAGTTAAGTTAGAGATAAGATATGTAAAAACCCTCTTTATAAATGTAAAAGAAGACAGATAAGATGGATTACGATAATAATGTTAATGAATTCTGAAAACCCAAGCGACGAAGATAATCGTGCGGTAATAACGTGGACGGGATTTCCCATATTCAATGGGAAAAAACCGATAATGACTGCAGGTCGGTCGCCTATAAAAAGGGCGTGCGACCAAGAAATAATAGCTTTGTCTGCGAGCAGTCTTGGACCGGCGAAGCTCTGCCCAACTTCACCTGTGAGAGCCTTGGCTCTGTGAAGCTCGGACCGGATGGATAGATCAAAAAAGGACGTTAGACAACGGTGAAGGACGATCGGATGTAGGAACGGCCTGATCGGCATCTTGGAGCTCTACGGATCCAGAAGAGTATCTGGATGACGTTCTTCGAGGAGTCTCACGTTGGATATCTACGATCTGGTTCCAGAAGGAGTAGCTGTTATATTCCAATCCGGCGGATCAAATATGGAATATGGGTTTAGAGATTAAGGTTTTGGTAACCGGTAATTAATCCCTTGTCGCTCTTGTTTAGTGTAACCCATTTATGTATGTCTTTTATTAATTGACGTATGTCCATTATTGCCATTGACTGCTTTATAACTAATTTATATTTGTATCTCTGATTATTGGCATTTAATGATTTATGTTTATATCTCTGATTAATGATTTATGTTTGTATCTCTGATTACTCTTATTAATTAATTTATGTATTCAATTGTCTCTATTATTTGTAACTCTTGCTTTGTTCTTGTACTTTGTTGCCGATTATTGTAAACCTGACGGTAATAAAACCCCATTGGTAAGACCGATATACACGATTTACAGCGTATTATTTTCTATCCTAGAAACTCCCACCCCCGGGGATGTAACAATATATATATATATATATATATATATTGTTCGAATATTATATAGTTAATTATGAAATAAATAATTTAAATATATCTAAATATATTGTATATGGTATTAATTTTATATATTATGAATATTATAAATTTAGTACAGCTTTAATTTAATTAATAACGATTGTTGAATTTCGTTAAAAACACTGCCGCGTTTTATTTAAAGAACGTTTTCAAGATAAATTATGAACGTTATGCATATGAAATATAATAATTTAAAATATCTGACGTGAAAATTTTAATATGTACGCGTTTTCATGTTACCGCAAAACTTGAGACGCTCCAAAAATAAAAAGTTTCGCAACTTCTGAACTTTTCGCATAATTTCACTTAACGCCGTTGACATTGAATGTTTTCTTGATGCTTTTTATTTATTTATTTATTAACGCAACATGTGATTGGTATTTTTTTTAACAGAAACGTATTTATTTTGTCAATTTAAATTTAGTCAAAAAAAAAAATGTATCGAAAATTTAAAGCGCTAAAAGGGATTTATAAATTATTTATATAGACATTTTTCAAATATTAATTACGAAAGATGAAACGTTGTATTTCAATCCCCTTTTATTTTATATATTTTTATAATAATGATTTTTATGACAAATTGTCACATTAATTATATTTAGAATACAAATACCGATCAATATTAATAAATAAACAATTTTATATTTTTAAATAAAAAAAAATATCGCTAATGATATTTTTAATTTTAGCGAAAAACGCATCAAATGAATATATATATATATATATATGATATATAATCGTTCGCAATCTGAAACTGTTTGTCGTCGCTGTTTACGAGCGAAATCATCATTTTCCAGTTCAATATACTGACAAAATAAAACAGTGAAAAAAAAACAGAAAAACTGTCAGCAAGAAAACTTTCATTGGAAACCTTAAAAAGCTCAGTAAAACGCGCATATAACGAACAACGATCGTAAAAAAAAAAGCAAAATTGTACAGGATATCTCGAAATATGTGGACGCAATAAATATTTTATATTTTATTCTATATATATATATATATATTATTATAAATTAATTAAACGGAAAATCGAAACTATTTTAAATACAACGTATTATTATGAAATGAGTTATGTAATAGTGTATTCGATCGAAAGCGGTTTAAATGCGCAAACTTTCGGAACACCCTATATTCGGTACACGGTTACGAAGTTTCGAGTCGTTATCTCTCGACCGCAGCAAAACCAACAAATACACACATTTGAATGTCGTAATTTTCTTCTTCATTTTACAACATTTATAAAACACGTTTGTTTATTTAATTTTTCGAACGTTGCAAATATTACAATTATTATTATTATTATTTTATTTTCATTATCTTTGAATACAATTTCTCGTCGAATTCGATAACGTTTTTGTTCGTATTATTTATCATTTATTTCAATGATAATGTATTGTATATGTATGTGTGAAAAATGATATCCAGATATATTCATATAAACTACTATAATAATAATAATAATAATAATAAAATGCCATTAGCTTTTCCATTTCGAAGAAAGGGCCATTTATATCAGACCACCTTTCACTTGAACGCAATTTAAACATTATATATGTACCTTGAATATGCGATGACGTATGTAATAAAATCTCATATTTTCAGATTTTTTCACGGTCGGTCTTAAATGTGCGTGTGTGCGTGCGTGTGCGCATATATATATATATATATATATATATATATATATATATATATATGTGGAATCGTAAGGATCCTTCTTAAAGATTTCATTATATGGCATATATATATATATATATATATATATATATATATATATATATATATATATATATATATATATATATACTTATACGTCAATTTAAACCTTTAATTTCGCGTACGAAAGGTTTTCAAGTTGTACCATCCAACATACGAAATATGCTTATTATAAAATAATTATTAAATTTAACATATTTATGCAAGAATTAAATTATATAAACGCGTTATATTTATACATGATAAATAAACTCGTTCAATTAATAAATATATAAAAGTAAAATAAATAATCTATATAATGTACATTTATAAGTCAGAAAATATAGTGAAAAAAATCCATATTAAAAAAATATACAATTCTCATTATAATATTGAATTTCATGCATATTTTATAATTTATTGAAAATATTTATATTAATAGGGAAATATTTAAAATGCTACCTCAAACAATAAATATGCTAAAAAAAAGCGACTGGAAAATAGATTTCTTCTTATTTTTCCCCGAAGAAAATATTTACTATTTCATAGAAAATGGACGTTCAAAAGAAAAAGAATATTAGAAATCGTCCACGATATATATATATATATATATATATATATATATATAAAGTGTAAAATATATAATATATAAAAAAACGTAATTACTTTCCGGTGGAAAATGATATCACGCAGTCGACGTGCTTAGAAATCACATTTTCCCTGTTTTTTTTATCAACCCCTTCTTTATTATTATCGGACTATTTTTCGGCTTATGTTTTTTTTTAATATTATTTAAATTTATATTTATGTAATTATCGGATAATAAGAGAGTTTTCGTCATCGTAATAAATGGGTATTACGTTGAAAATTATTCCAACGTAATGGGAATTATCAGATTATTATCGTAATTAAATAATGAATCAATTTAGATCACGAATATTTTATTTTTGTGATTGAAATCATTGAATACATTAACAATATATGATAGATGTGAAAAATATAATTATTGAAATTAAATTTCTTCTATATAATTATTTATATAATATATGAATTTTGTATTATATATATATATATATATATATATATATATATATATATATATATATATATAAATTACACAATGAGCGAAACAAACATTAAAAAGTAATTTAAAAGTATTTAAATCGTAATTTTATTAAACATTTTTGACATAGATTCGTTTTACGTCAAAAAAAATCATATAAAATTTTGCAAAATATATATTTTTTTCTTCATTTTTACAACGAAAACGTTCTATAATAGTGAAATTTAATTATAACCGACAAAACGTAATCTTTATACTCTTTACATCATTTTCCCGCCCCCATTCCAGTCCGCATCCCTCCGTAAATTAAATTATTGCACGACTTAAAAGTTCTCGTAAACTTTCGTTTCGTTCTAGGGGTAGTTTTATGGGTAATTTTCATTGATAAATTTCGAATTCTGATTCCAATTGCGCAAATTTCCATACGACCCTTAATTATACAACCCTTATTTAGTCATTATATATATATATATATATATATATATATATATATATATATTGTATAATTAAAAAAAATGTTTTGTTGCCTTTTCTATTTATATTTGAAAGATTTTATTTTTCACTATTATAAGACGTAAGAATGTTATCTATTTCGGTAAAAATATCACTTTTTGAGGTCACCTTATATTTTTGTTTAATAAGATTTTCTCGTCTATTAAGAGAGATCTTTTCATTCTTCAAGATAATGAAAGTTCTGAATCACGATATGTTGCGAGCTTTCGACGAGAGCTTTTATTTTAAAAACACACCACCATTACCGAGATATAAATAGTTACATGTCTGATATATAACTAGCTATCTGATTAAAATTACGTAATATTATAAAAGTATATATATATATATATATATACACATATATTGTGAAGATTGATTGTTTTTTTTGAACGATTAAAAAAAATCAAAATATAAAGTATACTTAAAATAATTCTGATCGAAAAAAAGGACATCAATTCGGTGCGTTTGATGCTAAAAGTTGAATGTTTAAATACGTTTTTCACGGGACCGCCTTTTGACGGGCGTCGAATCGAAACTTTTCGCGGACGAAACTTTGATGTGGCTAAAGCTTTGCACGTTGAAAAGTCGACTTTTGCATGTGGATCGAACTTTATTTTAGAAACTGAACTCGCTTATTTAGCGATAAAGTGACACACATGCGAAAGTTTACAACCTATTTGCTTCCCGTTAACACCCTTTGTTTAAATTATATATATATATATATATATATATATATATATATATATATAAGTTGATTAAAAAATAATAAAAATAAAATGTTTAATATTTTTCCATAGTTCATATCAATTTATGGAAATTATATAATTTTTGAAAATTCATGATGGGCGCAATTATGAATGACACTAATGAATGGGTACATTATAAAAAGAAATAATATAATTGACTTGTATAAAAATGTATATTAAATCGATATAAATATATATATATATATATGTGTGTGTGTGTGTAATTTCAGACGTTCGAAATAAATCGGCGGAAACTTGAATATTAAAAAAAAAACCGGATTTACTTTTAAATCAAAATGTCACTGCGTGCGTACACAAAGAAAAAAAAAATGCGTACGAATAAAGTACAGTAGGGCCACGATTAATAACGTTTCCCTATAGAAATAAAAATAAATCGACAGCGTTGCCTCATGTCGAAGATTTCGATATATTTTTTTTTCCTCTTCGAGTTTTTCGTCGTTGATTAATTTTACACGAAGTCTCCTACTTTGTATTCTTCGATCGACTCGTTGTTTTTTCTTATCACGATTTGTATAAAATCGGTTTTTTCCAACAAATTGAGCTTTTTTTTAATACAATTTATGTATATATATATATATATATATATATATATATATATATATATTTATTTATATATATATATATATATATAAATATAATATATTTGCATATTTTCGACAGCTTTTTTTAAAGTGCACGAACTTCACAAACGAGTACCGCTCGATCACTTATTTTAATTATATAAAAAATATTGCACTTTCGACCGTTAAAATAAATATACATATTTATTGCGTATATATATATATATATATATATATATATATATATATATATATATATATATATATATATATATATATATATATATATATATATATATATATATATATATATATATATGGTATATATATGCGTATAAATTCTCAACCACATTACGCGTTTAATAAATTGCGACATAAACATGCCATCATTAATTCATTCGACGCAACATTCTCAAATAGCTCAAAGGGTTTATGTGCGCGTAATTTATTTTTCGATACTAAAAAAATATACAACACGTATTCCTGAGTTCAGAAACAAACGTAACGAATATTTTTTTTTCTCAGTACGAATCGTGACATTCGAAAATCTAATTCGTCAGAATGTGAATGTGACGCATATTAATATGAGATTCTTTTTACGCAAAAATATAACTTTGATTCGGTTTGATGTATGTTTAAAAATTAATAAATATTTTTATATATTTTTTATTATTGATATTAGCAATTTAAACAATGAAATATAAAACTGATTAGTCTACCATATATTTATTTGTTTAAATATAATTACGATTTTATATTGTATATAAATAGTATAAAAATCTATTGATATTTTCAAGATTGAATCTACGGTTTTATATCTAAACATAAAATTTTCAATTTTATAATAGTTTTATCGTCGATAGATGAAGATATAAAAGTGAAAACCGGAAGTGGAAATTTTTTTAAATTTGCTACATTGTAATATAATAATAAACACACACACACACACATACGCTAAACTTTTTTTATTATATAAAGCGATATCCCGCTGTATATTTATATACATATGTGTGTGTGTGTGTGTGTGTTTGATACAAATCTCTTCATTAAATGTGATTGACATCGAAACGGTCCGTGGAAAACGTAGTTATCGTGGAAATTTCTCCTCTCGAAATTTGAGGTCTGAAAGTTTCCGGTCTCATCGTAGCCGTATCGTATCAATTTTGCGAAAATTGAATATTGAAGTGTGCGCGAGTGAGAAACGAGAAAGCTAGAGAGAGAGAGAAAGAGAGAAGGAGTTTGTCGTCGAGTCTGTGTGTGCGTAATTTAAAACTTTTCTCATACGCGCCCGATATCGCCTTAGATTTTCGTGGAAAATCGCGAACGCAACCGGCGCAAATTCGCAGCGTACGCCGCGTAAACAAAACATATATAAACAAACAAACAAACAAACAAGTATTATTTGTACATAAATAAGTTGATTAATATGTTAATTGCGTTTTCGTAAATCTCCGCGAACCGCCGCATCGCCGGTGACCGTGTATAAAGCTTATTTATTAGCCGCCGAAACGATGCTCTACGACAACGCGCCGACCCGAAGACGTGTCATTGTTATATTTTTAAATTATAAAAAAAAAAAAATTAAATATACGCACACGAATTGTGCGCGTATAAATTTCATTATTTTTTCGAATGAGAACGCTTTCTAATTATATTAAATATTTACATTGTTTGTATTATAAATTCACTAAAAAAAAAATAAAAAAAAAACTTTTATGAAACACTGCAACCAAAGGAGAAAATTCAATTACTTTTACGTAGAAAAGAATTAAATTCTCCAGAGGATTGTCTCTTTTTTAATGACTTCCACTATTCATTTTAAGTGCCTGGAATCGCTGATTTCATAGAAAATAGTAAAGTAATTTTAAACTCTTATTTATTTAACAATGTAACGAACAAATTGATTTCAAATTAAATCCCTTTATTAAAGAGTTAACGTCGTACATTCTTCTTCATATAGATATATATATATATATATATATATATATATATATATATATATAATAAATATGATAATATATGATAGTTAATAATTTATTAATCATTATATTTTATGATGATATCTCTTTTTTCGATGTCAAATATTGAAATTCCTCATGTTGCGTCGTCGTAAAAATAAATCGGAATTTCGATGGGATTCTCGCGTCATATTTTCCGGTTAACTTCCGACGGGACGACTGTTTTTAAAGGGCATAAAACAAGATCCCGAACGATTGTCATAGAAGTGAAGAAAAAAAGCGCACGAGTCCGCTTTTTTCTTAACTTCCAATATTTCCGACACGTATTCCGGAAATAAATTGATTCCGTTCCGACTATACTCGAGTTACACTACTTTTTTTTCTTCTTTTCGCCACTATAAACATATGCTAATTTGGCACTTTGCATGGGGGAAAGTTGCTTTTATAAATATTTGAAAGTATCAATATGACGATGAATAATATTTCAGTAAAATTAGATAGCATGAATTCATGTAATATTATTTTTTTTCAATATATCAGATATGAAGAGATATAATATATATATATATACGTTTGAAAGAAAAAAAAAAGATGTTTTCCCGTTGTATTGAATGCTTGTTAAATGACCTACTTCATAATTTTAAAAGGGTTACGAGTAGCTCTCGTGTTATTTGAGTACCTTTGATCTATAATGGAAAATTGTGGACACAAAAAAAAAAAAAATAAATAAATAAAATAAAATCTTACGAACGATCCAATTCTCTTATTAACAGTTTAAAATATATTACACAAATGTAAATATTTATAAAAATGTTTTATTTTTTTCATAGGATTTTAAGTTTTACAAAATTTGTTCAATAAATCCATATATGTATTAAAAAACAGCAGATTTTGTTAGATTTTGTTAGCGTTAATTTCAATGCGTTAAACGTGTACTATAAAGGCGTATTATAGAAGCAACAAAGGCGTACTGTTCGCCGTCTATTAGCGTCTATTAAAAGTCTTCGGGGGATTGGAAAACGGTTACCAATGAGTCTATTTCGGGCGCTATTTATGCATTCAAAATCTATTCGCCCATGGCAAATAGGAAAACGGGCGATGGCTCTTATTAAATATTAACCCAATTTTACCGATATTACCGCAACGATGCCTATATATATATATATATATATATATATATATATATATATATATATATATATATATATATTATATTCGGTCTGGGGCATTAAACGCGCATAAATATTCAGTATGTTTCGAAAGGTTACCTTATCGACGAGCGTCTTCTCTGTGTCAGAGATTCTCAACGTGCGGTCGCGGTCGCACTCGAAGGCTCCGTTTCGGTTTTAAGTGCTAAAATGTATGTGTGTGTGAATTAAGGAAAACCTTAAATGCGATTACAGTACGTAACGCTTTAAATTTACAAATTAGATTGAGTCTTTTATGCAAACGACACGATTAATGAATTAGTAATATATAATACGGTATGTATGTCTGTGTTTATATTATAATATTCGATAAATTGTTGATGATTCAATTATGCGGTTAATTTATTTTATATGCGTCCCCGGGGCGAGATTTCGGAATATTTATAATTAATTATTATATAATATGGAATTAATTGAATCGGTCGTTAGCGATATGTTCTGAGAATGAGTCTGCGAAATATTTTTTATATATATAAATATAATATTAGGCTGATCTAAAAATGTTTATTAACTGCCATAGCGGCTGCTTTAAAAGAACTATTTTTTTCCTATCAGATAATTCTAAAGATATCTGAATAAATAATAATCTAATGGAGCTATATCGGGCGAATATGGTGGTTGACTTGAATCTTTTTTTTTGCATCAAAATATATAATTAAACATTACTATTTAATTATGAGAGATAAATATGATACTTTTATTTCAATTAGATTATATGATATACAAATACTATGCTTTAAGACAAATCCAACGTATTTTATGTGTTTCACAATGGTCGAACGGCGAATATTCAGTTACCTTGCGATTGCTCCAGAGGTCATATGTGGCTTACTCTTCAACGTGAACCGCAAAATATCATTATCGACCTTGAATGACAGTCCAGATAGACGATCGTCTTCAAGACAAAAATCTCCAAAAACTCGCGCAAATGCAATGTCTTAAATGCACTTTATCCATTACCATCTTATTCATTCGGTACTTTGTAACCAAGTGATGAAGAGTATTGAAAGTTGTTTTCTTATATCCTATGGGAGGCACGCTAAGTAATAATACAACAAATAGTAAAATACTTTTCCGCCAATCTAATATATAAAAAATATATATATGATGCTTCGGTGGTAACGTACATGATCAATATTGTTATGGTTTAAAATTTGGAATGATACTTTTATAAAGCATTCAATATATGATGTATATTATTACAATATTTTATATAAGTTTTTAGAGAATAAATAAATATATATATATATATATATATATATATATATATATATATATATATAAAGAAGGGGTTCAAAATCACCACTTTATTCATTTATAAATGGTTTAATAGCATATCGGAATGCGGTCGAGTCGTAGTCGACGTTCGAATTTCCAAACTCGTTGAAATTTTAACTCGGATCCGGAATCCGTTCCGGAGCGAATTCCCGGAGTGAAATCCGATTTCGAAGCCGACGCAGTATTATTACAAATGGACCGAAAAACGAAAAACTCCATCCTCTCATTCACCTGCAAAACTTCATAGTCCGACCGAGTTCCAAGTATTTATTGAGAGGTTTCGCGTTTCCGCTTCGAATATATATATATATATATATATATATATATATATATATATATATATATATATATATATATATATATATATAGTTGGAGTTTTGTGTGTTAGTGCGATTTTCATTATGAGGAAAATTGCTCGATTTGAAAATGTGCGATATTTACATTATTTTTCAATGTAATTTAGACGCTTTTGAAAAGAGACAACCTTTTTTTTAAATATTAAAATTCTCCGTATGATTTTTTTTTGTAATATAATTTTATATAAACTATAAAGTGACTTATAGTGTGAAATATCCGTTGTCATGATGGAAAAATATTTTTAAAATTTTATAGAATGTTACAAAAAAAAAATATGTGACGTTATTAAAAATATTTTTATAAATATTACATATAAGAATTTTTAAATTGTTATTTTTGCAATTTTTAAATGTTATTCGTTATAAAAATTGTTTTATATATTAAATAAAACAATTATTTATTTTATTTTTATGAATCAAATTGAGATTTTTAGATCATTTTGGATTAAATATACAAAGGATTAACATCCTTAAACTATGATAAACAATTATTAAAAAATATTTTAAATATTAGAAAAGTGTATCCAAGGTAATTAATAAATTCGTGTCGAATATTATTATTATTTTTTTAGATTTGGAAAGCTTGATCTTATAATCTTTAAGGAATTATAAATTTAAAGCCGAACAATTAAAATATTTTCTATATATTAAAATAAACGAAGGTAAACCGCAATTTCATAACTATTTTCTGTGTGTGAGCTATTCACTAAATATTTCACAAAAACAACATATTAAATTCCTTTGACGGTCGAAATTTTATTAAATTTATTTATACGTATATTATATATATATATATATATATATATATATATATATATATATATTTCATGAATGAAACATATCACATGAATGATATAAATTTTGAAAATAATAATAACTTTAGTATGATATGTCAATATTCGTTTTCTTACATAAATTAATACATCGTTACTATTTATTTTATTTTATTTATTTATTTTTTACTTATCGCAGTATAATGGCATAATGGAAGCCAATTCAGGCAAAAAATGATAAAATTTCATATTTCAATATATATATATATATATATATATATATATATATATATATATATATAATAAAAAGTTCACGGCGTAAAACAAAGTTACAAAATATATATTAGAGCCGTTGAACCAAAATGAGTGCGTTTATTATTATAATATATATATATATATATATATATATATATATATATATATATATATATATATATATATATATATATATATATAGCTTTTCATTCGTTCAAATGGGGGGTCAGGGGTTGAAAAAAGTTGTATTGTTTTTTTCTTTTGCTCCCTTCCCCCCCTGTCGTTTCGTTCTATCGTAAGCGTATTTTTATTATTATTATTATTTTATTTTATATTTTGAAAAAAATTTTCATTTGATTCCCGTAGGCCGAAACAGCGTCCCCTTTGATCAATTTGCTAAAGCATATTTTAAGCGTTCTTTCATCTCAACGTTTATTATTCGCCTCTCGTCGCTTTCGAAATATAAGAAAAAAAATATATATATACACACACACATATATATATATATATATATATATACATAAAAATTATAAAAAAATATTATCATCTGTGCCCGTTCAAATTATTGATGATTATTAATTTCGTATAATAAAAAAAAATATATATATATAACTTTCTTTGAGTTGTTTAAAAAAAAAATAAAACATGATGTTTAATCGTAATTCAATGACTTAATTCGGTAATATTTTGAACTAAAATCGTATTCGTAATAAAATAATATCGAAAATAGTATCGATAAGATTTTCACATTTTTCTCATTAGGGATTTTTTCTTAAAAAAATAAAGCAGTAGATCCCCAAATTTATCTATAATTTTCCAAATTAATATATAATATAGTATTTTAATTTAAATGCTTAGTATTACGAAATAAATTACACGTACTAACAAAATTCATCATTATAAGTATAAAAATTTAACTTTAACAAATTTTTTTTTCAATTTCCAATAAAATAACCTATCGTATATATATATATATATATATATATATATATATATATATATATATATATATATATATATATAATAATTATTATAATGATAATTTAAAAATTATCTTAATAACAAACTGCCAGAAGACGTATTGTTAAAAGCTGCTCATTATCATAAATATGCACAATGAAAACACGTTAAATATTTCATGAGATTTCAATATAAAAGATTCATAATAGAAAATATAAAGTTAGTTGTGAATAAAATATTACACCGTAAATTATTTCACTTGAACAGACCCGATTAATATACGATACATGACATGTATTAAAATTTAATATATATATATATATATATATATATATATATATATATATATATATTATTTTTTTATTCAGTCTAAAATTAAATGATTAGGCGGCAAAACGAAGAACTTAATTAATTTTACATTTCTATATTTATATTAGAAATTATCGCTCACATTCATCTATTATATATAAAAATATGTATATATATATATATATGGTATACCATATATGGGTTTGTTTAAATTAATTAAATATCAACAACGTTCATACGTAATGAATATCATAAAACGCACAAGTAAATATCTTATAAATTAATGTAATCGTTTCGTTTATCGTAATGAGAAATGGTTGGCGTTATATAATTACACGCCGACGCTACAACCGTTGTGGGCCCGAAGTCTGTTTTATTAACCGCCAAATTGTCAATGTCGTACATTAACACATTTAAAAAATTAATAATAATAACTTGTTTTATTTAATTAGATATATAATTAATTATTACAGTTTGAGAAACTCTGTTATAGAATTATATATGCATTTTATAGATTTAAATTATGTTTTAACATTAATTATATGATCGAATTTATGAACATATAAAATAACTGCAAGATCTTTGAAAATGTTTAAATATAATAAAAATAATAATTAATAAAAATAATTGTAAATAAAACCGGGGGGCGGCGGTTCGTTTAAGATCGAAAAACTTCGCAATTTAATTACGAAAAAAATAAATGTAAAACGTAAACTCGAACAATCAAAAAAAAAAATCGTTTAAAAGTGTAATAATAATCGTACGAAATAACGAATAAAACGGTTAACGTCAAAGTTTCGAGATAAAAAGGCGTAAAGCTACAAAACTGCACTTTTAAATTGTGCCAAAGATTCTCCAAATTTTTCCGAAATTACATCGTTTTTACTAAAGTCATAACTTTTTTTCGCATTTAAATTAAAAAAAATTCATATATAATAAATTTATTTATAAAAATAATAGTTCTTTAATTAATATATATTTTAATTAATATTATATATATATATATATATATATATATATATATATATATATATAGTGTGTGCGTGTGTGTATATATGCATGTAAAATTCATTAATAAAATAATATTTAAGAGTTGAACGTACATAGATATGTGGATTTGTTAATTTGAAATAAATATATTAATTAATAGTCTATTTTTGATGCTACTGATTTTATGATATTTCATGAAATAGTGTTTCTTTCAGCTGAAATAGTTCATATATATTAAACAATAATGCGATATTTGAATTTACGACTTTTACATTAAATAATTAAATTAACACACATATATCTAAAAAAAATATATTAAATTTTTAACAGGCGTTTTATAATATATTTTATAAAAAATAATGGTTATAATTGATATAAATAAAATTTTGTATAAAAAAAATATAAACTATAATATATGAATTTTCGATTTATATATTAAAATATTTTATCGAATATATATTTATAAAGAATATTTAAAAAAAAAAAAAATATATATATATATATATATATATATACTTTCACTTGTGATCACCGTTTAAAAATGATCAGCGATACTCAATCGCGCAGAAAATATTCATTAAAGATTAATAATTATTCTCATATAATATCGAAATGTTCGACGTCAATGTCAACAGAAAAACAAATAAACAAACAAACAAAACGCAAACCGACACGAAAAAAATACCAACAACGTTTGACAGCGATTGATTTATTTCGAAACGGCGAACGACGCGGACATTTTCGCGCGGTTTTTCCGCGTGTTTTCGAATCCCGAGTTCGGAAAAGCTTTTTTTATTTTTATTTTTATCACTTTTCCTATCGATTTTCTATTTTTACGGCGATAATTTGTTCCGTTTTCGGCTTTTTTTTTTCTTTCGCCATTTTTTTTTTCAATAGAAATATCACTTTCGTTACACACCGTGTCTGGTGACACTTTTTCGTGTTAACTATTTTCATGAAAAAAAAATATATCACGCTGTATATAACATATATATATATTTATATGGTGAAATTTATTTATTTTTTTTTTTTTTTGATAATAGTAAATTGTAAAAATCGTATATCATTATAAAAGATAAAACGGTATAAAATATTATTTGTTAAAATATGTAATAGTTATTATTTAATTGAAGTGTTAATAGCAAATAATGTTGATTGATATTATTATTATTATTATATAATGTAATTATAAAATAAATCGGCTCCATAACATGTTTCAGCTTTAATGTATATTGTAAATATTGCATCATTAGTGCGGTTTTTGGAAACGTTAATTTAATTGACGAACGCCGAAAATTAATACGAAATAACTAAAATAATAATAAATCTATATATATATATAATAAAACGCGCAAAAATTTAATATATATATATATATATATATATATATATATATATACATTAAAGTAGTACTCGAATTAAAAACAATCGCCATAAATAGGGTTAATTTAAAATTCGACTTAAATAAAATTAGGGATATAGGGGGGGGGGGCAATTAAGGGAGAGGAAAAATGTTCGCATTCATAAAGTAATAACGATCGTTTACATTCACACATGGACCATAAAATCGAAACGATACGTGAATTATTGCTCTCGACAACGCATATAATCAGCAATATAAATCCATCATTATTACATATATATATATATATATATATATATATATATATCTTATTTACACAGAAATCTTTTTCCCTGTACGGAAAACTCGTTCTAACCGAATATTCCGGGTTATATATAGCAATAATCGTATTTCGCTTTACGATACGTCATAATATTATTATATTATGCAAACGAGACACGAGACATTAGCCGAGTTATTTCGCTTTATATAAATATAAGAAATTACCGCCTTTTCTCTCCTATCAATTTTAATGATAAAAATTTTAATATACCAAAAAAAAATAATTCGACAATTTAAAAAAAAAATTCATAATTCGCATTTTTTAATTTCAAAATTATGATCACATTATAAATATCATACATACATATATATATATATATATATATATATATATATATATATATATATACAAATTATACCATAATATTATCAAGGGAATGCTATTTTATAAACAATATTTAGTGAGCGATGTATTATTATTATAGCATATAAATATTTTATTATAGAAAAGAAAAATCGCAGTATATTTTCCACGAGTTTCCTTGTTCAATTTAAAACTTTTTAATTCATAATACAAAGTCAACGTTTAATTTTTAGAATGTAATGAAAAAAAAAATAATATAAAATTATTATATAGTTGTAAAATGTTAAAATGCTATTCGAAATTATCGTTGTTGATATATGAAACGTGGTTAAAACACTTTTAACAAATAAATTAAAATGTAATTTGCGCCGCTGTATTTCAGTTTTATTTAACTACTAGAAAAATAATAGCGTTTATTACGGAATATGATATGTAAATAGACGAACAAAATTTCTCTGCAGTTTAGTTAAAATATTTTATATTATTCAACTAATAGTATAATTTAAAAATTAATTAAACATAATTATCGCAATATGATATATTTATATAATATGATATTTTTTTATTATTATATGTATTTTAAAAAATATAATTTATAAAATTATTATTCAGGAAATCTAAATATTATTTTAAATTTATAAAATTTTTTTTTTTTTTTTATTAATATTTATAGAGTAGAGAGTGAGTGCAATTGAATCACTTTGTAAAACTTTTTTTCCATCGGAGTTTTTCATTTAGAATATATATTTTTTATATTTTCCGATACAATTGTAATATAAATAATAATAATAATATATTATTATTATATAAAATATATTGAATTGACGTTCACATCGATATTTATAATACGAAACGAGCACATTTAGAACGTAAGGGTTGAAAGACCAAAATGACGATTCGCCTAGGAAAATGCGCACACACTCACGCACACACACACATTTATATATATATATATATATATATATATATATATATATATATATATATACAAATACAAAACCCTCACAAGACGCACTAATTAATGTCGTCAGCGTAAGAGGATTGAGTTACCGTTGACCTATTCCTCGACATGGCGGCGGTCCTTTTGAATTCTTCATTAAGAAGGGTCCACACGTGCAAAACGTGTGCGCGCTTTCGTGTGTGCGTAGCGAAAAACCGATCGTTTTCCAATAACTCGAAAAGACCAACCCAAACCCAAACACCCGAAGCTTAAAACCGACATCGGTCCAACCCTCGTTCATTAGTTAAGGGTGCCGATTTAACTGCGAACGTTACCGTTGTCAATATGTGTCGAACAAAACATTCTTCAGCGTGTTTTAATCCGTGTAAATCTATTCGATTTTTATTTTATTTTAATATATATATATATATATATATATATATATATATATATCATCATTAATATCATCATCTATCAGCGTATTTTATCTACAATCTCTATCATAATTGATATTTATAAATACAAAATTCAATTCGAAAAATAAATAAAATAACATTGACATAATAATAATAGACATTATATTATAAACAATATAAACGATTTTTTTTTCTATCGATTTATATAAAATAAAATAATAAATGATAAGTAAAATAATAAAAAAAAACGTGATGTATACGCGCGCGCACACACACACACACACACACACACACACACACAAACACGCACAACACAAACACATACATTCACACACGCGTCGACGATGTTTATATAATATTAATTATTTTGAAAGAGGAAAGTGAATTCTCAGCGGACCACTTTATCGCCAACTTATAATCCCTTTTATTTATAATATAATATTATATATTAATATTAATCGCTTTATATTTCAAGTATATATATATATCATTTCCTAATATGAATAATGTCGTAATTTGAAAATATCAATTTTATATATTAATATTAGAATGATAAATGAAAAATTTCTATTCTAATTATTATAATAATGAAATATATTTTAAAAAATATTAGAGTATACTTCGTTTACTTCATTATTGATCGACATTCAATTAAATTATTTTCAATATAATAATAATGTATAAAATAACAACGAATAACGTTTCGTTTAAAAAAAAATAAAAATAATAATTATCGACGAATTGTATTAAAAAAATATATATATATATATATAAATATATATTTTTTAATACAAATATAACGGAAACGTAACAAAATTCGGTACAGATCGAATTCAAAAGAGGATTAACGACGACGCCACATTTGCTAGTTATTACATATTACGACGGATTAAATTTTAATTAATCTACATATGCTGAGCTATGAATTTCAATATGAATCGGAAATTAACGACGGCAAAATAGGGATGGTTTTGGGTGGGGTGGGGGGTTGTAAAGAGGCAACAGAAACCGTTTTGTCGAAGGCTCTATATATATATAATATATAAATGATGAAATCAATTCGTATACCGTATAATATTTGTAGTGAATTAATAACTCGCAAGTGTATATAATATAATGTAATATATTGAGAATTGAACTCGTTAAATATATATATATAAAATATAAAATTAAATATATCGTTATAATAATTAAAAATATTTGGCGATTCCGTTAGATGAATTATGTGTATTGAAATGATTTAAAAATGAAAACGTATTGTTGAATAAAATATATATATATATATATATATATATATATATATATATATATATATATATATATATATATATATATATCAATAAAAAGGATGTATTTTCAATAGAAAAATATTACGCTATTAAGGAAATTAAAAACGAAAACGTTTTTATTGAATTTTCAAATGAAAATATTCGAAATAAGGGTTGTTTAACTGTGATTTCTAACGGATATTTTTGTAATATGAAATTTATCATAGTAATAATAGTTGCTTTTAGTCAAATTTAATGAAAATAAATAGTTAAAAATATTGATAAATATAATTATTTTTTTATTGTAATCATTGATAGTTTTATTATATTATTTTCCTCATATAAAAATATATTTAAAGTAGGAATTTTAACAAAATATCAAGATAAATATATATTTTTTAAAGTATTTAAATACCAGACATTCGAAAGATTTAATCGTCTACCTTAAACTAAATAATACGATATTAACTATAACAATACATAACGTTTACTGCGTGTAATTGAAGGCAATACGACACAAATTGTCTATTAAACGTTTACAAAGGGTTCAAATAACAGAAGTAATCGTCGACGATCGCGCGTTAAGCATCGGGCCAAGGGTGAAATTGACAAACATCCCTTAGTCTCCAAAATTATCGTCACGATTAAAAGTCTAGCAATATAACAAAACCCTACAGAGAGACCGCTAATGTGTCAATTATTAACATTGAAAACTACTTTCATAGTACGGCGCGCACTATGAAACAACGAAAGCAACAACGTTTTTTTTTTAATACGAAAATATTATAAAATATGCATTTATATTTGAATCACGTATTCTTTAAAACAATAAATTGATTATTTATATAAATTATAAATAATAAATCGATGACAAATTTTCCATATAACAATGAAATATCGCTTTTGAATGGCGATTTTCAAAATATTCATTATCGTTTTATATATATATATATATATATATATATATATATATATATATATATATATAATGTAATAATAATATTAAAAAAAATACCAAATAACAGGATAACGATTATTGTACGGAATTATCATACAATTTTGACTGATAAACGACAAAATTATATAATAAATTGTTCGCCAGTTTCGTTTAATCTTATATATATATATGTGTGTGAAAATAAATTTCATTAATAATCCTCGTTTACGATTTGATAAAGACAATCGATCGATTATTGATTATAAGATAATGTAAAATGTGTCGAAGAAAATTTTTATGAAAATATATCGTTTTGGATCTGAGTTGTATTTTTCGCGCAATGATTATTATTGATATTCGAGTGAAAAATCGATAATTTTAAACGATATTTCTAATGAAATTATTTTTGTTTTTTATTAATAATATCTATGTAATTTATTATTATTATATATATATATATATATATATATATATATATATATATATATATATATATATATATACGAAACAAACAAACAATTAAATCACTGCATTTTTATTTATTAAAAATAAATATATAATTCAAAATGCAATTTTTATTAAAAAAAATTAATTATCCGAAAAATAAAATAATTTTTAATATTGCAATTCTTAGAATACTTTAACGGAGTTTTCGCCGAATAAAATAATCTAATTGTTTAACACGATTTTTCATTGCATATTAATCTATATACTTAAATTTATATAATCAATTAAATTTCGTAATATCCCCTATAATCAATAAAAAAAATATTTTTTTTTATTTTTGGTTAACAGTTAACTGTAACCGATTTCTATTTTCAAATCTTGAACTTTCGTTGCTGATGATACGGGTTATTTTAATAATTTTGTAATTTAGCTAAATCTAAATTCTAAAACCGGTTTCAACACTATTTAGATTGAATATAATACAATATACACATATATCATAAATAGAGTTAGTACTATGATAAAATTTGTCTACTAATTTATAGTACATAAATTTTATCATCTGTTTGTGACATATATTGTATTATATTCAATCAAAATAGTTAACAATTAATTAATATGCTGAATATGTCGAATGTATTCGAGCAATATTATAAAATATATATATATATATATATATAAATGAAATCTTTATATTATAGATGCAATATTATATAGTGGAATGTTCGATGTTCAACTTTAGAAGTTGAATTATGTTAGCACAGTTTGCATTTTGATTTCATACTAGAAACTGAAGATCGTAATAATATGTGTAAATGCGATAATACACAGTCTACGGTGGTCCTTTTTATAGATTGTAACCTATTTTCTATTTTACTATGCTTCAGAATTATTATGTAAAATTTAGTCTAGATCGGCAAGGATTTAGTTGTGCATGAAAGAGCGAATATATCTCGTATAAGAGTATAAAGCTTCTTATATTTATATATATATATATATATATATATATATATATATATATATATATATATATATATGGGTATTTTGCTTTATATCCTGTTTTAAATATAAAAAGGATGTCGATATGTATTATATGTATAAAAATTTCTTTACATATATTTTATACGATATTTAACTGAAAATTGTATTTTATAATATTATCTTGCGAAAAATGATATATGTTATATATTTTTATTGTACATTATATATATATATATATATATATATATATATATATGTATATTTTTCCTACACTAAACTCTTGTTATACGAATATTGGATGAGTAAATAAATGAAGAAAATTTTCACATCGTGAACGGTTCAATGCGAATTTTCTCAAACTTTTCCGTCTTATTTCACTTTGAAGAAAAGTCTACGATGCGTTCAAAGTTGACGGGGGAACAAAAAACGAACGTTTGAACAAAACAAATCGATTCATAAAAAAAAAATTATAAAATTTAATCATTACACGATACGATATATAATACATTTTTGTTTA